>CM031862.1:23595923-23760649 GCA_018697195.1 Certhia americana | reverse complement strand
AAAAACCCCCAAAAAAACCCAAAAAAAAAAAACCAAAACCAAACAAAATAAAAGAAAAAACAAAAAAAAAAAAAACAAAAAAAAAAAAAAAAAAAAACCAAGCAAGCTAAGAAAAAAAGAATATTAAAATACCTACTCTTAAATAGCATGATGAAACTGAACAAAAAAGTCTCAGCCTTGGGTCTTGAAGCCAGGAACCTCTCCTGCTTCTGAATTAGGTTCTTTCTCCAAGTTATTTTCTAGCATCTACAGCTGGCACAGAATCAGTATGAAACAGAACTTGCATGTTTCATTTTACGTAACATTTCATGAAAACGCACTACAACCTTTACCTACAGCAACACAAAGAGAACAAGCCAGAAATTTAGCAAATTCTCATTTATTTTAGTATGAATTAAAAGCATATCCCTCCTATCCATGCACACATGTATGTGCACAGGTCTCATACATACAACAGGGTAAGCCTTCCACCACAAACACATGTACTGGAGACATTCGTGAAGAAAGAAGCTTCTTCAAACATAAATAGTATTTACCCAGAACTGAATCTGCACAAAGACAGGAAGCTTTTCTCAAGTATATGTTGCAAAAAGCCAAGAAAAAGTAACCAAAACATTGCTGCAGAAGCACAGACAAAGCATAAAAACATGGTAAGAGTCAATGAAAACACAGATCTCCTAAATAAATTTTTCTTTCATTTGCCTTAGTGAACTCATGGGATCCAATATCAACAGATGCCTAAATAAAAGACTAGATTTTACTTACATGAAATGTATTTTCTAAACAAGCAGTGTAATTTTTATTAATTTGAACAACCTTTAATTCAAATGCCAAATGTATTTTATTTCTATATTTTTATAGCGAGGTGTTCACACAATTGTTTCCTATGGCTTTAATGTTACAGCTATCTGTATTTTCCCACCTGCTTTCCTTGGATCCTGAAAAAAGCTCTTCCCAAAATGACATTTGTCCATGTGAGAAACCTGAGCTTTCAGAAGCACTATTCACACAGAAGCATTTAGGTAACATTCCAATTAAAGCATATCAACCTCTATATGACATTTACCTACCAGTCTAACTGCAATGACCTCACCAAGAATGAAAAAAATTATTTATTTTTCTCTTATTCACCTAAAAAGGTACATGCCAAGCACAAATAAGATTTATACCCCATATTTTATAAGCAAAGCCTTGAGGACCAAACTCAGTCCACCAAAGCACAATGAGAGATGCTCATCACTTGAAAAAATTGGTCCCTTCCAAAGAAACAGGGTGGGAATAATTTTGTCTACCATTTATTTCTCCCTTTTAAGCTAGATCTAGAAGGAAGCAATATCTTTGTCCAAAACTTTCCCCAAGTGATTAGGTGACAGGATGCTGATAACCAGCTAAAATAACTGGTGGAGTGGGGCCCAGCACCTAGGACACAAGGGACAGGAGAGTCAGGTGCATGGCCACATCTGGGAAAGCAGCATCCTGCTGGGGCTCCCTGCTGGGGTGGGAACCACTGCTGATCCCTGCTACCAGGTGGGAGCCTGTGTGCTGCTGTCACTGGGCTATGTGCTGACTTAACAACAGCCCCAAGAATAAGGGTCGTGGGAAAGCGTATTTTTTTGCAGCAACTACCTCTATCTTACAGGCCTGGTTTCATATTTTCCTATCTTATTCTTAATTAGAAAGAATATACACTTCATGTTGGAAATAGGCATTTTTTGAAGCTTGAATCATTTAGCCTATTAAACCCAAGCCTGTAATACTGGTGTTATTTCTTAAAAACATACAGTAAATGCATTAAATTATTGATAGTCATTAAACAGGAAAAAAATTTAAACAGCTCTCAGCTTTTATCAATCATTAATGCAGTTTCCACTTGCACATCTCACTGGGTTGCTATCATATAGCACAGAGCAAAGAGTACAAATCCTGAAGGCATGAATTCATTTTCTCTTGATGCAGAGTAAAAATATTCTTGGCAGCAGGAGAGAGGCTAAAACATGAAGCAGAATGGTTGAAAGGAGGCTTCTGTCTTTTGCAGTAAACAGGTAGCAATATGAGGGAGCAGCAATTTGAGGCACCAAAGCCCCATCCACTTCTCCTGTAAGGGCCAGTAACAACGTCATCAATCACCTCCAACACCTGGCAGCAGTTACAGCCAGCCCAGCAGTGTTTACAAATTTGATCCCTATTTGAAATACATGTTAATTTAATGGCATATGGGGAAAACAAGGAGCATTGAGGTGAATAGTAAAGCATCCAGCAACTTGAGCGAGATGAAGATTTCACCCCAAGCTGCTCACCAGCTCATGAGCCAGTAAAACTGATAATGCACAGAAAACCCCAGCTTGTCACACTGACAGCCTGAGCTCAGAAAAATGACAGAGGCTGGGACAGTCTCTTGAAGCTATTATGAACCCTTAGTGGGGCAAGTTATAACTAGACCTAATGCTTTCAGCAGGTCCGAGTGACTCATGTCAATATGGGGAATCTGGAGACAGATGCCAGTTGGTGGCACCTTGCCAGGCTGCAATAGGCCAGCTACCAGCTAAGAGATTTTCATCAACATCCCGTTTTTGTCCATTTTATGCATTGACTGAAAACCTGTATTACAAGTGCTGCTCTCTTACCTTTCATCCCTAGCAATTTATTGAAATTCACTACTTTAAAATGCAACAAAGAGAGAACACAATCCATGGTGACAAGTCAGGTATGATTGCAGCATGCAAGGACTGACCTGATGTACCTCTACAGCACCAACTGTAGGTGAGCCATAGCCATAAAAATATCAATGCAAAACACACAAACCCCAGCTCTGGCTAGATATTCAGACAGTGAAACCTTAGCCCTGCAGCAGGCCTGCTACTGGAACCCAAATTAATTTGTTTTAAACTACCTTGTGTCTGTTTAAATGAGCTGTAATAATAGCTCTGAAGCAAAGTGCAGACACATCCAAAAGCTAAACACATTGCAGAGGACTGCTCGAGAAATATGTGCCCACACCCAGAGCCCACTTAGAAACTACTAGCAGGAAAAACTCATCATAATCTGAGTGTTCCACTCCCAAAGATGGCTTCAATCCCTTCAAAAAACCATTTCTGTCCACACATAAAAAAAAGGATGTCAGAGATTAGGAAAAAGTACAAAAAGAATCATTGTCTGTACCCAAAATCTAAGTTCTACAGAGGTTAGTATTTTTTCCTGAAAACGATTCAAGAATGCACTGAGTCGAGCAACTAGATAATGCCAAATGTTGATACAAAAGCAGCCAGGAAAAGCTGCAGTCACTGGAAAACATTTTCTAGCCTCATTGTTTACAGGCAACTATGTTATAAAATACAAAAATATTTATTTCCAACCATCATTAGTGCAAATCTACATCACGTTAAAAAAATAATCAATTAAGACACACATCTCATTACACTGAGTCCCAGGGAAGGTAGCACAGTATTTAAAGTAATACTATGAGAGCTATTACACCACTGAATTGATTTCATCATATATCAACAAACTAAGTAATCCACAACAAATTTCAATATAATATTAATCCTTTTCTATGTACAGAACTGTAAGAGTAATAGCCCATTAGTATTATTAATGCAGCACACAACCACTAGCAGCTTTCACACTGGTCCAGGAACCAGTATCAAGCTCAGAGAGATGCCCACTTATCCTTCAGGCCATAAGCAATGTACCACCCTGCTACCTGCCAAGATAAGGAAAATGGAAATCACTGACAGGAGGTGCTTGGGCCAGCTCCACAGCTGCCTGCATGAAGCTGCTGCTGCAGCTGAAGGAAGCATAGGCTCAGCATCCAGCTTTGCCAGGGCTGATGCCCCTTCCCCACTGCCACAGCCTCTGAGAAACAAAGGTTTAGGGGGTGTTTGTGTGCATGCGAAAGTATTCGCTCCTTATAATGCATCCTTCTTGCCAAACATTTTCTTTTTTTCTATAAAGTAATTTTTTTTTTATTTTTTTTAGACCACTCAAGTTCCTAGCTCCTCCCTACACCCAACTGAGAATGTTCATTTCAAGCAGCTACAAGTGCTATTAAATTTTGTCTGGCCAGTAAAGCACATCAGCCTTCCAATGAAGTATCTGGAATTTTTATTTTTTAAGGCACAATCTGGATCTCTAGCTATGAGATGTGGTGGAAGCACACGATTCCCTAGCATTTCCCCTTCCTCACCAATGCAAGGCTTGTATATGACAACATAAGCAAAGGCTACAAAATAAATCCCCAAACAGAAGTCTCATGACAACTGCATCTAAGTCTAATGAAAAGCAACTCTGAACTAATAGTTAAAGCCTTTTAAAATCTCCTTGCTATTTGTAAGGAATACATTACCAGAGAAGGGGCATGCATCTTTAGTACAGAACTGCATGTTTAACTGAACGATCACAGATCCACACTCAAGGCTTAACTATTTGAGTTCCAATAGTTTCAGAGACAGGGCCTCTCTGTAATGGATAGTTGGGTTCAATACAGCAGCCTCCTTGCATCCTCAGCACCCGCCCCTCTTTGTTTTAATAAACTGATTCCATGATAAAAGGAATTTAAAATAACAAAGCCAAACAACTGTCAAACTACCACTAATACGAGCCTTCAAACGGGTTTCCATTTCATAAATCATTTTGGTGAACTAGTTTCACACCACCCCAGGGAAAGTTACATGCATAACAGAGAAAATTCACTATCAATATGCAGAGATCATTTGGCAACCATATTGCTACTAGTAAAGACCTGTGCAGTGGCACCCTGGTTTCAAGGCATTGCATATGCAGGACAGAAGAACTCTTTAAACCAAATGCATTAGCTCTAGGCTTGCAAAATCATCAAAAGACAACCAGTTCTGCTGCAGGTGCTTGGTCATCTACTCCTCCCTGAACCAGCACATAGTGGGCATGAGGAAGGTAACCGAGCATTAGTGGGTACCAACTTGCCACCCTTGCTAGGAAAACAATTGTAATAATTTTCAAAAGATTTGCTAATGACCCCAGAGGTTCAGATAATGAACCCAAAAGTTCAGAGACCCCAAATATGGAACATGAAAATAACATTCCTCTGTTAGTTGAAATTTTTTCATGTCTCCTGTTCAAAGACAGTGCTAAGAATATCATTAATTATTATGTACACTACACACATTTTCAGGTATTTATTACATTAAGACTTCCTATTATTTTGTAACAACAACCTACATTTAAATTACTTCTGGTATTTTCTTTGCACCTTAATAAAATGAATTCTGTTATACTCTGTTTACAAGTTTTACAATACTCTGTTAACAAGTTTCTTTCCTTTGTTACAGACTTCTGCTATCAGTGGTCAATGGATGAGACTGAATATCAGCCTCCCAGAGGAGAGGAAAAAAATAATAAAAAAAAAATTTTAAAATCAGAGAACCATGATTTCGTTTTGCATATATACATACATATACATACATATACATACATACACATATATATATATATATATCAGGCTGTATTTTCTATCTCTAGTACTCCTTGTCCTGAAGCTCAGATGGTCACAAATAGCCCTTACTCAATATTTTTCCTCTGGAAATTCATCCAAGAGCAAATTCCTCATTAAAAGAAATTCAGCCTCAGGAATTTAATCAGCAACCAAAGCAGAGGGGCAAAACAACTGTCTCCAAAGGACTCTTTACAAGGATAAAAAAAAAAAAAAAGAGGTAACTGACAGAGCATCCAGACCTCAAAATGACCAACAGGTAACAACCATCTTTCAGGCACAGGCTCCAAGTCTGGAAGCAGCACCATCAGGAATCCCTTCACTTCCCTGGGCTTTGTACAAGCCAGTTAGCAAAAGCAACTGGCTGATCCTGCATCTCCCATTTGGTCAATCCTTACTTTCACACAGCAGCAGTAATGTCTTAGAAATATCAGGTGCACTTTACAGTCTAAGAATGCCAAGTAACATGGACCAGAACCACTGCGTTTCCCTGGAACGTGCACACAAAATCCCTGGCTATTTTCAATGGTACCACCTGCTCCCTGATTCCCCAGCCAGTGTCCTCGTGTACTTGTCATGCAGCATCCCACACCACTGCCAAGGTCTTGAGCAGGTGGGACAGCAACAGCTCATGGGTTTGTTACTAACATCTTGGAGATCAGTTTAGAGCACAAAATTTAAAAGCTTCATTAGCTACAGGTCCTCTGTTAATGCTATGGGTCAAGAGCTGAGTCAGTAGAGAATGTTTAGATAGAAAGAGAAGAGGAAAATTTTCAACACTACCTATCTGATTGAGGAGGTTTAACCTCACTGTGTGTCACTTAGATGCATCAAAAAGCTACTTCTGGCCCTTACTCGTTATTCTATTAGATGTAACTACAAACTATTACTCTAAAGTTTATGCACAAATCCCTTTGTCAACAGGATGTTAAGAAGTAGAGAAAAGGTGTATTTTTTACCAGTCGGACTGTGAGAGAATTTCCCATCACACTGTGGCACGTATGTAAAGCTCTTCAGCAACTTGTTCCATGACAATGGATTTGCAAAGCAAGACCTGAGCAGATTATTTGATTCAGCATCTAGTCAAGTGGCCAATTCCTTCAGCAATCAATACTAATCAACAAGCTAAAGCCTTGTAAGAAAAATCAGACAGAATCTGAATCCTTCCTGCTGCAGCAAGCAGGGCTCTGAGGCCTTATGGCCTCACCTCAGCCACTGCAATTTTGAAAAATGAATTTTACCTGGAGTTCAAAATATACCCCATGCTTATTTCCAAATGCCAAAACACAAAAGCTCACCTTTTCAATGAAATTCTGAGAAGAAAAATACATACGTACAACTTGGGCCTATTATCATCTATTTATTACTTTGCACTTCAGCTGTGCAGGAAAGACTTTAAAATGAGCACAGGGGACCAGGGAATACAGAGCAATACATTTTAGAGCAAAACACAGGCCATCTTCACACACACAATTTCTGCATTAAAAACATCAGGAATTTTGCTTTCTCCTATTATTCATGTATTTCAGGAGGAATTATTAAGAGATATGAATTACATAGCTATGACACTATGCATGGGGAAAGCTGAGTGTCAAAACTTTAATAAGAACTTACAGAAAAACCCAGCACCTTTGGGTCCTTCGGAAAACAAACCAAACAAACAAAACCCACCCAAACAAAAAACCCTCACAAAAGGGATTTAGGCTAGGTTTTCAAATGCCCCTTCTGTTCAGTTAAAGCCCATGTTTCATGTACTTCTATTTCCTTTGACAGCATATTAAAACAGAAGCCTTCAGATCATCAAGGAAATCAGAGGGCCTTTGGCAGCTGTTAAGGCCCAGTATTGGAGCTGTGTTTTAAGAAACCTGTGAGCCTTTGCTCATCTGTCTTTAAAAAGCAGAAAGTACACAAATCTGTTTCCCCCTCCATTATACGGTCACTCCAAATCCCACTGCAATTACTCAGTAATCCTTGGCATAGCTGTATGAAAATGACCGAACCTACACTGAAAGAGAATAAATTGGCAGGCAAGCCATGTCGACTAGGTGGAGGGGGGGAGTTGGGAACACATTGTTTCCAGGAGTGCCACACACTTGGAGGATAGGGCAGAAGCCGAACAATGCAATGATCTGGTAGAACAGAATGGCTTGTCTGTGTTTATCAGGGAACAGCTTGCTTGGATAACAGGAAACATAATGACTTCAAGCCGTAAGAGTAGCCAGAATCAGAAGGAAAAGTACTAGGGTTTGGGATTCCTAGAAAACAGCTGAAGAAAAGGAGTGACTTGTAGCTGTGGACTGTTCTGCAGCAGTAAGTCTGGCAATGTGAAACAAACAGCTGGGCAAATCTGAAACAAAAATACCAGCTTTCCCAGAAATTCACTTTCAGACACAGCAGAGTTTGACACACCGACAAAACCTGGATTTTTTGTGTTTTAAGTAAAGCTTTAAGAACAATTCAGACATGTATTTAAGTTACTGGGAAAAACATATGACCAAATGTTAAATGCTCTGTGCTGAGCCACTGCTAGCCTGCCAGCACTCAATGCTCAGTTCTGTGCCATACTCTTCATTCACCAAAACATACAGAAATTGTTCCCAGCAGACAAGTAATTTCTTCCACAGCCCTTTTAAGATTGCAGAGAAGTAAATTTAAATGTGTATACATTATAGATACATTAATGTTTTTAGAAATTTAATATATAGCTATACTTTGTACCTATTTACATGCATTTAATATATAAATTCACACTTGTTTATGCAGAATAAAGGCTCAACATTTTAGAAATGACCAACTTACAGTTTTTGCACTAGGCAATGATGATTAAAACCTGAATATTTCATAGTAGTGAATCACACTGGCAAGTCTCTAGAGACCAGAGCAATTTGAATTGGCATAAATGAATGTTTCCCAGTCTTCTGCTGATTCTGTAATGAGTTATCTCCCAGTCCTGCCAATCATTTCTCGGAAGGCAGCCCCACTCTCCAGCTCTTTAGCTTTGTTCACGACTCACAGGTGCTGGGAAGGCTGTGTTTGCTTCCACAAGTGCAACTGCTGCTGTCTCACAACAGCAGCTCGTCTACACTTATGGCCCTTTTGTCAAAGTACATCCTCAGCATTTTCATGACCCTTGTCTGCACAGAGCCCATTCTCCCATCAGCTTTTATCTTCCCAAATCACCAAATAAAATAACTTCTAGATCAGCAATGATGGAAAAAGACTGCAAACAAAGCAGTTTCAATCCCTGTACCCACATTTAAACTGGCTGCCCTCTAGATGCAGACCATGAGCCTTTTCACACCAGCAGCTCTGACAAAGAAGTCTCTGGAAGCCTTCTGATCTCAAATGCCAACACATTCCCCTGATGATACAAGTTTAACCTCATGAGAAGATGGAAAAGGAGCTGCTACACACAGGTTAGAGCTGATGAGCAACAGGTAATGACTGGAGCTGTGCCAAATTTGGGTTATGCCAGCTTTCCTTTTTTTTTTTTTTTTGAAGGTACAAATGGATTCACACGTTCAAGTTTCTTTTTGAGTTTACTGTGCAATTACCTGAACTACAACCAAAACTCTGCTAAAACAGCAGAGTTGCAGGGATTTGTATGGACTTGCCTGAATGGCACAAGAATATTCTGGCATAGTTTTGCTTGGGGGGTTCAAACAAGTACACTTGCAGGTAACTACAATGTATAGGAAGTTAAATTGGAGCCTACTAAACTCAGGCACCTTTTTCTTCCACAAACTGACATGACATTTCTGCTGTATGGCAATACACTAATTCTGTGGTTAATGAAGTCAAAAGTTTTGTTTCTATGTTAACACACACAAGACAAATTTTGCTGATACGTAGGCTTTACCTTTTTTCTTTAAATCTCCCACAGGTCCTCAGCCTCCAGTTCTAGCAGAACATGTTAGTTTTACCTTAAAAATGACCTTATTTAGGAGAGTATTCAAAGTGCTGACAAGACACACTGCTTCAAGCTGGCATACTCCCTCCTATTGCCATCAGTGCATTTTTATTATCACACAGCTGTTATTTTTTTGTGTTTTAGCTTTGTATTTGGCCATTTCTTAAGGACTTCAAGCACAAAATCCAAGGTTCAAAGACTATAGGCCAAAAAACCCAAACAGTGGGGAAAAGCACAGAAATGTATTGATTTAATAATATGTGAAAGATGTCATCACATTATGAATACAGTGATCCTAAGTGTATGCATATTGGCTTCAATTGTTGAAGTAATAATAGTAATAATAAAAAAAAGGTGTTTTCACTCATTCTAACAACCACATCAGCCTGTAAAATCACTGTTTCGAGTAAATGAGTTATGAGCAGTTTAAGTTTTTGTTCTGGAGGGGAGAAACAAGAAAAAGTGGAACTTGCAATGGAAATTTCTAGAAGTAATAATCTAGTAATAACAAGTCAACAGCATTTTTAATTTATGCCAGCTCCCAGCCCCCAAAATGTTAACAGCTGTTCATTAATCCATCAGTTTTGAGGCCACATACACTACCTCTCCTTCCTGCAACTCCAGCTGTGTGGAGAGGAAGCACAGGAGCTCTCTGAAGGATCACATCACTAAAACTGGTTACAATCCCCTAGGAGCAGTAGTCTCGCTCCACCCTTTTTATTACTAATATTATTTTGAAGTCAGATACAGGACAGTCCTTGATCAAATTTTCAGAAGTTGAAACTTCAGTAACACCCTGGGAGAAAGCCCAAAACGCCTAAATAAATCAAAACCACACAGAACTTGTATCCAACAGAGCTGTGTTGTCCATTTTCTGACAGCTTTTATCTAGCCAACAAATTACAACCAATTAAGTCCTTTGCAAGGAAAGCTGTTTGCTGTAATACTGAAGGAAGGGGGGGAGGGGGAAAGAGCTAGGAGGCATTACTCCAAATATATTAAAATAATTAATCCATCCACAAACACCACTGGAAATTACCTTGGGTTTCTCCAAAGGACTTTAGTTTTGTTATTGTATGTAATTATAGTAATCAAGAGTTCCTAACCAGGTTCTGCAAACATTAGGTCAGTTAGAATAAAGGAAATGGATTCTTCCATGCAACTCCTAGGTCCTTCCCTTCCACTAAAAGAAAATACTAAAAAATTGATATGTAGATCAGTTCTTTACTCTTTTAAATCTAAGATCCTCACAAGTGACAAAGAGCCAAGCTCAACACTATCAGCGTCTTACTGCAAGAATGCTAAAACACAAAGCTCAGCTTCTCCTTGCCACATATTCAAAAAAATGAGCAAAGTCAAAAGGTAACTGGACTAGCAATCTGAAACACTGATTTCAGAATCTATAATTTTGAGAGTGTAGACCTTACAATAAATAAGTACTTGGTACCTTTATCATGCTTCCCCAATCCTAGTACCTCCTCACTGTTAGTCCTAAAGCATTCTGCATTCAAATGGCAAAAAACTTTATGTTCCTGAGAAATGCTTTTATTAAAAATAGTTAATACCTGGTGATACAAACAAGCTTTCTTTTCCACATAAGGAAACTCTGGTGACATAGCTGAATACACAGACACTTAAATGTTAATCTAATGGTCAAATCTAAAAACACTTTCTGCAAAAGATGAGTTAGCACTGAATGAGAGGAGGTTACGTGCTCATTTTATAACGGCCTTGATTCACAGTATTCTACAACCAAAGAAGCAACGTGGTTTTTCTTGAAGAGATTTCAACCTTTCGAAAGAGAGGCACAGAAGAGAAGCAGAGACTAAACCAAGACAAGTTGCAAGCCTCCGCCGCGGTCGGTGCCAGAAGGAAGCGCACGCTGGCAGCTTCCCTGGCAGTGCTGGTGTGAGAGCTGAGAGCAGCACAGTGCAACACCAGAACCCCGAGCCACGCTCTGTACTCTCCCGGACACAATCCTACAACCTCTTGGATGTAAATAATGCATTTGGAAGCACATAACCCGGCACTCGGGTAACCTCCACTGCTTTTTAGATTTTTCCTGAAAGCAGACCCTCAAAATCGTGTAAGTGAATCAGGGCTAAGGAGGGCAGGAAACTAGCAGCAGATCTTGCGGGACAAAGAAAGGTCCTTCAGAATGGACTTCCTTATTTATCATCTGTGTGATCCCTGCACTCTGTTTAATATGTGCTTTTGTCCCCAGCCTAAATTGAAGTAAGCATCGTAAAATATTAAAGAATTCTTTTCAAAAGATTTTTAAGCTCTCATAGAAACCTCTGTGAATCTCACAGTACAGCACCTAATACCAGTGAGCAGGTCGTGAGTCCTGAAGCAAAGCTAGCTTATTCAAACAGAATAACTGTGTATGATTTCAGATGACTCTGGATAAAGAATCTAGCAAAGTGTTCTGCTACAATGGTGCACCCTGAAATTAAGGGACAGATGAAGAATTAAGCAAATGCTTTGCTGGGTGGAACAACAGCTAAATAATTACATATATTAAATAAAATTTTAAAAAAACAAAACAAGAAACAAACAAAAAACCCCACACCCAAACTAACTCAAACAAATAAATCCCCTTACCCCATACTGTCCATCTTTTTCACTACAAGTACCATTTCTAAGTAGACCACCAGATTTCAATTCTTGACTTTATGCCAGAGAGCTTTTGCAGTGTGTTTCTCTTAAAAAACCTTATCTCTGAAGGTTAAAACAAGCTTGACAATAATAGTCAGATAGCATTTATCTGCACAACAAACTCAGTTATAAACCATCAATATTTATTTGACATAAAAATCAAGCCCTCTTCCAAGTTACAACTTATATAAATTAATCTTACTCAAGATATTCATCAACATATTTTCTAACTTTAATATCAATATAACATACACCAAGTACCCCTTGTCATAGTCAGCAGCTGTTGGCACTTAGCTTTCTGTTCCTTAATCTTATATTTGGCTAAGCTACAAAATTAGTACTCTAGCTTCCTTTCTTTTCTCTTAAGCTTCAAGTGTCAAAGTTAAACAAAGTCTAAAACTGTGCCAAGTTAAAAATATGAATAACACATTATTTGTAACATGTAGAACTTGCACAGATTAGAGGAAAACGAAGCATTTGCAGTGTAAAATGCACTGGATGTTTTTAAAAATGCAACAAATTCAGAAAGAACTTCCACTTACAATGGAAACCTTTGGATCTTCCAAAAATATAGGTGGGATAAATATTGGGGAAAAACTATAGCAAGTGATACCTTTAAAAAGAAAGAACATATTTTTATAAGGCTTCTTAAAACTTCAATATTAAATTGTACAGTGCACTGATATTTTCACCAGCAGCTATGTCACTACATGAAGAATGCAGAACCACAGACCAAGTTCACTGGTTTCCCTCAAGCCCAAAATGAGACAGCATGAAATATTTACAAATTCCTGCTCTACTCCTAACATTCTTATGGTACCAAAGATATTCTTATACCCACTTCCTGTTAGGAGGCACAGAGGCTGTGATAAAAGCAAGCCAGCAGAACACCTGAGGTTTTTCAGAGTTTAATTCAGCAGCTGATGATATTTAAGCATATGGTCAAGGTAAGCACTTTTCTGAGTAAGGACAAACTTAACATGTACTTGACTGAACTTAAGCTCAATCAGACTTAAAATTTAACTCAAAACTGGCTGAACTAACAGTCACACAAAACTGACCTGAATATACTCTGGCTCTTTCTATTTTATTCTTTTAGTACAAAACACTGTGCCCCTTCTTTTTAGAGGTTACCATCAATATTCACCAATTGCCCCTACTGATCTAACACACAAATACTTTGGAAGGTAAGAACACACTCCACCCCCAAAGATGTGATACTGAGGATCTACCTCAAAGCAAATGGCTCTAAGGCAATACACACTTTATTCTTCCTGCTCAACGCAAAGATTGCAATCTGTGAAAAGCTTCTTCCAAAAGAAAAAAAATCCAATCAATCAATTAAATTATTCTAAGCAGTTTTAGGATAAGCTTTACTCATTTTGTATCACAGTAAACCTTACTAAAAGTGTAAGTAATAAACTTTTGGCCAACTCTGAAGCCTATAACTGAAACACCCTGAATGCATGCCTCAAGATATACAAAAATACAGAATCTACACTTTTTTTTTTTTTGTAAATATAGTGTACAGTGGCACACAGTGGCTTGAGGACAACAGCATCATTGTGTAGTGTCAGTAAGCACAGTGAAACAATTTAGACAAATAAATGTTATCTTCTGCTCATCAGCAATGATAATTTAACAGTATTTTTCATTCCTATAACACATAGAGAAAACTAAAGCTAAGTTTCAAGACCAATTACATGATGTATTTTCAGAGAGAAACAAGACAAAGGCAACTTCATCTCATTCTAGCCATTCTCCTTCTCGGAGAAACCTGAACTTTTAAAAGCTCCATCTCTTTTCTTGTTACTACTTTGTCTTTCCATCTCAAAAAAGATATGAAAATCAGTTGTAATTCAAGGGTTATTCAGTCTCTAATTAGTTTGGAATCTTAAAAGCTCTGATCCTCTGTGTTAAAACTAATTTTTATCACGTCTAATACATCACGGATGTGTCATGTTCTTGCTAATCTGGATCAGCACTTTTGGCAAAATTTTATTATGAGTAGAGAGGGAATTATGAGAAATTTCAAATATCAGATCTTGTGACAATGCACCAGAAAGCAAACGTGAAAATAAAGCAGCTCAGTTGATTCAAGGGATAGAAGTTTTCTTCCCAAATAGAGAATTAGGGAAGACAATCCCCTTATAAAATACTACATCAGGTTGTCCTTTAACCTTAAGAAAGGGAGAGAAATATAAATCAATTCAAAACTGTTCACTCTAACCACTTTTCTTAGATGCTGCACTTGACAACTACAAGTAAAACAGAACAGAGACCCTCTTTGTTCTTAAACCTGGTTTTGAATCAATTGCAGTCTACAGAATAGCACAGACAGATTAAAAGAGAATGAAATATATGTTCTACTGGAGCAAGTTTGGTTTTCTTGACATGATGGGTCTATTTGTTGGGGCTGTCTCACTGATAGTGAATGCACTGAACCCAAAGTAACATGGTATTTCATACTCCCATTTCATACTCTCATCTTCCATCAACAGCACCTACTTTAAAAGCAGCTTCCAATTTACTCTAGTCTGAGCCATTAGACTTGGGCACATTTTAAGATGTAAAGATGCTCTCAACTGATTGGTACTATCTCAGTGTAGAGTGGGTGAGTGCAGTTGCAAATCACTTTGCCTCTCAAGAGAAGTTTCTTTCCAAGATGTATGTGGTGCAAGCCAGCTCATCAGGCACACGTCAGTCAGTCCAAAAGCATCACAAGGCTTGGCACCACATTCAGTATTTCCAGAAAAGAAGCCAAATGTATATTAATATGGATAGAAGAAACCAGACAAACGAACACAGGCCAAGGCAGTAGAGATACGTTCTACATCACCCCTCATCAGACCTACCTCAAAGGGATGATGCTCAACTCCAAGAATCATAGAATCAGTTAGGCTGGAAAAGACCTTGGAGATCTTCAAGTCCAGCCTATGACTGATCACCACCGCGTCAACCAGACTGTGGCACTGATTGCCACATCCAGTCTTTTCTTGAACACCACCAGGGATGGTGACTCTACCACCTCCCTGGGCAGCCCATTCTAACATCTAACCACCGTTTCTGTGAAGAAATTTTTCCTGATATCCAACCTAAACCTCCCCTGGTGCAGCTTAGAACAGTGTCCTCTTGTCCTGCCACTGGTTGCCTGGAAAAAGAGACCGATTTCCAGCTGGTTACAATCTCCTTCAGGTGCCGTGTAGAGACTGATAAGGTCTCCCCTGAATCTCCTCATCTCCAGGCTAAACAACCCCAGCTCCCTCAGCTGCTCCTCATAGTGCTTTATGTCCTAGATCCTTCACCAGCCTTATTGCCCTCCTCTGGACAAATTCCAGCACCTCAACATCCTTCCTGAACTGAGGGGCCCTGAACTGGACACAGCACTCGAGGTGTGGCCTCACCAGTGCCAAACACAGGGAGATGATCCCTTTCCTGCTGCTGCTGGCCACACTATTGCTGATCCAGGCCGGGATGCCGCTGGCCAGTGGTCAAGTGGGCACCCTGCTGGCTCCCATTCCGCCTGCCATTAATCAGTACCCCAGGTCCCTTTCTTCCTGGCTGCTGTCCAGCTGCTCTGCCCCAGCCTGTAGCGCTGCAGGGGGTTGTTGTGGCGAAGTGCAGAACGCAGCACCTGGTCTCGTTAAACCTCCTATCACTGTATTCAGCCCATCTTTCTAGCCTATTCAGGTCCCTCTGCAGAGCCCTCCTGCCCACCAGCAGAGTGACACTCCCACACCAGCTTGCTGTCAACTGAAAATTTTCCTCTGTATCACACACTGAGAAAACGAAACCTATAACCATTACAACAGGGGGTTGAAACCTGAGCTCCTGTTTGCTGCTCTGGCATGCCCTGAGCCCCATGAAAACATCCACTTCAAGTATTGCTCAGGCCAGAAATTTGACTGAGAGATTTAAACTCCACTGAAATTTTCATGCCATGCAGAGGTATAACTTCACATACTCTGGGCTCCACATCTCTGCAGCAGGCTGCATACAACATCTTTCTGCTTATCTTCTAACAAAATCACTAACTTTAAAAGAATGGTTTTACAAAATCCTACAAAAAGAAAGCAAGTGGACAAGCACAGGCACTCAGCCTAAGCTGATTTTGTTATTATAAACTGGAGTCCGTGCTTTCTTTCACATAACACTCTGCCAACTGTACGGTTTTATAAGGTGCCAGAGGAATGTATTTCCTGTTATCTGAAACACATCACTTCTAGAGCACATGAACGACAGTTTGTGTCGAGTGTCTACAATAAACTAAGAGGGCTGTCAAGTCTGATGGCATATTAGTTTGTCACTTGTAACAGGCAATGCTGTGTGAGCAGATTAGACAATGCTACATAATTTAATAATTTTATCATGTATTCTACTTGACATTACCAGCTATTCCTCATGATTTCATCTGCCTGTGAGACTACAAGCCAGATGCAGAGCCTTTTTGCTAAAATGAATACTGTCTATCCATGCACAAACAACACTGTCTAACCCATAAAAGACAAGCTTGGCTTTCAACACCAAAAAAAACCCTTCAACTTTAATTCCTGAAAACTCACACATTAAAAAAAAAAAAAAAAACAAAAAAACCCAAAAAAAACCTACCAAAAAGCTTCTGACAGCATAATTTTAAGAAAATCAAGTACCTAATATATATAACAATATATAGCATATATACACAAATATATAGAAATCCTATATACACAGACACTTCTATTTAGTATGAATTAAGGAAATAGACAGTTATCAATGAGTAGAACAAGGGGAGACACCTACATGTGAACCAGCAATGCTGTTTAAAGGAGTAGCAGCACCCATACGCATGTATCTGCAAGCACTGCAGCTTGCTTTCTAAACACAGCTTCCATTTCTAAGGCTCCAAGGAAGTGGGAACAGAAAAAAGATGAGCAGATAAGTTTAGGACCTCAGGAGGAGTTACAGACACATTGAATGAACTACTAACAATGGGAATTAAAATCTTCCCTGGAAATACTGTTTCAGAATTCTTTATGCTGCGTATTACCCATTTCAAAACACAGAAGAGATAAAAATTAAAATATTTTGCTTCAATGCTTCTGCATTTGACACTTCTCTGCAGGTATTCAATACGAAAAACTGTTTATGTACAGATACAAAAAAGATCTCAAGGGGGCAAAATGGGCCAAAAACTTTTGCTCAAACTTTTGTTAGTTGACTGCGACTCAGAGACTTGCAGCTAAAATGGCAGCAAATATAGGAGTGTGGATAAGGCATTAGCCAAATCCAAATTACTGAAAAAGCACTGGGTAATACTGAAAAAAAATTCCTCTAAGTCTGATATCTGCCCATAGAGAATCAGTTTATCAAATTTTTAAAGGGCATTTCTTTTAACTAAACTCCTGTAATATATTTTATGCAGAGTTACATTACTAATAATTTCCATGGGATTTCACACAGGAAAAGCACCAATTACATCCTCCCTGTAAGAATCTGTGGAGGTAGAACAAGGGACAAATCATTATGCTTTCAAGGTTTATCTATAAAGCATCTGCACACTCACTTTGTTCGAGTCAAAAATCCAAACAAGAAAAGCAGTTTCCTCCAAAGTTTGCTGAAATTAACAACTCTGTACAAGGAGTAATGCTCACGCCCTCCCCTGCAAGAGCAGCTCGAAGTGCACACCCCGGTCCTACACTGCTTGCAAGCAGCTTCAACTCTCAGCCAATTTTGACCCAGAGCCACTCGAAGCCAATGTGATGCAGTAAGAAACTTATCCTTACAACGGGCAAGGATTTTTTTTGTGTTTCTAAAAATCTCATTTTGTTTCAGGAGTGTGAAGAGAGAAAAACATCCCAGTTTTGTGAACATATAAATCAGTGTAGCCCATAACAAAAACTTGTTCCTCACAACTTGTAAGTGCAAAGATTCAAATGTCCTTATCAGTATTTACTCTTAGCAAACTACTTGGTTTATTTTTCCTTTATGCTGCAGATATTTGTGTCACTTTCCAGCTGTTTATGTAATTCTGATCGAAATCAGGGTTGATGGCAATTTGCAACATCCCCATTTGATTTTTTCCAGTAGCTTTTCTAGGAAGTCTTTCAAGTAAGTTATTCTGAAGATATAGAGATGTCCTGATTTACTAAGCAGTTTAAAAGAAAAACATGACAAAAAAGAGTCAGAAGGACTGGAAAAGCCACTCATCCGGTTCCCCTGACACCTCCCTGGTAGAGGTAGTTAATCAAGATACTGAACAACTGCCTTCCTATTGTATTCAGGCAAATTCCTTAATGATTAGTTCTGCTTCCAGTTTCCATCTGAAATTATTATAATGACTAATAAATCACTAACTGTATAAAAGGCAATCACTGCATTATATTTCTGATGTGATGCCACCATATACAGAACAATGTATTTAAAAGTGAACTTTCCTCTTCTTTTAACCTCAATCTCTATTACCAAACATCAAAAAGGTGCAACTATCATTTCAGTCACCACCAGAAACTGCAAGGAAGACCACATATGTAGTGAACATAAGAGACAGAAGTGACAGAAATTGATAAAAACTTCATCACATGGCTGACACCCCATATATCAAAGCCCTAAATCTCATTCTCTGCTTGCCTCCAATTTCCATCAAAGCCTGCCAGCTGCACATTTATTGAGAAGTTTGTGATCTGACAGCTACTGTATTACCAACATTAATGATGCATCAGTCTCCAGAATTACTGGGGAAACAGTCCAATTGATTTTATTATTATACAGAGTTCCTCACATTTCATTTCAGGCAGCTTCCTACCACAAATTTTAGCAATAACTAAAAATGCTACACAGCTGATGCACAAAATGCTAGGGCAAAAGATGGTTACCACAGCATCATGCCACTCCATTCTGCCTCCAGGAGAGCTCCAAATCACTCAGACACCACTGTGTAACCCATGAGTTATTGGCCCATAGCTAAAAGGGCTTACACATTATAGGGTGATAAACAGTGCAGCACTAATATTCACTGATTTGCCCAAGAAAGCTACAAACAGACAAATTATGTCATCAGCTCCCCAAAAAAGCACTGTTCTTAAAGTTTTCTAAATCCCTGCTCTTGCCATTAAAAAAAAAAAAAAATCCCCAGGGCAGTGGCAGGCAGTGATAACTTTCAAGATATTTCCATACAGACTGAAACTGTTTCCACAGGTACCATAAAGAGAACATATTTTCTTTGCAGCAAATAGCCCGCTTTAGTCTGTCCTTTTCATCCTACAAAGCTTTCTTCACTTAAATAACAGTCACAGATACTAGAAAGATGCAATACAAGAAATCAAGCTTATAGGGGCTTGTTTGAATCATGGCCAAATATTTTAAATATATACATAACTTGAAATTTCCAGTATCAGTTATGAAAGGATCTCTGTGAAGCATTCGTTTCCAGCAGTCCCCAAAGTTACTATGCTTTTTGTGTGCTTTTTTTGTTTTGTTTTGGTTGGGTTTTTTTGTTTTTTTTTTTTGGGGGGGGGGGGGTGTTTTTTGTTTTGTTTTTCTGGTTTGGGGGGCGGGGGGAGTGGGTGATGTTGTTTGGTTGGTTTTGGTTTTTTTACAAGCCTGGCTACAACACCTAGCGGATAATGTTTCCTGTCACTTTTTAAGTTTGAAAGAGAACACATAAATGCTTCATAGTTTCAAGGTTCCATATCTCTGGGGAAGGAGGGGGATAAGCAAGAGAGAAATACAGTTTTCCTTCTCTATTTTTAATTTCTTAAGTTCAACTTTTCCAAAGGTCATGAACAAAATATTTTTAAGCACTTGTATTAACAGTGGTTTCCTCACTTCCTTGGATAGACAAAGTCTGCAGCATAGTGACAAGAGAAATACATCAGATGGAACAAACAAGAACTGCTGCCAAAGAAGAATGAGATCCTTTCACATTTACCTTTTTTAACTTGACAACAGCAATCCAGTGATGGTGAGTTTTGTAAGAAATGAATTTTGAGTTATTAGAGGAGATAGACCTTCAAACGGATCAATACAAGCGCTTGAAAAAACCTGCTACAAAAGAAAGTACTGTATCTGCTTCTATAGAAACTCCTCCCTAACTCCATAGCAAGATCTCAAATTAGAAGCACTACAGAAGAAAAAAGCTAATCACTAGCAAATGCACAGAGAGTAGCAAGCTGCTTCCAGGTGTGTAACACAACCCGGACCTTATACAAATAAGTGGTACAAAAATGCTTGTTCCATTTTTCTTTCTTGTTTTCTTGCAGTCCACTCTTTAAGGGACATGAAATGTATTCATCTGTGAGGAACAGGCACAAAGTCAGCCTGCATCCTTCCCCCAGGCTCTGCTCCCCAAGCAAACATATCTGGACATAAGCATTACCTATATTAATTATGGGATCACCAAAAATGGATCCCAGTCTTAACTGTGCTCAGATTCACAAATTTAGCCATAGAGCCATGCTCCTCACTGCCCACCTGATACCCGCCAGAGGGACCATTCGGCTGTGATTCACACCTTACTGATCACAGCCTGCAAAGCCAAGGGCAAATGAAATGGGTCCTCGTTCACTTCAGTACGGACAGTTCAGCAGCTCCCAGACAGAAGCTGAAACGTCGGAGGAAGGGGCAGAGTAGACCAGCCCTTCTGAGCAGGAAATCAGACAGACAAGCCCAAAGCAGGAGATTTAGTGACCGGTTTTTGTTGTTTAGCTTTTGTTTTTTATGCACTTCAATATGTATAAAACTTTCCCCCATACTTACATCTGGCATCAAGTGCAGCAGATACTTTTTTACCATCACCTTTTGAGATATCCAAAAGAAGAAGCAAACCTCTCAGGAAGATAGAATTGGTTTGAGAAAGCAGAACTTTGCAAATATCTTTCCTGACTGCAATGAGTACAGGTTTAAATATCCACAGACAGTTTAGAGGACAGTCACAATCAAACCTTTTTACTTTACTGGAACAGCTTATATTTAAACACACACATTAAGAAAACCCCAAAACATTGCAATTACTTTGTAATACATGTAACAAACTGAATGCAGGAAACTAACAGGGAATTCATTAACTTGGGAACAAACAGTTCTTATAATTAGTTGCCAGCAAATATTCAGCAAGCATTTACAGGTTTATTCTTGAATTACTAAATACAACTCTATGCACTAAGGTTGAATACCTTGGAAGGAGGAGGGGGACAAAAACCCTGAAGTATTTAAACTACCATCAGTTACTCCATGATTTCCTAGATCAAGAACCAAACTTAAACTGTTTATTTGAGTGCACAGCCACTCCTGTCGTTAGAGAGCTGTTTTTCACCATTCAAAGTGACGACTTCTATAGGTTGAACACTAGCATGAGTAAGCTGATAAAAATCACGTTAAACTGGGACTTTTATCTCTCTTATACAGCTGGTGTAGATGCAGGCAGTCATACAGCTATTAATGTTTCAGATTATTAAAAAGACTGCTTAAGTGGAAAATGCTTTCTATTCATGAAGTCTCTTTAGTATCTGATTAGGTTCTTCCCTTTCCTCTGCCTTGTGCTTCATTTATAACATTTTTCACCTGGGCCAAAATGCGTAACTACGAAACCACCATTCTTTTGCTTTTAGCAGACCACTGAATGTCGCTAAATATAAAGCGATTTCTTTTCTTTTGGAAGCTGGAAAGGAACATTTACTCAGCAGAAAAACATACCCAGCTTTCAACTTAAACCAACAAATGCTTTTAGTGTACACTGGCTTATGGTAAAAGCAAGTCACACTAACGTAATCTGTTCTGATAAGCCATTATTACATATTATTATATTAATAATTAGGCTCCTGGGAATGGGCAGGAAGTACACAGTAATGGAAGATGGGCCCAGGGAGACTGCACTGACCAACAGCAGCCCTGAACCCCGCATCCTCAAAGCAAGGGTTCATGACTACCGTGCACAGATTACGTGATGCCAAATAAATTATACCTCATGCCAAATAAATCCCCGCGGGAGAATGACGACAGGAAAAAACCATGCCTAACAATGAAGGCCACGATCTGACCCGCACGGCGAATTTTATTATCATAGTTCACGCAGCTTTCTGAGGGCTTAGTAAATGCATAAACGTCCTTAAAGCATTAACTTTATTTCCTAAAACAATCTCGTTCCATCGCAACCACTCCTTAAACTGTGGCTCCAGTAGGCTGCTGTATGAGCAGGAACTCATTTGTGAGAGCCACAAACCTGAGCTGCATCCCGTCGGAGGCCCCTCGGCCGCCCTTGCCGAGGTTTCCCATTAGAGCGGAATGGTTTGGGTCGGAAGGAGCCTTTCCGCTGTTTCCCTTCGAGAGGGGAACGCGGGGCCGCTCGCTGCCGGGGGTGGAACCGGCCCGGCCCCTCAGCACGGCCGCCCTGCCAGCTGCCCACGGTGCCCGCCCTCAGCCCGACACCGCCCGGCCCCTGCTGCCCGCAGGGCTCTGTCTCCTCAGGATCCTTCCTCAGGATTCTTTAATCACCTCCACTGCAGAGTTGCTGCAGGGAGCCTCACACCCCCTTCCACAGAGCTCAGAGGGACGTGGGGTGCCCAGGCCAGCAGCAGCCCTGCCACAGCCCCCGGCACCCCCAAGGTATCACTCATCCTCCTCAGGCCTGCGTTAAAAAAAGCAAGCAAACTTAAAGCCCTTTTTGAAATAAACCTAATTTTAAAAAATTTAAAAGACGTCTCAATTTAAAGAGTTAACACAAAAAAAAAAAGGGGCAAACAAAAAAAAAAAAAAAAAAAAAAAAAAAGGTGAAGTAGCTTAAGTTCATCTCCTCAGTGGTAATAAATAAGGCCTAAGCTTGGAGGCGAAGTTAACCACAATCCTGGGACTCGATCCAAGTCTCCCATGACAATAGGAAAACATTAGAACTCTAACATTCAAAATATTATTTAACTTTTAAAGCCTTAGCACAGTTCAAAGTCTCCTTTGTGGAACAGCGCTTTTGAAAATGTCGGTTGCGTTCCAGAGACCATTTCCTCCTAATCAGGCCCGGCATTATTTAAATAGCGAGGAATACCAACAAGAATAGGAATCGCTTGGCTGGGCCAGGGAGGGAAAGAGTCCTTAAAATGACTGCAGAATTCTTAAATGCTGGTAAAAGGCCTAATCCTATATAATGATTTACGAAATGACAAGGAAAATAGATTTACTGTGACAATTTGAAAGAAGACCAACATAAATAAAATTACTGCTTACATGGTGGCAGCCTCCCCACTGTCCCCTCAGCAGCTCCAGCACCCATAACAGGATGCCTTTACCACCCAGGCCTCCCTCACAGCCAAAGCCAAGGAAAAAACAACAACTTAAAAAGAAAATTACTTGCTCCAAACTCAGAAATCCTTTCCAAAGCACCAGCTTACTCTTGCCAGCTCAGCAGTTCACAGGTAACACTTGTTTGTAAGATTACTCTAGATTTAAACCAAAACAAACTAACAAAAAAAAGAAACAACTTTTTATCCCTCTATCCTCAAAAAAACAAAAACAAAAACAAAACAACTCCCCAAAGCTTAGACCAAATAGTTTTGAGCTTTATTTTATTCATTAAGTTTCCATATACAGCAGTGCGGCTGCAATACACGGGGCCAGAGCATGGCACCAAGCATGTGGAGACCAAACACACTCAGCATTTCTCCAGCCAGTATGTGCGAGGTGGGTCAGGAAGGCCTGGTACCATTTATTCATGGCTTTTTCAATATATGGATGGCATACAGCCCCAGTTAAACGTTTCTCTGCCGAAGGGTGGATGAGACAGCAGCAGGGCTGATGGCCCATGTGCCCTCCCCACCATCAGGCCCCTGTTGCTGTGCTGGGGTCTGCACAGCCCAATTATGCAGGTGCTCAGGGACAAGTTTTCCTGTGCCGAAGCAAAGCCATTCAGCTCCCAGCTGCCCAGCAAACACACCCAAGTGTGCTGGGGAGGGACCAGCTGCTCTTCCCCGCATCCACAGCAATAGGCAGCTGTTGCAGACCCACCCCCCATCAGCCCACACCCCCAGCTTCTGCATTCTCTTTCCTGTAGTCTGGATCTTTCTGAGTCCATACTGAAAGGGGCAACCCCTCCCCTGAAATGGGGCCATCCTCCTCCTTCTCCTAGATGTTATGTCCCTTTATACTGCTTCACTCACTGCCACCTCACAGCCAGTGTCGAGCACCTTCTCTAATGTGAAATCACTGAATAAATACGATGAATGCCCCCTCCCCAGCAGAGCCATGCCAAAGACTGTAAGCAGGTCATTAACTGCCAAGGTCATCTTGTTTGTAAAAAAGAAAGGAAAACATTACCATTAAGACTCTAATACGGTAAAACAGCAATGACAACAACAAGGAAACATAAGCTTAATGTTTCCTTTAACCCTCACTTAAAAACACATTTGAAGTCATCTGATTCAGCCACATGACTGCAAATTACCATTCATTGAGCAGGTCTGGGCTGGATTCAGCCCAGTTTCACACTTGTGCCACACATGTACCCCAACATTTTGAGCAGGATCTCTTGAACCTTATTTCAAAGCAGAAAGCAATGGATTAATCTGGTATTTCCAAACCTGTCATCAGGAAGGCCACCAATCCCCTCCCGCCCATCAGCTTTTAGGCACATTATGGAATCTTTGCGTGGCCATGTGGGACTCGCTGGGTGCAGCAGCAACTGCCCTGCAATCCCCAGCAGACTCCCCAGCCTCCCCCTCTTTCCTGCAGGGAGCATATAAATTTTTCTCCATCTGAGTCTTAACTACTGTTTGTCTGCAGACTTGTAAAATACACTAAGAAATGCCTAATGAGACACTGATCTGGCATCCAAATGTTCTCCCCCATGCATTTCCCCAGCGGGCCGTTGCCTGAGCAGCACACACGTTGAGGCTGTAATTTGTTTGCCAGCTCTCCAAGGAAGGAAGGAAGGAAAGTGGGCGGGTGGGTGAGAGCTGGAGTCAGTGCAACATCAGCACATGGCTGGCTTGCACATGTCTTCAGTCACTCACTACTAAGAAAATATATACATATACACACACACAAACACGCACACACAGAAAAACACTGAAGGCTAAATGAAGACAAGGAGGTTGCTAGGATAACATCACTTCCTTCACACCAGGAGCTAATAAAATAAGTAAAAACCCACGGCTCTCAGGACAAAGATTGATACACACTAAGATTTTGAGAGCCTCTGAAAATGCAATCCTTCCCTATTCCAGGTAGCTGTGCTTCTGTACTACCGGGAACCTTGTAAATTCTTTATCCTACAGTAGCATTGTAGAAGTAGCTTCTGCACATCAACTAGGAAAGTCCAGGCAAGAGATGGAAGATTGCATAATTAACCCTGTGTGCTGACTGTTTCCTCTTCACCACAAATCAATTAATGCAAAACCAGCACACCCTGTTTTATTACTCGGACACCCAGGCACTCGAAGTCTAAGCAGTCTTTTGGAAGTTACTTTAGAAGTTTGGAGGGGAAGAATTAGCTGAATCAGACAACCACAGCCTGGAGTTCAGTGACCCAAAGCCAAGCCTCCTGCCCTCTAACTGAGCACTTAACTCTTGTTGGAGAGAGCCTGAACATGTAGACCAAAGCATCTCAGAGGTCGGTGAGCTGTTACCTTGCCTGCTGCTGCTGGAAGGAGTTACCCATGCGGCTGGGTCTGCATTCTCTGAACACATCTTTAATGCTGCAGCATAAGGCCTTGCAGTATTAAAGTAATAATAATTAAAAAAAAGTATTATTGAAAGGACTTTAAATATTTTAAAAACCTGAAATAGGTTTCAGACTACAAATATTTACATACATTCTTAACTTCATGTGCAAGGAGTTTGATGAAGTTTAAAAACCATTTTTATGTCTAATCTTAACTATGTTTATAAATATTTACAGGATTGTGACTTTGATTTTCCTCCCCTGTGCTCACCTGGTTCTTGAATGGCTGGGGCCAAAGAAATGAGCTGCTTTCTCAATGTCATGCATTATCCCTATCCCACGTTGCCTGGCTTGCTAACAGAGGAGGAACAACAGGGAAATCCAAAACCTAAAACCCCACGCTATTTTTAAGTGGCTAGCATTCTGTAAAAACACTGTCCAAGAGCTAGACTGAAACTTGAATGTTCAACTGTACATATTCTGAAACCTCATGCAGATTAAACAGGTATTAAAGGGATGCTGCAAACCCATTTTGTTCCCTTTCTGTAAAAACTTACACTGGAGATACTCATGGGAGTTAGTAATGAGACAGCTCATGTGGCCTCAGTGGTGCAAACACAGGTAAGACCGTGACCTCTACAGGCAGGGGCATTTAAAAAAGCTTCAGGATTAACAACAAAAAAATCAAAACAAAACCCTACAACTTTTACTAGCTTAATCCAGGTTTTATTCACAATGCTTAAAATTTGGAAAGATACAAAAGTTCTATGAGTATGAGCAGCAGCACTCCCTTCTTGGTTCCCAGGAAGCAGGGCTCAGCCTACTCTTCACCTTCCCTATAAACTCATACCATACAGATGGAAAAAAAAAAAAAAAATTGCTGCATGCAACTTTAATTTCCAGTATTGCATCAAGGCTCAATCAGTTTAAACAGCATACTCACCTCTTCCTTCTTTGGCATCAGTCACAAGAAACATTTAATACCAGTAAGTTGTTAATATGAACTTACTTTTAGACGTTTGTTTATGTATTTGATAGCACTTAGGCTTCTCTGCTTTTAACTATTTCCTCCCAAAGAGCAGCTCATCTGCCTGTTTCCTCTGTTTGTGTAGAGTCTCTGACAGTGAAATAGGATGGAAAAAAAAAAATCAAATGCTTTAAGTGCATGCATTTTTTCTTTAAAAGCCACTAAGCCTGGCAGAATGATTCATTAATAGTCAAAAACCCCCAAACCATTTTTTCTTTAAAAGAAAATCCGGTATATATTTTTTAATTCAGTATAAATAATATCTTCTATAACTTTTTATTAATTTGTAATGCACTTAAGTCTCACCAATAATTTCTAAAACCTGTACAGTTCTTAGATTTACCAGAACACAGCAACTCATCAAATTTGAGTGCAAATTTCCCTAACTTGAAATGAATGTATGCAAGCAGTCTCTTAACTTGGGTAAGGCTAGAGATGCAAAATCAAATGTCTGTGTACAAACTGATTTCAATAACATGCTATGAGAGTTTAATATATTAATGAAAAAGATTTTAAACAATACAATTTCTCTAAATTCAATCAGTGCTGCTCAACAGATACAGTTATGAAATACCACAATGAATATTAATGGAGAAGGCTTGCACTATGTTATTCTTGATATCTTGACACACAGAAAGATTTCACTATGGTAATTTGTTTGGAATATAATTAAAAGAACCAATCACAAAAAAACCCCAAAAACCCAAAAATCCCTGCAAAAAAATGAATCTGTGCCCTTGATTTCTAGAAATAGTCCATAAAAATTGAAAACTTCAATGAATTTGGAAATGTTTGGAAGTCTCACTTCATAGTATTTGAAAACATCAAATTTTCAGAAATAGCATGCACTGGAATAGGGACCTGTTTCAGGCATTTTACTTTATCAGTTTCTTTAAGAAAAATCAGCATTTTTCAAGAATTCTCTTTTTAATAAAAACAAAATTTGGAAAGAAAAATTAATGTGAGACATGAAGGTACTGACAATTTCTGTTTTCAACCGTAAGTCATCTTATTTTTTTCCTGAGGTCTGAGAATAAGTTTAATTTCTAAAAAAAAAAATTAACTGGAGCTATGAAAAACTATTTTACAATAAAGGTTGATGCACAAAACATATGTGTATGAAGTTCTCAGTTCTATTCCAATTTGAATATGAATTTCTTCATCAAAATCTTTATGCTGTGTGGCACCCCAAAGAGCAATCTACTCAAAATCTGTTCACAACATCAGGACAAAGTCTAGAACAAGAACTGTGTATATATGATATGTACTTTTAACTTCAGATATTATGAATGGTCCAGTAGAATACTTCACTAAGATGGTATGGAGTGCCCACAGTAAAATGCACATCAATACTGGCCAGCGTAAGGTTCTGACTGGCTTTTTTATTTGGGAAAATTTTCTGCAGTACCTGAAGATGACTGGTTTATGCATTTCTGTTCAGCAAGGGCTCTGGCACTCCATTTGTGTAAGGCATGAGGAGTGATAACATCCCTTAATAACTAACCCATGCAAAATAAACAGAGAGAACATCTAATTCCATAGGAGCATGAGGCACCCCACAGATGTAACACATCTACGCCCACAAGCCAGCCAGAGCGACTCATTGCACATTCCCAAGGGGATACGGCCACTTGCGGTCTGATCCATGAGCTCCAGCCCCCGCGCTCAGAGTAACAGAACACCTCTAAAAATACAGATCAAAGAAACACAGCGTGCCATGGTCTTTAGGAAACATAACAAAAAATAATTTAAAATCACAACTAGCATTTAGACAACACGCTTAGTTTAATAATAAGGGTTATTTCTATTATCATGGTGCCCAGGAGCTCCAGCCACCAATCAGGGCTCCCACCGCAGCAGGACTGTACACCATGCAAAAGGCACCCTTTTAGCACAGCTTCTTCTGCAGCACTTCAGCCCCCAAATGAGGCTCTAAAGCTGCAAAAATTGAGCAGGGAGCAGGAGAGGCACAGAGCCAGGGGCTGCTGCCAGCTGGCCTCGGTGGAGGCCACAGCTCCCGGAAAGGAGCCGCCTGCGCTGGACCGCCTGCCCTGCTCTTGGGCACCAACAGGAGATCGCCCACCAGCTACTGGCTCCCTCCAGGAAGGGTGGGAAGAGCAGATGCTAGCAGGAATTCTTCAGGGCTGCAAACTGGAGCTTGGCACTCCCTTCCAGGTTTTAGCTTTCCATCTTACTGCACACTTTGTGACAATACACAGCCGCCTTTTCTGCCAGGGATAAGTGTGATGATAGAAGAATCCTGTAGCCACACCAACCACAGGGGAGGATGGGCTTCAAGCTCCATGATACCCCCTCCCTGACTGTACAGTGTAAAGTTCCCACGACCTGCCTTGACAGAAAAGGAAATAATCCATTTGAGTTGAAACACAGGTTGTTCAAAGGAAAAAAAAAGTGTCTCTTAAGATCTGCATTAGGGCTTTTAGTCTGTGGAAACCAGAGTCACCTTCTGCAACAAAGAAGTCTCGGAGCTGGGGATGCTTGATTCAAAATGGAAAAGCTAACCAGCAGGATGTAGCACAGCTGGTTTCAGTGGTAGTTCACACATTACCTCCTAGCTCACAGGACATACAAGAGCATTTGAAAAGGCTCAGGTTCTCCAGCAGTGCAAACCACCCATCCCAGACAATCCCTGGGATAGCACCAGGCAGCATGGGGAGGAGCAAGGCTTGAGGGGGACTGCTCTGTGTGATGGGCAGCCCTGGCCCTCTCATGCTTCCCCAGTGCACTGGGGAACCACAGACCAGCTGGAGACTGAGCCCTTCCAGCATCTTTTCACTTCTCCAGGTCATGTAGCTGGAGATGGCAGAGGCCTCCAGCTTCCCAAGATCATAGAATGGATGAAGGGCTTTATGCAGGAGCCCGCACAGGCATGGTCCTGCAGAACTAAACTCCCTTTGTTTGTGTCTTGCTTTCAGGACTCCTGACTAGTTCCAGAGGCTGCTCTAACAGACGACAAGCAGTGTCCGATGCAAGGAAGATTACATGCAATTTAGGTTTTCATTCAGTAAGAATCTACCTGCCCCTAGCAACAGATGCTCTTGTACTAATAGGAAAACAAGTTTATGCAAATCAAAATATTGTGGTTTTAATCACTTGATCCAATCTATTTACAAGCTGGGTTTATTATTTTCTGCTAATTGTGAGGCTGTAGATCTGTCTAATTTTCCTAGACAGGAGGGCCAGTTAAAGCAATCTTTCCTGCCTCCACGCCTGCTGCACAGCTCTGTTTCCGAATCCTCTGCTGCTGCCCATGTGCTGCTCATGAGTGATTGGTGCAGGCACACAGGGAAACAGACTAGGGAAAAAAAAAGTGTAAGAAACACAAAAGGGTTTTTTTTGTTTTCATCCTCATCAGTTCAGCAGTCTGATTCATTGCACACCTGCACAAATATTTATGCTAACACAGCATAAGGATGGGGATAACATGCAGCAGGGAACTGAGAGCACAAAACCACAGGATGGAAAGAGGGGTGGTCCACCTTTCTCACATATTCACAGCAGCATATTCACACTGGGCATCACAGTACAGCTCCCCTCAGTATTAATGGCATCATTTATTCCAAAAGAAGTGAATGAAGGAAGCCACAAAAGTTGCTGACACCCATATACAAGCCACCCATCATGGTGCAGTGATGGCTCCTTGCTTCCACACTACCCTACCTTTCCTGATGCCCATCAGCCCTGTGTTAGTGGCACACAGTCAGCACCATCCCCAGGACACAATTTATCTATTCCTTTGAGAGATAGTGAGAAGAGGCAGAGATGGGACGCAGCACACCTTCCCCTCTGTTATTCCTGCTAGCACAGGGGATGGGGGAAAGGGAAGGAATGTGGCCATTCCAGGGACACCACAGTCAAAGCCCTGTGTTGCTAGCACCAAAGCTTGCACACTTGCACATTCTCCATCTCATTTTCCAAAAGTCACCATGCCACTAGCCTTCAGCAAGTTCAGTATTAAATCAGGTGAGGCTGGTAAGAGGTGTTCAGTTCAATAGGACTTGGAGGAAGAAAAATGCACATGAAGGTGTCTGAACATTGGCTATGTTATGCAAATATAAAAACTCAGAAAAATAGCTTCTCTTGTACACTTGTCAATGTCAGAAAAATAGAGAAGAATAGAAAAAAGTGTTTCTAGAAAACCAAGTTGTTGCACTGTCCTGAGGTGTAGGAAAATACTCCTTGTTTTTTGGGGGAACTGCAAGGTGCCTGGACACTCTGAGAAAAGTGTCACAGCCTGAAGCCTGTCGAGCTGAGCTCAAAGGGAGGTCCTGGCCCTCCATCTGCTTAGCTGGGGTGTTCCTAATGTTCCTTTCATTGATGCGGAAACCAGGCCATCATGCGACAGTGGTATCAATCATAGCTAAGTCAGCTGAAAATGAACCTTAACAAGAAAACAAACAAAGAAACAACAAAACCAGCCCACAATAAAAACATTCCAAAAATGCACAAGTCTTCTCTCAGTCCAGGAGGGGGGAAGGGGTGGGGTGTAAGTCAGGACACAGTTATCTCATATTTAAAAGATTCTAATCAAAGAACCATTTCTAACTAATGAATTTGTATGATTTATGGAAAGAGTTTCATGTACAACAGAAAGACAACTACATTCTAACCATAAGCACAGCGCAGCAAAACTGCGAGGACTGCTTGCAGATACCACTGTCACCGTGGGGCCAGGATACCACTGCCAGGCACTGTGGTCACACCTGCAGCAGCTTGTTAGGGCTCCTGGTATTCACCACTGAGCTGCATTCTGGAGCTGTGCTCCCCAGAGCCCAGGGCCAGGGGAGCCTCACGCCTGAGCCAGACACCCAGCACCCACAGCTGGGGCTGCCCTGCCCACACTGCACTCCCAGCACGCCCGGGTGTGTTAGCAAATTCTCCTGTCACAGACAACAGAGAGCATATGAACTCAAAAGGGTAGTCTTGCAAAGCTGCATATTAAAGCTATGAATGTCTGCCAGCTGCAGTACCTTTCTGGAGCAGGGCATTGGTGTCACATTCACTTGTCTAAGCAAAGTGGCAGTAACTTCTGGTCATCAAAACTTCTAAGCCCTTAATTTATCAAGATTAAAGTCTATTAAAACCCAAGAGATTAAGGTTGAATTACATATAAAAAAAGATTTGAACATTTTAAAACATATTCTGACATGTTATGCTTTTAGCAATAATTACATTATAGGACATGTGTTTGACACTTATTTTCTAGTGTTCAAAAAATATTTCAGTTGCTAGCTCTTTGCCATCTGTTTCCCATCATTACTTCATTAAAATAGTTTTTTCTCCCTTATAGTAGAAGAGCAAGACTGCTTTCCATGTGACTGGATTATCACCTCCCTTACTTAAACAGCATCATTCCAGGATTTGGGGGTTTTTTTTCATTTATTTTTTGAAGAGGCATATTTACCTCTTCCAAACTCCACCCAGCAAGAGCTAACAAAACAAGCTTGTTAAAACCAGCCAAATACATCTCCTTCTCTCCACCTGTCAAGAACATTTCTCCAGAATCTCAGAGGAAACTAAATCAAATAACTCATCTGCTGTAATAAGCATGGGGATTTTCCTCCCTGAAAAGGAAAACTCACACTTGAATACACCTTGGATTAAAACCAAGGTCCAATGTACAATATGTAGCTTACACCACACAAAACACCATTCCCAGGCAAAATACTAGAGCTCAACAGCTTACACTGCTGTGAGTACCTGTGCAGGGGCAAAGTCACCCACATACAAGGAAGAGGTGGTTTCTGAGCAGTTATCAGGAGCAAGTGCAATAATTCTTACCTGGAAAATGCTGTTTGCAGCTGCTCACCGATTTGTCAGCACACACGCTGCTCTCACCTCATGATTTATGATGCTCTCTCCAGCACTGAGACTTCTATTACTGTCCTCGTTTATTGCCTGCAGCTGTCATTCTCACCAACAATTCTACAGTTGTTTGTAGGTGAGGTATCAAAGGTATTTAGTGTGCACCTAGAGACGTAATTTTAATCAAACCTACTCACAGGCAGTATTTAAACGTTAGAACAACTGCACAGAGTGCAGCAATTAATGTGAACTTGACCAACCAAAATTATGACAGCCAGAAATGTTTACTCATAAATGCCTTAAAAGGATGGATGTCCAACAGGCCTGTGAACACCTGCTGATTTGTAAATGAAGATAAAAATAGTACCCATAGATCACAAAGCCTTCCAACAGGTATTTGAATGCATAATAAATATGAACACAAGTTCAGCAATTTCATGTTCTATGGCCAAAATGTCGCTATGGCAGTAAATGCAGCTACATCTTTCTCACCACATATTTTTCTCAGCCAGCTATTTCCCCCTTAAACTAGTTGGGTTTTCCAGCATGTCCTCAGAAGCTGTTGAATCTGCCCAGTTTACAATCACAACAGTGGAAGGGGAAAACACTTCACATCCAAAAATTTCATTTTTAGAGATCTCAGCATTTTCTAGACATTCATTTTTTGCAAATCAGAAGTTCTGACCCACTGCAGTCCTTACTTAACCTTTTTTGGAAGCCACAAGTTGCTCAATGATTTGAAAAACAGGCAAGCATTATTACTACCAATTGCATTACCATGTTTTGAGAAAGGGTGGCAAACACCCTCCCTGGATGAATTGGACCTACCATGACCTAACATGGTGTGAAAACACAGCAGAAAGTGAGAAACAAGTCCTGGAGCTAAGCCTAATAGTACTTTCACATGTACTCTAAAGCTCCAACTCCTTAAGTGAACCAATTATAATAGCATCTCTGTCCATTTAATGAGTTTCTAGTGCTTGTGAGCCAAGACAAAGCCTGAAAATATGTACCTTAAACAGGGTACTAAAGGCAGATTTTGCAAAAGAATTCAAGTTTATTATTATTTAAAATTATCTGATATGCCTGGATTAGTAGCTAAGTATTTTAAGGCTGGAAATCTGAAATTAGTCTAATCACTAGTCTAAGCACCAAAATCCACTTCCTATATGGAAAGTTCTTTTATTCAAGACTATCCACACTGCATAGCTTGAAAATAACACTCAAGGCAAAAACAATTGTGAATTTACAACCAAAAGATAGCCTGAAGGCCATCACTGTCACAGTCACAGTCAAGCTTGATTTATAGCTGAACAGATAATGTCAAAATATAAACTACAAATTAAACCCAACTCTAAGTAGAAAAAAAATGATGGTTTTACACTATGGTGATAAACTACCAAAGAAGCTTTGGTGTTTGTAAGCTGTTAATACTTGCAATATATGCAGATATTGATTGATCATATTAGATCCCCATGCTCCAGTCCCTTCAGCCAAGATGATAGGGTGACATTGAGAGAGTTGTGGAGAAGATGCCCTTACTAATTGTGAGCCCACATTAAACCATGAGTTGTTGTGCAACAGTCTTCTTTCAGATTAAGGAACAAAATCTCCTTGTAGAAAGAACAGTAATTCTAGCACATCTCAGAGTTCAGGAATCTTCTAGATAATTAAATCCACAATGTACCATTTGTTTCCCATAACATTTATTAGGAAAACAGATCAGAATTGGTCATCTATGTCTCATTAGGAAAAAAAAAATCCACCATGAAAAAGTTGACTTTACCTACAGTTTTAAACTTAAGGCAGCTGAAACGTCATTTAAACTGTAATTGTTCTTAGAGTCAAACACAGACACACATTCTACCTCAGATGGTGTCTCTAGGATCTGATCACTCAAGCATGTGTATGATTCTTCTCTGACAAACCACCTGACTCCTCTACTTGTGCAACTTGCATTACTCATAAGAAATGCTTGGCAGAGGCAGACCAACATATGTTAATTACTGGGCTGCATCATAATAGGTCTGACATCTTGTTTCTCATACAGAGTTTAAAATAAAAGGAAACAACAGCCTCTTTCAGTACAAAAGTACACATTTTTGCATCTCAGGCTAAAAATAGTCTATGTTAAAAGCACACATAGATCAACAGCCAAAGAATCCCTGCCTCTTCAGTGTCCCTTTTGGGTGGGTTAATCCTTATTAAACAATGAAGGAAAGCAAAGAGAGGTTGGTGTATATGTATTTACCTTTCATTTACTACAAAATATTCCTAAATTGGGTGCAACGGGTAAAATGGGAGCTTGACTCCCCAGTATTTAATTTCTTGTATAAACAGTTTTTCAGGAAATGTTTGCTATCAGTTTCTACAGCAAAATAAGGTATAAATTCATGAACACTGAGGAGAAGCATGACTAGAGCAAATATACATTTTAAAATATATTTGTGTTTTTCCTATGGAGAGAGATATGTCATATTTCTTTATTTTATGATTTAATATGCTGGGATGTTGCTAGGACAAGATGCTGGCAACAGTATACGTATTTTTGATTTACGTTTCTCTTTATTGAGAAAGAGGTACTGAGGACCACAGCTGCAATTTTAGAAAAAGGACTAAGACCACACTGACACGCACTGTTTCTTTTTGGGTGACCAAATTCAAATTTTAAAATCTGAATTTCAAATTGTATGACACCATAAAACTGCTAGAAATATGTGAAGTTTCACTGAAATTTTCAAAACACTAATAACTCTAAAATTAGGCACTGGTACCAGATTTTCTTTCACAAAAGGTGTTGCAAAAAGGTTTATGCATTGAATGATTTATACATGCATTTAGGATGCAAAACCTTTAAGAATACACTGAAAATGCTGTCTCAGAAGTTTAGATTTTTTTTTTTTTTTTTTTTTTCCCAAGTGATTAAAGAAGTGTATCACACGCCTATGAGCAGAAACCTGCTGGGCATCCATCATTCCCTCCTTGCCTACCCCAGACTCCCTGCACTGGGTGCTGCACCGGGGCAGCGCTGGTCCCTCTCCGAAGGCAGAGTGCCAGCCAAGAAGCTCCAGCCAGGAGCAGACAGATGGTGGCCAATAAGGAAACTATCACAGCATCTTAGTCACCATGGCACAGCCTGGGCATCACACAATAGCAGCCTGACTGTCATTGACTTTATCCTCGGTTCAGCTCGTTAATGTGTTTACCTGCATATGCCTGGTGCTCCCAGCTCTGGGCACACAGACACCGAGCTGTCCTGGATCAACCACTCCAGTGGCATGGGGCTTACAAGGACCCATCAGAGAGCTAAAGGCAGACATCCAAAGGTTACAAAACGGCCGTAAATGCAGCATACCAACCAGTATTTTGTGGGAGCAGCTATGCTCTAGGGTAGCTAAGAGGAAACATGCCAAAGTCTTAAAATTAGATGTTCCAAGTACTAATTAGTTAACAAAAGAAACATCAACAGATGAATCCTTAATTTTCAGTATTTTTTGTATTTATTTGGGGATAAAACAACCTTGCTTAAGGCTAAGATAAGTGGCACAATCCTGAATTTAAGGCACTCATTTGTTTCCCCCCAACCAGCTCCTGAAAGCTCCACTCTGAACCCTCCAGCAGCAGCCACCGCCACCACCTCAACCTTGTCCTTCTCTTCCCTGCAAACCCTACACCTCTCAGGTACTTTTCAACTGTCTCCTTGTTGAACAAAAGAACAATCTACCAAGGATACAGGTAGAATAAAAATGATTGCAAATATTTTCAGAACCCATTTTAATCAAAAAAGCTCTGGAGCACTAACCATCCGCAGCACTGCCCTTTGCAGAAAGAACCACTGCCTCACCCAAACCCATGCAGTGCCGAGCACCATCTGGTCTGTGCCTCAGGGGGCCTTTCCACTCTCGCAACCTGCACAGCTCCAGCCAGTGCCACCAGCAGTGGAATCCAGCAGCTCTGCTCTCCCTGCCACTCAGACTTCGAGGATGCAGCAATTTCATCTGGATGTTTTAAAATATTTATCTTCTGTCCTGTTGCTTATTCCTTGTGAAGTATAGACCATCTCCAAATGGCCATCCCTTCATGTGTAATTCATACCCAAGGATCACTCGGAATGCAAGGACTGGTCTCCAAAGGAAGCATTTATAATGCTCACACAAATCCAAGTATGGCATATTTCATATCTAAACCGTACCTCTGCTAAACACCAGGTTTAAGTATTTGTTATAAACAAATATTGCAAAGGTTCCTCTGGATTCATTCTGTACTCTATGTCTTGCCGGTCACCAACAGCTAGTGTTTCACTTGTCCTTTGCTAAAGAATAACAAGGCCAAATGAAACAGTGACTCCTGAGTTACACATAAACAAGCAAGTGCCCACTGCAGACGTGGGACTTTGTTTAGTGGAGTTTGAAGCCCTCCTAGGTATGCAGCTTCCCATGCAACTCCTGTGTGCCTGCTGCCACCGAGCCTTGAGCAGCAGGATCAGAGAGCCCCCCCCTGTTTCTCCTTCCTTCCAGTCCCACCTCAAAGCAGCTGGGACTGCAGAGTGAAAGCCAGTGCTGAGTAAGCCCTTCCTCTGCTGGGGCTCCCCACAGCCCATGAATTGCTGTGGCAGAAGCAGGTTCAGAGCCAGCAATGCAGCCCGAGCAAAGCAGAGGGCAAATGACTGAGAAAGGACACAGCACCCACACATTTAGATTGCCAAAAAGCTGCAGGAAGATGGGAGCCCAAGTGTTTTAACTTGCAAGGCTGATTTAATGAAGTCTGAGAGGGCTCTGCTAGTGACCCAAAATAACTTCTCCTTACATAATACTGTTATGATTTTAATGTGAGAGATGTCAGAGTATTACAGTGCCAAAAGCCAAAGCTACGCATTCATTTGGAAAGCTAGTAGGCTCCCATCTCTAATGGTATCTAACTCCAGCTGGATTGCAACCCAATACTTTTTAAAGTGATGTAGATTTTTGGAGAAATCTCATACTTGACACAACAAGCAAAGTACAGTTCCTAAAACAAGTATCTAAAAGCAGGACTGACAGCTGTTTTAAGTCTCACCAGGTGAGACATATCAGAGTGGATATCTCAGAATCAAAAGGGGACTTGTGAATGGGACCAATTTGAACGCTAGTTTGTAGAGAAACAGCCTTGACAGCACAACACAAGTTGAATTTTACTTTTCAGTCAAAGAACCACCACCCACATCTGCACATAGGTGCCCCCACTGCAACTCAGCATCTTGGTTTTCTGTGAAACAGAACGGTAAGGTTTTGTGGTTTTGTAAAACACCTAAAGGACAGTGAGCTCAGTGTGAAGATAGTCAGGATCACAAAGGCATGTACAGGACGACAGTTCACTGGCCTGACATCCTTTAGAACAAGAATTCCAGTTTAAAAAAGGAAAAGTTTAATTAAAGGTAAAGCGCATCAACCTGTGCTACGTGGAGAAGAGCAGCTTTACTTGAAAAGGCTTGGGGAAAGCCTTGGGTTGCTGGAAGGAAGACCTAAGCATAAGCTGGGTAACAGCTGGAAAGAAGTTAACTTCTGTGATCCCACTGCTGGGAAAAGAGTTATAAGCATTAAACAAACACAGAATTTACAAGAAGTACACTAAGAGACTGGGTAGACTGCCTGACAACCATATCATTCTTCTTTTCCTCTGCAAACCTGCGGGATAATAAACTCCTCTCTTTTATCTATGGGTAGATATATAAACAAACTGCTCTTCCAAGAATTCAGTGTCAACAAAGTCTCTAGAACTGCTTTTTAAAGCATTTTCTTGTCCCCTTTTTTTTAGGGGGAGGTACGGCTGGCACAGTTTGGCAGGACGGGGGAGATGATCAAATGGCTCTTCTATTCACCTAAAAATATATAATAGTTTTAAAACTGAAGTGTAACAATGCCTATTGTCAAAATAGTTTAGCTGCAGGAACTCGTATTTTGCAATGTATTTTAAGCAAATGCATTCTCTAAGAAAATATCATCTTTATAAGGCTTCTTTTTGTCATTTACAATAGCCAAGATCTTACAGATGTGCAATACTAAGGAAAACTAAGGCTTATGTGAAAGCAATGATATGTAAGGTATTTTTTATTTTCACATTATCTGTGGGGGCATCCCATCTTCAGGCTGCACAAACAGAAGTGCTGTCCAAACTGGGCACAGACACAGTGGGACAGCAGTTGATGAATTTCTCTCATTTCCTCAAGAAAGTGGCTGTAGTTGGAGGGGTGAAGGTCTTGCAACTCAGGGCTCAAGCCTGTCCTCCCTCTCATTCAACTCTCTTGTGGTGTATTTTTTCCCCTCGTGCATCACACTCTCACAGCTCTAAAACAACCAAGAGCAGATGCCAACCTTTGAGCTGGAGAATGCCCATCTAGCAGGGGGCTGTTGGACAACAGTCATGCCCAAGAGAAGAGCATGAAGTCATGCCCAAGAGAAGAGCAGGGAAGGGCCTGAGTTACACACAAAATCAAAGTCATACAAACATCTCACAAGCTTACAATGATTTCTGCTTTTGGTGAGGTAGACTCCAAAACCCCCTTCGTCAGTGGGAGACCAGACAGTTTCCAGGGAAGTCCCATTTCAAACCTTTACAAGCACTAACTGCCCCACAGTTATCAGCCTCGGCACTGTCCTGCACTTCTCCCTCATCCTTATTTACACAATAAACCAGTATTAGATCAGTTCATCTGTTTTCAGAATGGGTGTCCAAAAACATAAGAAGAGAAACCTGCACTGCAGAATTTACTGATGGAGATACAGAGGTGTGTATTTCAGAGCAGCTTAAAAGACTCCACTGTTCTCAGAGGGAATCAGGAATGTAGCCAAGAAACAAGCAGATACACATCAAGGGAACTGTTTTTGCTACTAAATGGCCAATTGAAGCTCCTGCTATTCTGTCATATATCTATGTCACTGCAGTCCCAATAAATAATGCTTTCTGATTAGTTATGAGACTATCTAGAAATCTCTAAGACAGATACCATTCACTGTGCCAGCCAGTCAGTCATCAGAGCCCTGAAGTCTCAAAGGAATGAAAAACTATATGAATCCAAAAGACAACACAAACTTCTTGTCAAGGTATTGCTTTTTCTGTTACTCCTCAAACATGCTTTTTACCTAATCAGCTAAGATGGCCCACACTATTTCACAACACAAAGAGCTTCCATAAGAACGAGGCAGTTTCCCCACATCTGCATTAGATCTAGCAGTCAGTATTCTCTGGTTAATGCTATCTGGACCAAACTGACCACTAAACTAAATCACCAGAAGAGTTACCAGTTACCAGGTAAAGAGTTGAGAACATGAGAACAAGTAAGATTTGAAAAAAAAAACAAATAAAGGCAACAAACAATCTCCATACTGGTTTTGCATGACATTATCAGATGCATCACTTCAGTGGCTTTCATTCTCCTGCTATCTTTGACAACACATATGTATTACCTACATGTTAGAGTTGTTCCCCTTTCTAAAGTCAGGCCCACAGTAGTGCTGCTTTTCCCTGGAAATAAAAAAGGCTTAGAGCAACCACAGTCTCTCTGTGTCCACAGCCAATACCGACTACCAAAAAACTGGAAAATAGCCCTGCAGGGAGAGGGTAACAGAACTGGTTACAGATCAGACAGCTGGATGATTGCCTGGGTAGGTTTCACAGGACTGAAGGAGGATGTCTTAGCACGAGGACATGAGTTATAAATCAGGTCTCCACCATCTACTGACATAAGCCAGGACAAACAAGCAAACAAAAAATTAATAAGAAACTCTTATACAGACAAACAATGAGCAGTAGAGGTAATACAAACTCACTTTTATGAAATTTGCACAGGTTTGTAGCACTGTGCATATCAATGGGTTTTGAGCAATTTCTTTTCCTCCCTCCCCCGGCCTGGTATTGAGCCAGGAGCCTTCCAGCTTCACTTTGGGAATCAAGTCAAAGCCGGTCTGCAGTCAAAACAAACCCTGGATTACCAACCAGGGGATATGCTTCACACATTTATGTTAATAGAATGTTACTGTGATAGGTTGTATGGGACTACCCCAATATTAGTACACTAGACAAAATACAAACCAGCTTGATCTAAGACTTATCTGTGTAAAGGACAGAAGTCCCTTTTCAAGCTTAGATATTTCACTAGATCCTAAATCTTATTTAAAAATGCATCAACCATCACTGACTGCACTCTACAGGAGTAAAAATTACTTCCTCTGTCCTCTGCTGCAGAACTAAAACGTGTAAGCAACTGAAGGAAACTACAGTGATCACCTATGTGAGCCTTCAGAAGGGCAAGTTCTTTTAAAGAATGAGTCATTCCCTGTGGAGTAACTTAATTTCTATTGACACTTACAGGAGAAATTAGGTTGAAAGTGATTTTGTCTGTCTAAGAACAACTTTGCTTTTTTTACTGGATACCTAATACCCATAGAAATCTGCCCTGCTCCATAAAGGGAATGGGAGAGGCACTGCACTGAAGTCAGGAAACTTCATCTTTGCAGGCAATATAGACTTCAGTGTATCTTAAAGTATTAGAACCAAAAATAACATGTAACAAGTGTAAGGCTATCTCCTAGTCTCATAATACACTACTGCCTCCAACAGTCTAGCTGTGGAGATCCATTACAACTCATTGCCTGGACATTTCCCCGGCAGCCTATATTCTCTTTAAAATATTCTAACATTAGCCAAGCTGAATGTTAATGGTCACGTGAAACCCAATGGAAGCAAAGAATTAAAAATTGCTATATAAGAATTTTCTGCTTCATAGTAAGAAGGGGGAAGAAGGAAATCAATACAGCAAAATAACCTTTTAAGCCAAAGACACCATTTTAAAGCAGAAATTATTTCTAATACCACTGACAGCCTCAACTTGTCATCAGCAGGAAGGCTTACATACACTTGGAGCAAAGATGTGAACTGACTGTAAGGAAAACATACAATGTCTGAGCAGGTCTATCTGTGGTAGTTCTAGATTGAGGTGTTGTTTACTGTGTTTTCCCATTAAAAAACACCTAAATGGACTGAGAGGGCCTGTGTTGCTTGTCCCATGACAGGCAGTTGATAGGAACAAGCACAAACCAACATAAACTCTTCAGCAATATTCTTGCCACTTTGCTGTAATACAGGATAGAATTTCCCAAAAATTGGTCTAACTAGGAGTGAACAAATTAGCCAATTGCATAGTGGTCAAATTTGCTACCACAGGCATTAACTGCAGTCCTACTTATTTATGAGAAACAGGCTTCCCAGGTAAAGCCCTAACAACCCAAGCTCACGCCTCCTGCAGCATTTGCTCACCCACGTTGTTAGAGCAGCACAGCAGGCACCACGAGTTCCTGGCCAGCCACTACCTCCATTTCTCATAGTCACATTATCTTCTGTGTGACTGGAAAAAGGCTGGATCCCTGTTGTTCTGAAACCTATCAACAACACTGGGGATGGCAAAAGGAATTCCAACTCTTTTTCCTTTCCCAGATCTATTTTTCTTCCTTTCCAGGAGAGAAACCAGGCTCTCCAAGCTGCTAGTACAAACACTGAGTTGCTAAAAACCAGCCAACATTGTCTCCAACTATAGTATCAGTGATGTAACTGCCATCCATGAGGGTTTGGGGTGTTGGTTCGGTTCTGGTTTGGCATTCTTGCTTTTTTTTTTCTCCAACAGAAAACCTTTGGAGCCCATAAAAGTGGAAGAGATTTGGGGCAAAGGGCAAACAACTCCCAAGAAAAGTTATGAATGGAACTGTGCTACAGAGGCTTGCCTTACCACTCCTTGTACAGGAGAAATCATTCAGATGTTGCAAAAACTGATCCATTATCTTTTGTGGGTTTCTTAAAATAATCTAAAAACAGAACGGTACGCCATACTAGGATTGCAGATTTATTTCATCTTAAGAGCACAAAACATTCTCTGTACATATACACAGCAACTCACTTTGCTGAAACAAAGTTTTCATTGATCCGATGCCACAGACTCAATTATTGTTTCTAATCATGATCAACGTTTATTTAAGGTATTGTGAACTGTAAACAATGCAAACAATAAAAGCATCTGTCCATGTTGACATAAATGTAATTGGCAGGTTAGATACCTATATCAACTGGTCCCAAAGGCATTCTTCTTAAATTCAGAAAGCCCAAAGTAAATTTAAATTACAATTTACAGAATAATCTTGAAATCAGCCACTTTTCGAAGTAGCATTATCTTGTGTAGATAAAAATCACAATCTGTCAATTCAATCCCAGGAAATTCTTCATTGTTTTAAAACATAATCCTAAGGACACTTTTTTTAAAGCTCCTTTCTTTTTTTAATGTAGTGGATTCTGCAAAATTCCTGGTCCTCCTTGAAACCATGGGGTAAAATAATCCTCCCTCTTGTAATGTAGCTTTTATACATGCATATGTAAAAAGAGAAGAAATCAAGACAACACTGAAAAAGATTTTAAAAGTATGGGATATTTAGGGGATTTCAAGTCAGGTTTTCCATAGCCTCATCGTAAAAATAAGCAACCTTTTCCTTCTCCTCCTCCCCATACCAAACTCTGAGGAAAACGGCCACCAAATGCACTCAGCTAGCCTCAAAGTCACATGTGCTCCATTGCAGATCTTGCTTTCAATGTTTCTTTTGTTTGATGGCTGGTGTTTCAACATCCTCAGCTTGGAACAGAAAAAGGTCAGAGCGAGTCTTCTGGCATTCATAAACCTGCACCAGGCCCCGCCAAGAGAAGATTGATGCCATAGTACATTTCCCCCAGTCAAGAGAAGGAAGTGGAGTTCTGAATCCACGACCAACTTATGTTCGTCAGAGTCGTTTCCCAAAGGTGTTTAGCTTTGCTACATTCCTTTGTGAAACTTTTCTGCTGGTGCTAGTAATATTTTTGAGTTACCCACTGTGCCATGTTACTGCCCCAGTGTCATAACCTGAACACGTTCCCACCAGTGAGTCGTTTTAGCAATACATTCCAGCATACAGCTTTTTTTTATTATTATTATTCCCCTCCTGATTTTGCTTCACGCCTAGGTTATCCCCAGTGCCCTCACACCTGCCTGCTGCCCTCGCCTTTCCTCCCCTTCGTGGGGAGGAGAGGCTGCACCATTAAACTTTCAGTGTGCAAGGCCAAGGTCCGTTCCACGGCTAGAGAGAAGCTGTTGCTAAAGATTCCTTAAAAGCACTGGCACTTCACAGCAGTTGGAACTACTCAACCAGAGCTGGGAGCCAAAGCTTTGCCACAGCATTAATGGGCTTTTGCCCTTTTAAATTTTATAAGCCTGTCGCCTTTCTGATGCGCACAGTTTCATTCAGAGCCCTAAATGGCCATTTCATATTTAAAAGAAAGCTTGCATAGGTAGCACCCTAAAACTACCCCAGGTCATTCATCACCCCAGCACTTCTACTGTCTCTTAGGAAACCTTTGATAGAGCATTTGTTCAGGCTGCCAAGTTAAATCCTCTTCTCTCGTGTCAATGCATTGAAAAAAGCAGTCAGAGCACCAGCTTCACTCAGGCCTGCTGAAGTAAATGGAGAAAACCAATTCCTCTGGCACTACAGAGCCATTAAGCCGTTTGCAGATTATTAACTGAAGCACAAAAAAACACACGGCGCACGATCGGACGACAGAGCAGAGCTATGCCTTAAGTTTGCTTCGATCTCGATAAAGGGACGATGCAGCCGCAATTTGCACCAACTCGTGCAGCTGCAGGGCTGGTGAGCGGGACCTCGGCAACCCCAGACAAAAGCGGCTTTGCGGGGGTCCCGCCGCCACGGCCGGGCAGGTTCCACCTTTAGCACAGACGGCGATGGGGGCTGCACTCGCAGGGGCACCCCCGAGGCGCCGCCCCGTGTCTCTCATCGCAGCCTCCGAGGCGGCACCGAAATTAAACTTTACACGTGCAAAACAAAGTTTACAGTCTAAACCCCCGATTATAGTAACAACTTCCTCCCCCTGTCTCAGGCTGCTGTACTCCTTCCCCGCTACCGCGCCAGCCCAGAATGCTATCCCGAGCCCCGCGGGGGGGTAGGGTGGGGGACAAGAGCGTGGCTGGATGGCTCCTATTTTTATGTTTACATTCCTGAAGTGTCTTTTAACTGGCTGCCATTCCCCCTCTCCCTGCGAGCAGCTCCGCCGGCCGCCCCTGGAATCTCTTTCCCCCGCTCCGCTCGCACAAAGGCGGGCGAGCTCCGGCCGGGTCGGGCCGGGCAGGGCACCCCCGGCCCTCTGCCCCCGCGCCCCCTCCCCTCCGCCGGGCGGCTTCCTGGACAGATGCACGGGGTGGGGGCGTGGGGGGAGGGAAAGAGGGAGGGAGGGGGACTGCGCCTTCCTCCTGCCTGGCGAGAGAGGCCCAGGTCCCAACTGGCTCTCAAAACCCAGACACAAGGAATTTACACCCAGGCAAGCTTCCCGGAGCCCCAAGGACAGGCGCAAGCTTCCCCGCGCGCCTCCCGAGCGCCGCACGGGCGGCAGGGCACGCACACACAGCCGCCCGGGCACGAACGCCCCGAGCCGCAGCCCCGGCCCCGCTGCGGGGCTCCTGCCCGCCCCGACGGCGCTCGCCCCGGCCGGGGGCAGCCGCCGCCCCGGTCCCCGCAGCCCCCTTTGTGCTTGCGGCGGCTCCGACGCCCGCCCGCCTCACGCCGCGGCTGCTCCAAGTTCGCTCCGGGCCGGGTCCCTCCGCGACCCCGCGGCCGGCCCGGGAAGGGCAATGCCCGGGTACAGCCGCTTCCCCGCCGCCGGGCCCGGCTCCGCGGCTGCTCGCCCGCCCTCGCCCCGCGCCCTCGCCGGGGACAGGCTGCCCCTTTAAGAAGTATCCACGCATTTTCTCCCCTTGCAGAATAAATATGTTGTTGTTTTCTTTTTTTTTCTTTTTTTTTTTTTTTTTCCTCCCTGTACACCTATTCCCCCAGCGTGGCCGCTCCATTGTTTCTGCTCCGCCGAGACGCAACCCTTGCCCGGCCGCGAACGGGGAGGTGCGAGAAGGGAGCGCAAATAGACGCGAAACTTACCTACGGATTGCAAAGCAGCCTTGCAGCAGCAAAATAATAAGGAAGAAGGCAGGCAAAATCCTCTTTCCCCAACTGATTTGCAGCTCTACTAGGGTATTTTTAAATATATAATTTTGTTTATTCCCCTCCTTTCTTCCTTCTCCCCCTGCTTTCTTTTTTCTTCCTTCCTCCCCCCCCTCTTTTTTTTCCCCTTGCCCACAGACAGTGAAAAGGAGCTCAATGTTAGTGGGTGAGTAAGTGAATCAACTAGCAGAGAGCACAGCAAGTTGAAGTGTCAAATTACATTGGCTATTCTATTACCAAAGGGCCATGCTTTGTGGCTGCTGGCAAAATCTGTCCCAGATTCCTATCTGAAAGGGAGCTGCCTCCTACAGGGATGTTCTTCCCTTCGCCCTCTCCCTTCCCCTCTCCCCCCGCAACACCACCCCCCCCCCCCCCCCCAAATCACACCAAGTTAAAAATCTTAGATACGAGTTAAAATACAAATATTGTCTTACAGTGTCTCTTAAGGCGGGGATTCTCGTTTTAGTCTTCCTCAATACCACGCACTCGGAAACCCTTCCACTCTGGAAACTGAAAGCTGGAGAATATGTATACTCCCTTCGGTATTTTTTGTATTATTAAATAGGGGAAAACCACCCTGGACCCAACACACTCTCAAGCATGAGGTGTCTCCGTCTCTGTCGTCTTCATGAGAGAATTTTTACAGGCATGGAAGGAACTACCGGGCGGGCAGGGGGATTACACGGGAACGCCGAGACATCCTGCTGCTCCGTTATTGCACTTTAGCCCCCCCGACCCCCCTCCATTTACTGCCACCACCGCCACCCTCGGGGCCGCTGTTATTTTCAGAGCCCGGAGCTCCCGCCACCCAGGTAGGAGCGGGGTTCTCCCGGGGGTCCCCGCTCAGCCGGGGAAGCCGGGCGGGCGGCGGTGCCCGCTGGGGCGGGCCCAGGAGGTGGCCCCGCCGCAGGGAGGGGGCGGTCAGGGGCCGGGGCCCCCCCGCCGCCCGGAGCGCGGCCCCCGGCGCTAACAATAGGGCGTGTTTTTGTGCTGTTTTCTCTTCCCCCGTGCTCCTTAGGAAATCCAGCCCGATTTCCAGGGAGAAAATAAGAAACCGTCCTTGTCTGACGAGCACCAATCTGCTAAAAAACATCTCCCTCGACTTCTCTTCCCCTTGATAAAACACTTCCAGGACAATCAATATTTTATGATGAGTTGTTAATAAGCCTAATATATTCATCCCTGCTCCAACGGGGCTTGTTAGATTATGCAATTAAGATAAGCAATTTAAACAGCACTGTGTAGCTTCTCGCTGGTCACATTCGTCTTGTTGTTGGAGGAGGAGAAAGATCGGGACTGTAAAGGGACGTCGGATCGCTCGGGGAAGGGGGAAGACTGTCTAATTTTTTTTTTTTTTTTTTTTTTTTTTTTTTTTTTTTTTTTTTTTTCAGTTGCGTGCAGGCGGAACGGAGCGCTACCGCCGCTGTCCACGCCGGTGCCCCCGCGGGGCCGCCCCGTCCGCTGGATGCGCTGATTTGCGCGGGGCCGGCGGCAGCGGGGCTGCGCCGCCCGCCCGTCCCCTGAGGGCAGTGCCCCCGGCGCGGCCCCCGCCCCGCTCATTTACGCCTTCGTGGCTTCCCCAGAAAAAAGACCCCTCTTCCTGCCGTTCTCCCGGTGACTCCAGCCGCCCCCCCCGATCGCCTCGGGGCGCGGAGGGGTCTTGCGGGCGCAGCGCCCGCGGCCGCCCCCAGCGCGGAGACAGAGCGGCGGCGGCGCGGCCCGGCAGCTCCGCGGGGGGAGCCCCGGGAGGGCACTGCCCCGGCGGCGCTGGCCAGCCGGTGGCGGGCGGCGCGTCCCGCCGCTCCGGAGCGCTCCGGCGCGCTCCGGCTCCGCGTTTTGCGAGCGACCGCGGTGTCAGCCGGGGAGCGCCGAATAACAAAGGCAAGTTTGAGAGCAGCCGCCGCCGCCACTGCCGCACAGGCTGCGGTGACGTCAGGGAACAATGCCGCTGCCAGCCCGCCCGCCCGCCGCCCCTTAAAGGCGCACGGGGCGCTGCCAGGGGCCCCCGCCGCCGGCCCGGGGGATGGAAGGGAGGGGGTGCCTATACTGGGCCCCCACCCTACACCCCCTCGGCCGCCGGCGGGTCCCTCTGGCATTGCCCGCCCGGACGGGGAGCGGAGGAGATTCTCCGGCTCACGGCTCCTTCCCTCCGGTGCCGTGCCCCGCACGGCCTCCGCCGCCCTAATCGCTGCCTTCAGCTGCCGGAAGACGCGGCGGCCGCCGGGGCGGGAGCGCTCGGGCCCCACCGGCCCGGGCCGCAGCTGTAGCGGCGTTGTGGGGCCGGGCGGGCCGCGCTTGGCGCCGTGCGGCCTAAGGGCCCACCGCCCTGGCCGCGCGTACGAGCCCTGTGATCTAACAAGGCAGTGTTTTCGGCACAGCCCCGCACTTCGGGGGCCAGGACCTGAGCGCTTCCAGGCGGGTCCGGTTCGAGTTCTGCTCCCTCAGTGACCCCTGACCTCTCCCTGTCACGGGGCGCTGCCCTCCTCCCCGAGCCACAGCGGGGAGGATTGTAACCTGTAGTCCACAGGCTTAACCAGCCGACACTGTCCAGTCAGTGCAGCCCATTCCACTCCTGCACAGCATTAGATGTCTGATTGAAAAAGGCGCAGAAAAAGCCCAGCCTTTTAGGTAGCCAAAAAGGGCACTGTAGCAATAACAGTAATCTGATAATCACACAGACGTCAGGGCATCATACCTTAAGAATTCATTGGCAATTAATATGTTTTTAAGATACCAAAATTAATATCTTTTTAAGGTGTCAAAACTTCTGCCTTGGACATGGACAATGTCAAAGCAGTAGGTTTTGTTGCTTTATTGCTTGAAACCATTTTACAGAAATAGAAGATTAGAAACTTAAATCTTTGTGCAGCAGCACCGTTACAAGGTTACAAGGCTTGTCCACCGTATTTAAGCACGACTTCCACTGACACCATCCAGGCTGAAAACAAATTGGTAAATACACATTTACTTTTTCAAGTTTTCTGTAGTTTTCCTGCAGACTGTGTTCCACATGAGCACATCGTGCAGGATTTACCAGCTTCTTTCAGCAACTGAGTCGCCTGATCAATACCGTACGTGGCTAGGAAAATAAAGGTCTTGCAGGAAATCATTGTAGTGATTTAGCAGGTGCCATTGTGCCCTCTGAACCTCCTCTACTAAACTGGGCTTTGCCACACACTGTTCAGAGGCACCAAAGGGGTTGGAAGTGCTACCTGTCCACAGGGGATGAGCAACCCTAGCAGCCTTTGCCACTTGCAGTCGTGGAGCTCAGCCAGCATTGCAGTGACAGCACGTGTTAAGTGGTGTCACAGCCAGATCCCAACTGCTACACCTGCCCACACAAGAGCCCTTCACTTCTACAGGCACAGGAGACATTTCCTCTTTCCTCCATAGAATGTATTGGTCACCTGTGAAGTTTTGCCTCAGCAGTGGTTGAAGCAGTCAGTTTATCTAGTGTGTTTATCAGTTTGTTTGTAAATTAAATTAATTCCCTGAAGAATAGGGCAGCCTTGGTTTTCTCTGACCTGTGCTGATGTGATTTGAGAATGGAGAAAGATGCCACAAATGCATGTTGATGTGCTTTTTTTCAGCCAAGGACCAGGCTAATCCACTACAAAAAACAAAGAACTTTTATAGCTTCTCCAATTCACAGCAGTGAATTGTCTGCTCTGGCATAAAGGGTGGACTGGTCAGTTGGACTAAAAATAAAGGGTTAGGAATTCACATGTATGGCAGGGTTGGCTTAGGATATTCAGTGTTGCCCCAAGAACACCCCTCTAAACAAAATCGTCAGGCCAATCAGCCTAATTATCCAACTCAGTTGCAATGTCAGAGCAAAGCAAAAACAGTATTCACAAAACGACAAGGGATTGGGCCCTTTTTGTTTATTCTAAGAGACCAGGCTGCTCTTCATGTTCTCAACAATTCTGAGACCAAGAGATCTTGGAACAGTTTTTAAAACAGAGGCTGCACAAGCCTCAGTGACTGATCTGGGATCCTGGCTTAGCAGCATTCTGCTGCTGCAGTAGCAAAGCCGTCAGCAAGCTTGCAGACAGACAGTTATCCACATTATTCCATGCTCTGTGGTGGGCCTGTCCACGAGGGATTAGACCAAATCTGCTAACCTCATTTCTGTTATATAACCTAAGACAGATCTGAACTCCTTTCTCCAGAGGATTGTATGGTAAACCAGAATATCACCTCCCCCTAGCCCTCTTCAGCTGCAGTTCAAATTAGGTTTTGCTGCTGTCATAATTCATCCTGTACCATAATGAAAATGGAATTGATTGAGATGGCATGTAGACATTGTGTCTAGACATACACAGGTTACTTGTGTATACAAATTTTATCAAGTAACTGCTATCAATGCAGCTTCTTTTGGAGCATAGGATTTAGCACAGACCACGGAGGCCAAAGGTGGGGAGGGTGTGCTTAGATCCCAAGTCCACACTGAGCTATTGGGTGCTACAGCCACCAGTAGCTAGGCTCCCTAGGTTAAGAGCTCACTCAAGTAAGCTCTACAGCGACTGCAGGTGTACAATATGCATGAAAAACTGCCTGGGATCAGTGCTGACATCAGCATTGCTTTTCTGGTGGCTGTTTGCTACACTCACACCTCTGGCACCACACCAGCTGATACTCCCCAGGTACACATGTTTAGAAGTCTTCTGAGCCCTCATGGAACTATTCATCCATCAGCACAAGTCTCTGATCTGCTCCTCTATCATAACCCATCAGTTTAGCTTAAGCAAATGATTACTCTGATCAGTAGCTGTGTTGAAGTTTAGCAAGTCTTTTTCTGATACAGCAGCAGCAAAGGATGCCAGGAATACTACTCGATGCAGTAAAATTACACCTGTGTGTGAGATTAACTTTCAGTGAGGCTGCAGTCAGGCTCTCCACACACAGGCGAAACTGACACTGTCCATTTTTGTCTTTTCGTTAACAGTATGGGAAAGAAAACAGGGTTTATTTGGATTCATAAATTAGAGATTAAATTACTATAGAGACTAAAAGACATTAAGGAAATTTGCACTTATGCAACTGAAGTCCTAGAGGAAAAAGTAAACAATTTTACTGAGAAAAACAAATTGAAAACAATTACAAGACATGAAGAGAGAAATACCTGAAGGTTTGGAATTTTTTTTTCCTCTTTCCTTTTCCTTTTGAGGCCTGACAACATTTGCATATTGCCTTAAATTTTATGCTTTGGTCCTCCTCAATCTATGCTACCCAAGTCACAGAGTCATTTGTGACTCAGATGAAAGACTGGAGTCCTCCAAAGGAGCTTTCATGTGCAGAGCATCAGTGAGACATTTTTTGGTCACTAAGGATACACATCTTGTCTTTTATGGGAATTTACATTGACACATCCTTTTTACAGTTATTCTTTCTGAACCAGGCCACTACTTACACCAGTATTCTGCAAACTGTTCTCTGTACCCCCAGCCCAAAACTCACTGGGAGCCCTATGGGGTGCCACAGTAAGGCAACACTCAACAAGCTTCCAGTCTTGCAAACACAAGCCCAGAGTAACTGACTGCTGAGCAGCTTTGCACCCATGCCTCAGTAATGCATGGGGTATACTCCGAGAGGGATCAGAGCTACAATTTACAGCATTGTCCTCAGCTCTCACATGCACACCATGCTGGATTATACAGGGGAGGTTGATTAGTTTCATCAAGAGAATAAAGCCACTAAAAACTACATAGGAAGATAACACTGAACGTCAGGATGCGTGCCTTCAAGAGGCAAAATTAGAGCTTAAAAACAAAAAAACAAAAAAAAAAAAAAAAGGGAAAGAAAGGATAGGAAGAGAAGGTATGCCATGTATAACATACTGAAAAGGAACTTAACGTATGTGAGGTGAGGAAATAGAGCATCGTAAACATGCTGTTTATACAGTGCCAAAAGGATGCTTTTAAGGGGATATAAACATTAGGTACCCCGAGCATCAAGCTAACATTCCTAAGAAGATAAAGACTCTGCCCTGTTAGAGCCCAATCCAAGTGCAAATTCAAGAACCAAGTATGTCTTCACTTTGAGAAATCTCAAATCAAAATTTGGTCTGGGCTGAAGTCACTTGACTCATCCAAACCTTGCCCTTAAAGCAAGTAATTTCTAGGCAACCCAACTGAGATTGGCAAGTAGGGACTGTAGTCACTTCTGTTTTTATTAAATGCTTTTCAAACTATACTACTGCAGTTTCAGGAGGAAAAGTGAAAAAGAAAACAAAACCTTATCCAAGTTGAAACTCAGGGGAATGTATTCAAGCAGAATATAATTAGCAAAGCTGGAAGATGGCCAGCATGAAATGTGCAACATCATAACAACAACAACAAAAAAATACCTAAGGATTTTGAATGACCACAACCATCAGGCCCTTATTTTTAATCTGTTCCATATAAAGCAATCAGATAACCTTATGTAACCCCAGACATGCCTGCAGCTACCTTGAGAGCACTTCACTTGGTGTGTTAACTGAGATGTCCATGGTATAGATTTCTATTTCATAGATGACAGAGGAAATACTACTCCATCTTTTTATCATCTGACTACTAACTGCCAGATTTTGTCAGGAAGCAGGTCTTCTTTTAGCCTCACTAAATTTTAATGGAGAAAGTTAATGAGATTTAAAGAACACCAAATTAAAACCATGTGTAGAACATGAATGTCACAGTCAAAGTTGGACTTCTGTTTTTCCCCTTGTTTTCAGTTTTTGTGTATTGCAGTCAGGGGAGACAGAGATGACAAAAAACATCAACACCAAGTGGAGAACTTGAGTTCGGCTCTCATCTGAGCATCTGTGAGAGATTTTAGATTAACCTGGCTAGGCTGACAATGTGAAAGGAGAGCAAACAGTAAAATAAGATGTTACTCTCAAGACAGTGAGAACTACTTCCTACCAGACAGAGCTTGCCAGGATACTGTAATACTTTGTAACACAGCTAGTAATGCTAAATAAAATGTTGCCTTAAACACACTTAGGACTGGATTCTCAATGAGTCCTCCAACTTAGCAGGCAGCATAATCTATTTTTTCTCCTAACCAACTGTATTTAGTATCACAAGGGATAGTTAATACAATCTCCAAAAAAGAAAAAAATAAATTCATAAAATATTAATAAATAACCATAAGTTGTTTACATACATAATTGTTCTGGAGCATGGGATTTTATTCACTAACTGCCATATTGGTCATAAAACATGCCTGAGAGCCCAAAGTGTTACTTTATTTATACATTTAGCAGCATCAATTAGCCTCTCTATTTTTCACTGCCCTAACAAAGAGTATGGTTTTCTACTGTCTAAGAAGAGGTGAAAAACCAAAACAAACCCCACTCTCTTCCGTGGGGCTGTACTCTCCAGAGGCATATGTATGTGCAAGTGGCACAAAAGGCCATGAAGGCTTGATCTGTGGTCCATGAAGTGAAGGAAACAAAAGAAAAAAAGCAGCAGATTATTTTCTTTCCTATTCTGGGGGACTACTTAGGGCAGAAGGAGCAGTGAAGAATTTAGTAATAAGGCTCTCTTGCTGAAGTACCACAGGCAACAGATTCCTTGCAGCTGAACAGGAGAATAAGTGCAAAACTCAACACAACAGGAAGAGGTGTGGTCCCTAATGCATCATTTGCTGTATTTTATTGAATGTGAGCCAAGAAAAGTAGAAGGCCACTGAAATTCCTAGAGAACAAGAGAACAGAGAACTAAGGAATTAGCAGCGTTCTAATGCTGGGGATATTTATGTTAAATACTTTCTATAATAAAGGAAGCATGTACTTTGCAAGAAAAAGCATTCATGAGCTGAAATTCCCCTCATCATAATTCAAAGATTAATTAAGATAAATAATATAATTAAGTAATTTGGAAACACTTTTTTCCCCAGTAGCAGACATTCAGCTTGACATAACAGCCAAGGGGCATGTCATGAGGACTCCAGTCATGCTGACACTTGTAACTGGAGGAAGAGTGCAGATACAAGAGAAATTTGGAAATTCTATTCAGGTGAACATTAGATGTGATAGAGGATATAGCTACAATTACCTTATAGGCAGTCATGAATTGTCAGCATTGCACTAACTGCAGAAGCTATGGCATCCTGAAAACACTGCTGGAAGTATGTTTTGTGTTTTCATCTCACCAGAACTCTAATTTGGACAGCTTATTGACCTACTTTTGGTATGTCAGTGCTTTCAGCATATTAACCCCCCCTCCTCAAACACTCACGGCTATTTCAAATAAGTGCAAGAAAAAGAAAGACTGCAGTGCAGATGTTGCTTGTGCATACAATCAATGCATCCCTCCCCCACTAAAGTTTAATAAGGATTGTTAGTACATCATTGTAGCTGGTAATTGTGTAGGTACACATGGTAATTGCATGTATTTGCACTAATTATGTAAATGCACAATAATTAAAGCTCCAGGGTTTTCATGGTAAATTTTTAAGACACTCATGGATTTGTCATGGCAAAAGTGTCAGTCATGTAACCTAGTGGGAAAACGGAGGAGGAAGTAGTTCAGGAGAACATAGTTCTTAAATAAAATGCAGATATTTATATATAAATAAGTGGATAGAGGACACTGTATCATCAAACACAGCTGTCGTGCCCAGGCATACTTTTTTTCAAGAGTCTTTTATCAGACTTGAAAAATAAAACCTAGAAAAAACCCCAAAATACATGGAGGCTAAAACTAAAGATCAAGTACACCCCCCCCCCACTTTACCAGCTAGCATCTCATCCTTTATTTAACCAGTGAAAGGCAGAAGTGAATTTGTGCTCTTTTTGCTGTAGTTGTGATCACTTCCTAGAATTACCAGTTTTCCCCCTCTCCCACAGACCTTATCACACTCCACTGAGCAAGTCAGTGAAAATATCCTAGCACTGCTTGGTTTCGGATCTTTCTCCCAGCACAGTGTGCTGTCTTAGTGCGAGAGTCATACACTGGAAATCCAAGTTGCTTTTGGTTTGGGGTTTTCCCCCTTTTCGGCCCTCCCTTAAGATTTCAGGCATTCTCTTCACCCTCAAGTCTTCAGATACAAACTTGAAGGTTTCCTCTGGGGGAGCACCCAGGTCCTCCTGCAAGCACTTCCCTGGTGCAACAGGCAGGAGCTGCCTGTCTGTGCTGCAGCCTCTTAAGTCTTTGCTGCCTTACCCCATGGACCTTTAGGCTCTGTGAGAGCTAACTACACATTAATGACTTCAGGCATATGAAGGAAATGCAGCTGTGGAAACACGCAGGGTACATCTCCTATGAAACCAGCAAAGCAGGACATGCATGGTCCAGCTGTTTAGCTTGGTTTTAGTTACCTCTGCAGCAAACCTGAGCAGCTCCCTAGAAAAAATCCCATTATTCTTATGCCAGGACCACAAGGGGCTGTTCAAGAAGCTCAGCAAGGTAACATAAGGTACTGTGAAGTTAGAGCACTGTTAAGAATTTCACATTAAAAAGCCTTCCCTTTCAAATCACAGTAGTTGAGATCTTAATCACTTAAGTCAAGTGCTGGGGTTTTTAGCTATTGAAAATTACCTACATTCATAAGGCTTAGACCACTTATAAAGCATCAGCCTGACTGCACTTCATGCAGAAATAATCTGTATGCCATCATCCCCCATTTGACTGTGGGTGTGCATGTTGGACCCCACAGCACAGCAGCAGTCTCACTGGGTCAGAGACACAGCTATCCACCTTCACGCAGAGAGAGCTTCATAGAGAATCAGCACAAGAGTTTTAAGCCACTAAAACTTGAGAGCTTAAGCCAAGGCACCAAAGAGAGCTTCCTCAGGATTTGCAACAAAGCTATGAGAAAATTTACCACACTCAAACCCACATGTTGCAACTTAGCTAAATCTAGCCCCATATAGATGGGTCAAATAGCTCTCTCATCATATCTCCTCCCATTACTGTGCCCAGCACAATTCAAGTTACATTCCTCACCCGGAGAACAGAGGACAGGCCCCTGAGGTAACAGAAGATCCCAAACCATAGCCCACAGCCTTGAGACACTTGTAAAGCTGCACTCCAAACCTTCCTCCGAGGCTCCCTGGGGTGTACCCAGCTGCTAATTTCAGGAGGGCTTTCAGTACAGCTGTTTCAAATTGGCTCCCCAGCCACAGCTGGGGCAATAATGAGCTCTTTCTTTAATACTTCCTGGGCTGGAGTTGTCAGGAATACTGTTGTTTTTTTTGAAAAAGCTTAGTTTTGAATGTCCAATCTGCCTATTGTTTTCTGCTTAAAAAAAACCCAAACAAACAAAAACACAAAAAGCAACCTAATTCAGACAATCCCTTCTCCCTGCAAATGCCTCAGTCCTGTTCCTGAGAAGTGAACTAATAAATGTTTCTGCACTTAACATAAGAGACAAAAATTACCAGAACTACATTTGAATCAAAACAGCACGTTTTCCCTGGTATTCTTTCACTTTTAAAGCTAAAATTAAAGAAAAAATGTAGCTATGTGGTAAGAATGGGTCAAATCTAATAAAAAATATTTTAAACACAGCTTTTAATGGTGGGGTTCAATCCAGCAAGGAAAACTGTTGGGGACAGAGTAATTTCAGCTTTGTTTCTTACAATAGACATACCTTTGAGGGTTTTTTTCCCCCATGTTAATAAAAATTTCTTTACTTATGCTTGATGGGGATTAAAGATGGTAAAGTGTAATTTTAAAATATTCAATTTGCAGTAATGTTTTATAATTAAGTGAGAATGTTTCAGGAGCAGAGGATCTCACACAAATGCAGTCTTTCTGAAAAAAAGAGAAGCATTCCTAAAACAGTGATCTGCTGTATTAATTTGCTTTAATTTTTCAGTAAATTCATCTGTTCTTCAGATAATGGATGATGGATGTTTAAAACCATGGAATATGGGTTTTGAGGGCATGAATGGAAAGCAGACGAGGTGGGTTACAGCTGGAGCACATTTTCTGTGTGTCTGTAGGGAATTTATTTCAGCTTGTCTTTGTTGTACAGCAGCATTGCCAGGTTAGGTTAGAGCTGCAACTTGTGCTAACGCAGGACCAAAGGTCTTTGAGATGTTTATGTCTAGTGGCAACTTGTATGATAAACACTTGCTTCCAGCAAAAGAACTACCCCAGCTGAGGAAGCCTGTAATCCAGTAAGGTCCCCTGGACCCAGTATTGCCCAAATATATTCACAGAGACAGGAAAAACCTCATGCCTCTGTGTGGGGAAGATTTACATTTCACAAGAAGAAAAATTAATTTGCCTGGGCTCGGGGGATTTTTTTAAGACCTAGTGAATTGAAGGCATTTATGATATCTGCTAATATTATCCATATATGTCCTTTTGATATCTCATACTCCATCTGGGAGCTGCAGCACTGGTGATGCCAGACCTGATGCAAACACTGAGCTCTTCTTATTGCCTAAATGTCACAGTCACTTTTCCAATATGTTTCAAAGATCTTTTTACCAACAGGGTCAGTACCAGCATCTCTGTTTCACAGGTGGGAAAACTATATCATCAAAAGATGAAATGATGCAAAAAGTGAAATGACCACAGTCACTTAGAAAACCAATAGAAGGATGTAGATGTTTTAGTGCTAATCCTACTCACACTTTACTGCTCTTTTTTTGGTGAAGCATCTCTCTGGTCAGTGCTTAATTTATATAAACAGATTTGGTTAATATGATTAGCAAAAGTAGTTTGATGGTACAACTGACATTTAAATTCCTTAGCAAGAAAACTTGCACTCTACTGGTCTTAAAATCATGTTCACAGTGTCTCAAATTGATAGCTTGGACACAAAAATATCTGCAGTTAGCAAACAGCTTATTTAGAAATTAAACACCTTTGTGATTCTTTTTTGGCCTGCCTGAAAAATATGAATAAACATTGTTAAATTCAAGCAGATCTAGTAAATACAAATATATGCATATCACTGAGCCTCACAGATGGTGGTTGTGAAATGAACTGGTTGCTCTGAGATCCTCACCAGAGAAATGCTGACACAGCAGGTTATTAACAGGGACTGTTGGGCGTATACAAACCATGTCTGTTTCAAACCTGTCCACAGCAAAGCTGCTCTTTACAGGATATTTGTAACCCAAGCACCCAGCAACAGAAGATACTTTCACAAATTAGGATTTACTCAAAAATCACTGGCAGATGTTTGACCAGAACCTGCACCTGAACCTGTTTCTGAAAGGGAAACTGCATTGTCAAGTGCCTTGTTCCAACAAGTTGGCAACAGTGTCTGCATATTTTAAATCTCTGCGTTGAGTCATCTTCATTTAAATGGAACTTAAACCACCTGAGTGTGTTGTTCTTACTAACGTCCTGCAAGCAGCTGTGGAGCTTTCCCTTTGCAGGGCAGGCACAGCCCCATAAATTCATCCCTGGTGTGTATTATTTTCTAGTGGCTGTATCACAATATATGGCAACAAAGGGAAGTGTACTAGCAGTAGTTTGTTTGCTGTGCTTGTTCTTTTAAGGAAGAATAATAACACTATTGTTCCAAGTGAAATTACACTTGTTCCACTTCCCCTTGAAAATTTGAAAACAAAAAGTAATCGTTTAAGTAATCATTTCTTTAGCTATGGGGTTTGATTTCGTTAATCTCTCTACATAGACATTTTCCAGTATTCACACTGAAACAGCCGCCATTTGATTTCCTGTTAGTGATTCTACATTTTCTGTGAATGTTTTGTTTTAAAAAGTGGCTCATGCAGCAAGTTTGACTTAAATTAATGGCTTCCTGACTTTTGATGAAATTCTTTCTGTGAATGCTACTTGCTACTTTTCTGTATTTTTTATTTTCTTTTGGCAACCAGCATGCAGCAGTTATATCCTATAAAAATAGTCCCAAGCTGTAGAGTGACTTAAGACCACTTCTTACTACATCTTTAAAAACCTGAAATATTCCCAAAATTTGGAAGCACTTATAGCATATATTGTATGGCTGCTACTATGGGTTTTGTTTAAATACTGAATCAAACTTGTGGATGAAAAAAAGGAGACAAAGTTACTTCAATTCACGCTCCATAGTTTCATGTGATGGGAAGAGCAGAGGTTACCAGTGACACATCCAACCTTATGTTCTACAATGGTTTAGTAGGAGTTGAAGATGAGATCAGTGGAATACAAGAGTCCATCAGAGTCATCAGAGTCCTGAAATCACAAGGCACCTTTACTAAAGGAAATCTTAGTGAGAGGAAAGCAGCATGAATTCTCATGGTGCTTGTACTGCTTCATCATTTCCACAAGTGAGAGGAATGCCAGTTATGGGCAGTCCTGGCTAATGCAGCCCATCCTCTCTTCAGTGTTACTTCTTTGTGTGATGTTTTAGAATCACTCCTTAGGGACTAAAGGCAGACTTCGTCTGGACCTACAGAGCAGGGAGGAGACAAGCAGAGCAACCATCCATCTCTGTCACAAATGATGGAGATGGAAAAAAGTGATAAAAACAATCCCTTAGCCTGATATGAAACATCCATCCTCTCTTGTTTTAAATTGAACTGGAGGAAAGGGGAGAGAGAAGTGACTGATCTTTTAAAATATATGAATAAATCTTTTTGCTGTTTTATAGGAATATGGAAGTCACATCTTACCAGAGTTGAATTCATGTAATTCATGAAATATTTAGACATCTGTAGTGAGATTATTTTTCATGTTTTAATTTGAAAACCCTGCACTTTTCAGTATTTTTTGCTGTTGAGACTACTGAAGAAGGCAACTATTTCTCTGGGGAAAATGTATGTGAAAAAACCTAGCAGTCTGGCCCAGTACTTAAATTCCAAGTATTACAGAACACATGTAACAAGAAGACTGTTGCTTTCTTTTCAAGGAAGCTGAACAATGAATCCCACCGGGCATTGATGGGAACAAGAGTCAAACTTCCCTCCATCTCAGTGATTTTATTCTGCTTTTGTGACATGAAGTGAGGACCCAAGTTAGACAAAATGCTCAACAGGGAAACTCACGCAGTCCAGTGCCTTCTCTGAGGGACCATTTACATACAATTTGTTGTAAAATTAGAATCAGGGGCTCTTTGCTCCCCATCTGTCTCTCTCCTTCAATTTTATATTTCTGTTTTTAGGTTTTCCTCGGTACGTTTTAAATTGGTGTCTTCTTCTTTAATTGTTTGTCTGCCAAAAATCAACAATGAGAGTTTGACTTCAGAGCAAGATGCAGGCTCATAAGAAAAGTGATAATAGTTTATGAGATATGTAAGGACCCATTTCTGCAAGACTGAGTCAAGTCCTAATGATCAAAGAGGACAGCAAAGCCATGGGACATTCACAGTGAAAATGTAGAATCCCACTTCAGCTGTCCTCCTTTGGCAGAAGTCAGAACATTGTGAATATCAGTCAAGCAGGGTAAGATCTGCCCATTTTGAATGGTCTTTAACCATTCACAGGTGGTACTTGGTAACACAGAGAACAGACTTCTGCTCTTCTGGAACAATACTGCAAGATAAAGCTGCTCCTCTGAAATCAGTGGAGCTCCTTTGAGTCTGGCTGCCAAGTGGTATATGTCTAATCTACTTCTAAACATTTTAGTTTGATGGTATGATTTCTACTTCAGGATTTGTTTTCATTCAAAGTGTGAATAAAAAACAGTTGGCACATCGAAGATTTCTCATGCATATTTAAAAAATCATGCTTGTCATCAAAATATTCAACAGTAATATCAATATTGCAACACTTAGCGTACCATAATGTTGGAAACCAAAGAAATTGAAATGAGTCAGCATGAAATGTTTTCCTCTTATCAAAATAAATTAGAGCATTGAAATAACGCATTTCTGCTCTCTGCCTTTGAAGATGTCATTGAAATCACCACATTCTCACAAAAGATTTGGATTTCTCTTCCCAGCTGAGAAGTTCAAGTTGTATGCTCTCCATCAGGTGAGATGACTGAAAGAGGCAGAAGGAAAGGATAAACTGAGCTGTCTAGATTTGCACAGGAGTAAGAGACAGCAGGCAAGTGCTACGTGGTGTGTGCTAGTGGGTGTTAATTCACATGTACCTGCTTAGAGGGATCCGTGGGCAGCTCTGAACTCTGATGTGTCCAATTCTTTCTGTATGAGTAAAGAAGACTGTGAATACTTGAAAAGCCGAAGCCTGTGCTGGAGTAGAAAAGCCAGCCCTACTACAAAGAAATTCTTGTGCCTCTAATTACCCTTCTTCACCTATAGGTGGAATTTCCACTCCAACAGCTTTAGCAAGAAGCCTGTCAGCCTGGGAGGAGATTTCTGTTTGTCTTTGTACAGCAAACACTGGCTCTGTTGTGCAGCGCCAGTTTCTGATTCTAATGATTTCCTGAATTCATTCTCTTTTCTACCTCGGGGAAGGAAGAAGTGATCTTCTTGAAAATTCAGATAATTGCTTTTATTTGATTTTTATTAAACCTCATTCAAGAATAATATGATGGCATTTTTTTATTACATTGTTCATCACTGTGGCATTTTTAAATTTGCTTCTCTAAAAGAAAAAATTTACTAAGTCAAAGACTTAATTCTATGATTTTTGCTGAAAGAAAACTGAAAGTTCTTTTTGAGATTTGTTTTGATTCTTTGATTTAAAAAGACTTTTGTAATACTGGTATCTATCTGCTACCTCTGCTTTCTCTCTTTAACATCCCAGGCTCCTTCCCCAGCCCCAGCCAGCAGCCCATGCTGTGGTTTATTGCTGCCTGGGGTGGCATGGCCCTGGCTGTGCTGGGCTGCTGCTGAGGAGAGGCAGTGGAAGGGACACTCTTTCTCCCCTGCTGTGGCTGTCACATCACCGGGGAGATGCTGATAGCAGCTCTGGGGAAACTGCAGACTCCAGCTCCATTGGGAGAGAAGGATGGGGTCAGGCACAGAGCTGCCATGGGGGTTATCCCACCACAAAGCAGGAGGAAAGCTCCCTCTCTGGCTTTGGCTTAGTCATGGGCTCTGGGGTCAGTCTTCCAGCTGGAGAACAAACACATGTGGCAAAGCCCCGCCCCATCCCATCCCATCCCATCCCATCCCATCCCATCCCATCCCATCCCATCCCATCCCATCCCATCCCATCCCATCCCATCCCATCCCATCCCTCTATCCCTATAAATCTCTTCTGCAGCTGATGTTACAGGTATTATTTTCACTGTATACACAGGGAGACTGATGAAGAGAAGCAAAATGTTCTGCACTTAGGAGAAATAAAAGTAGACAAAATTCAGAACCGACTACTTCATGTTGCTTACATACAGTAAAGAATATGGGTTTGGGAAATTTAATCTATTTACCTCTTTGCTGCCAGTGTGGCATCATCCACCATCCTTTAATAAGTCACACACAGAGCTACTTGATGTGTACTTTTATGAGAGCTATTATTTTAAGAGTTGGTCATTTAAAGGTAAGTATTTAGGAACATGAGATTTTCATACACTTTTAAAGCAAGTTTTCCCCTTTTTCCATTTTATCATAGGAAATGACATCTTAAAACACTGTGAAGACTTTGTAAAAGGCTCTTTTTACTTGCAAAAAATTTTTAACAATAATCCAGTCATCTTAGTTAATCCTTTTAAACCGTGTCAATATTTACTTTTAAGTGGAGTTTCAAATACTCGATGAGCTGCACTCTTAGTTTAATCAGGACAATTCCCATTGACTGGGAATTACAGCTGAATACTGCTGGGGTTTACCTGGGTCCTCACAGTTACAACTGGTGATGGCAGTAAGGATGATGGGATGTCTGTTGTTAGCATATGCATCTGTCCATGAATAAGTGGGTCCCCCAGGACTGCTTTTAGTCAGCTGCTGGGCTCCTGTCACATCTGTGATGTTCCATACCCCCCACAAGGTTTCCAGAAGGGCCCATGGTCATTAAAATAATCAGCGTGAGACTTACAAAACAGCCTGTTCATCCTTGTTTGTTCATCCAAGTGTTTTTGGAAGAAACATGGCAATATGGCAACAGCTTGACCCATGCTCAGAAGGGTGACAGAGAGGACCAGTCACAACCCCCCCCCCACCCTGTAGAAGGTTATGTGCCCTGAATGAGCAGCTGATTTCCATCCACAGGGCACAGTTTTGTTACTGAAAACAGACAGGACTTCAACAGCTCTTAGAGGAAAATGGGCAGCTACAGTTGCTTCAGCTTAGGTGAACAGTGCTAAAGACTCTTACTAAGCACTGCAGCCACTTCCCATGCTTATCTGCAACCTTTAATTTGTGAGAGAAGAATATTTTTAATGCTACTGGCACATAGACTTTGGTTTTCTAATTTTGATGGGGTAATGGCAACAGACTTTGCTCTGCAGGACAAACACAGGCAGATGGAGCACCATTTCCTTATATAGTTACCCTATTTCACCTTCCCTTTCTTGAGGCAAGGAACAGGTTATTTCATACCACATGGGACAGCTTGCCCTTGCTCTTCTCTGGTAGCAGATGTATTTGGATAAGAGGTGAAGTTGCATGGTCAAAGATGTGTCTGACATTAAATTCCTTAAATTATCTGGTCAATGTGTCCTACTCACATCCTCAGTTTTAATAACAAATTTTTGTTCCATTTAAATCTGTATTTTCCTTTGCTTTTTCTGTAACATGGAACAGAGAACAGTTGCTGTCTGTAATGGCTGGGAAGTTTAATTTGGTAAGTCTTCTGTTACTGCAGTGACACAGGGTATTCACAGTACTCTGATGGCTTTCTTGTCTGTCTGTGATAAATCGTAAATCCCTGTCCCTTTTATTTTTTTTTTTTTTTTATTTTTTTAACTAAAGGCTTTTAAACAGTTTTTTTAATAGTTTTTTTTAGTTATAGTTCTTATTTATCCTGGGGAGCATGAGGAAGCATTTCCATGGTGAAGGATGTGGAGTCATCATGCTGAGAAGAATTCTCTCCTTAAATATCTCCCACACCACTGCAGGAGGCACTTTGGATGACTTGGGTGTCTCCTTCCAGTCCCACATCCCCAGGTAGGGGAGATGTTTCCTGTCTGGTAACATGCTAACAGAGAAAAGCCTCACCTCACTCTCGTGATCTTCAGTGAGGGACACCACAAGGATATAGAGAAGGCAATTGAAATAATTAAAATCTTTCCTGGCTCCTCAGGGTAATGCCTGGCCTCAGACACCCTGTTCCTTGTCATTTTCCTGACCATGTCTTACTTGGTCACACACTGTTTGCACTTAATGTTAGTGAAACAAACTGAAAATTATAAATCTATGGCAAAGATCAGAAGGCGGAAAAAGGTGAGTAAATATAAACAGTGAAAGAATGTTACTGGAGAGCAACGAGTGCTAAATGGTGTTTCACAAGAATATGAGCATGAGCTTCCCCAGGAGCCACACACGTCTCTGCAACACAGCTTTTAAGTATCTAGCAAGTCACCCTTTTCCTTCCAGATTAATACTAATTTTAGGACACCTCAGCTTCTGGCTCCTGCTGGCTCTAAGGTATTTATTTTCTGACAGACTGACTTTCACATCATGCAATAAATTGCTGGGATATATGGGGCATGCAGAGAACTGCTGGGTACATTTCAACTAAAAAACCAGACTGGATCAATCTCTCTGCATAGACATATTTCATTTTGTGAGTAGGAAAAGAAGCTATAGATTATTTTTCTGGGTTTTTTTCCCCACAAAGAGAAAGAAAAAAAAAAAAAAATGGTAACGCAAAAAAATGTGGTAACGCCCTCTCTTTGCTTTTCATTTCCTTTTTGGTAGAAGTTTGCTAAAAGTAAACATTTTCAAAAATATTTTAAGCTTAAATAACTTTAAAGTAGATCTGGATCTGAAATTTAAGTGAATCAGAAATGCAAAACCTTTTCTCACTGCTTTCTCCTGATGTTAAAGAATCTTCATATTACCATGATCCAATATTTTGGGTTATTGGGTCACCCCAGAGTGACTCTGAAGCCCCCATCGGCTGTCACAGCTGTAGCATCTCATAGCATATTGAGATTTCTTCCATGTTCTGACTGCTTTGCAGTATAAATGGGCAAAGGCACTGCTTCTTTTCTTGGTCTCTTTAGGATCACTCAAAAATATACCAGCACATATCAGATGAACCCTATGTGTTTTGTCTCTGAGATTCTTTGCCATCTGGAACAGTTTCCTTAGGGTTCAAGAGCTTTTTCCTGAAGACTGCTCCCCCACCAGGCTACTGAAGCATGTTTGTCCCTTCCTCTCTCCTCCCCAAAAACTTCCTTTTGAACATTATGAGCCAGTTATACATTTCCTTATTATTGTCTGGTCTCATGGTTGATCAGAGGACTGTCCGGTGTCAAAGTCTGTTTGTCGTTCTTGAACAGTGCTTGAATAGTTGACAATCCATTCCAGCGGACAGTGGATCCCCAGTCGTGTTGACATTTAGGAAAGCAGAGCATCTCTGCAGTAAATCTCTCCATCATTTCCACTTTTCCTGTGCTGGTTTCACTTGCTGTTTTGGTGCGTATGAATCATATTCCTTGTGAAGGAAACTAAAACAAAAGTTCTGCTTGAGGTACACTCCAATGGTGCTTCGATCCCTTTAGTGAGAAAAGAGATCCATGGCCTACACTTAAACCACATGGATTTGGGATGTCCAGTCCTGTAAATCAAACTAAATGCAGTCTGAAGTAAAATGCCAAATCACATGCACTTTAAACGTGACTGTGAGCCCTCACAGCCAGCTGCACTGTCCTACTGCTCTGCTCTTACTGTGCCTAATGGCTCACTAATGTAGACAAAGTCAGAGATCCTTGAAAGGTACAGTAGTTTTATATCATCAGCCTCCTAAAATCAATGAGTTCATAAGTTTCCGAGATCATTTAAGCTCCTGACTTATGTCTTCAGGCAGCCAGCAATATACAAATCGTATAGCTGACAGTACCTGCAGAGCTGAATTTGTTAGATGGTGTTACAATAATTAATGGATTTGTAAGTGATAAAAAGATGGGGTGAGCAGAGGCATCATCTATCAGAATTTCACCTATTGGGAACTATGATTAAGTTTTTGAAGCTTTGAGATGTGGTCAGGCTGCAGAGCTGTTTAGGATAACAAGTGAAGACTGTTATCAGGTGTTTTACTCTCTAAAGGAAATTAAGAGAGGCAGAATATAATTACTTAAACTGGAATGCAGCCAGGGTGTTGGGATGATCATTTGCTATATGACCATTAATGACTGTGGTAGAAAACTGTGGATTTAATGCCATGAGGTAAATATTCACTCTCACCAAGGAGTCTGCTCGTTAAGAATAATATGGATGCAGTCATAAAAGAATGTTAATTGAATCCTGTGTTTGGGTGAGCATTCATCTTCTGAAACCAAATATCAGCACTAACATCACTCTAAATACATAGAAATGCTGTTTAACATCTGTTGGGGATAGGGAATCGAAAGGGCTCTCGATCATTTTTTTGGTTCTGGTGATAAGGGATAAGATGAAATTTCCATAGTTAGTGCAGACTGGCCTCTTTTACAGAAGCAAACATACAGGGATGCAAGCAAAACTGCTAAACAGAATGGATTTAAGGAATGGCTTATCAGAAACACTAGATATAAAAATAAGATTTGAGATGTCATGGAAGCCAGAGTGTTTAGCCGATGATGTACTACTGTGCCTTTTGTCCTTCTTCTGTCCTGAAAGTAGTAACAAGATTTTGTATGTCAGTAGGCTTTCATGCATTTAGATTACCCTTCAATTGAGTTTCATAGTACTCCAAAACAGAAGGATAAACACTATATGATAATTGTTTTACCTTTTACTGCAGTGCAGCAGATACATAACCACATTATCAGTAGAGGTGTGAAAAAAAATCGGTACTTAAAATTCTTCAGGAATTTGAGATGGTAAGAACCCAGTTTATACTTCTAACATTTGAGAATAAGAGCTTTAGTCCTATGATTATTTCTGTGCAATACTTAGATCATCAGCTACCAAGATGGTTACAAGCATCTTTTGTGCCCAGCCTCGCAGTCCATATCAGTACCCACTAGGATGCTGAACACTCCAGCAGTTGCCAAACTTTGAAAACCTTTAAAATACTTTGCTAGTGAGAGGTGGCTTGCTTAATTAGTGCCCACAGTGGCCAGGGTTTCACAGCTTACCTGAAGAATCTGGAATATGTAACTGCTCTGTGTCTCTCTTCACACAGTGCACAGGATCAGTCAGAAAGGCCCCTCTGCTAAAAGAGGCGAGCTGAATCCACAGGTGCTCCTACAAGAAGGAGCTTAGAAGAGGCATCTCTGAGTCTTTATCAACTTGAGGAAGATCCTGAAATTATGTAGTTCAGGTACAAAACTAAATCCTACTATCCACTAACATAGTTTATTGCAAGATTCTTTCCTTTAGTAGATCTGAATTTACTCAAGAAGCTCCCGTGCTTGGCAATTTTTTGCAAGGAAATCTTGATAGACTGTGAAAAATGTTAAATACACCTGGTGAAGCTTGTTGGTTAAGAACTGGCCTCTCACAAATGCATAAGACTTGATCCAAAACTTGTTCAATTCAATAGGATAGTCTCCTTCACATATCAGGCGAGGATTTTTTGGAAACTGATGAGCTTGCAGGAAGGTTCATCCAAACCCAGACAAAATGGTAAAGACATTTGTGAATGAGGACAGGGGAGAGAGAGAGAGAGAGAGAGAGAGAGAGAGAGAGAAACATCAGTCTCTTTTCTTACTGCTTTCCTGAAAGTCCCACAAGCCTTTTTGTTCTTCTGGAAGAGCCAGAGGTAAGAGACCTGTTTGATTTAGATCAAGAGAATCTTGTTAAAATATTCAAGCCTCTGAGAGAGCTGCTTACATTAGCATGATTATTTAGTCTGGAAAAAGGACTTCATTGCAGTCATCTTTGGAAGGCCAGAGTGCCAGCTGCTGCTCCTGTAAAAGGAAATTCCAGCCAGCATAGAGAGTGCTCCTGTTCCCATTGCCCAGAGTCGCCTGCACCTGGCCAAGGCTTTGGGAGGCTTCGAGCCCCTCTCACCTACTGCTTTTCTACAGAGTCAGAGGGCTCCTGTCATAAACACACATCTTTTCTGAAAGAAAGGACCACACCTGCCTTCAGAGGCACCACTGACAACTTTAATAACTTATCTGGCAGAGGACAACCAGAAGAAATCGGATCTGGAACTGGCAAAGGGACCTCAAGGTCAGCCCTATTTCAGCGCATTGCATTTCATAATGGAATGTGAACAATAAATCCTATCATGTCTTTAATAATTCAATAGTTAGCATGCTGGGAGAGGAGAAAGTCTGTGGTGTAGTGCATCAAGTTTTATGCCACTCTCTTACTTCTGAGCCTGTAAAGGCAGCTAGCAGCACTTAACCTAACACTGCTGCTATTGCTGCACAGGAAAACATTCATTAAACTGCATAACTCTGAGAAGAAAATCCTTAATTCACCAAACCATTTACATCAAAGGGGGCTCTTTTATAACATCATTACATGAGGGGTATGTTTTTTTCCTTTTTAACTGAAACTATGACAGGTCAGTCCCTCAGGCACCTTATAATGGTAGTGGCCATGCCACAGGTTGTGAAGGACTTTATTGACCATTGCCTGGAATGAAGAGGAACTTTATTCTAGCAGAAATATACAGGATATAGTGAGCAAACATGGGCGCTGGAACATGCTGCCTTGTGCAGAAAAGAACCTCCTGTGTATCCACTGCAGTGAGTGAACTGCTCCATGGACCATCTCCGATGTTTTGTGGTGTTGGATGCTGTGCATGGGCGGCTGACATGCAGGCATTTTCCCTAGTCCTTGTCAGAATAGGGGTTTGTGAGAAGAAGATGAGGATGTAAGACTTGGGCAGGTAGGTTGGTTAGAGGGGGGAGTTTTAAATGTCATTGTAGTTCCCAAATTTCCTGCTCAGACCAGCTGATTAAGCTGAGAGAAGGAGGACGTTTTTAATAGGTATAAGCTTATAGAAAATATCTTCTTCCTATGAGTTTCCAAAGGTGTTCTGTTCTTCTATTCTATTGCAGTCAAGTACCCATACTGAGGCCTTGGAGCAAAGCCACAGTTCCAGTCTTCATTTCTGGCCTCCTGGTATAGATCCATAAATAAAGTAAACCCCCTTATGGCAAAGTAATCTTCAAGAATGCTCAACATGAATAAACTTGTATAGCATAACTATAACCCTTTCCCTGCAGCTCAAATGAAGCTCATCCTATTTGTATCCTTTGTTACAATCATTAAGGACCCCACTGAGAGTGCCCAGGTTCCCGTTTCCTGGCAGATAGAACACCCAGGGCACAAGAGATAGCAGGAGGCAGTTCAGTGGCAGTGGCAGTGCATTGGCAAACCCCCTGGCACAGGAAAACTCTTCAGCTGCCTGGGCAAGGCACAGTCACAGCTGCTGGGGGTTTCCCTGCCTCCTGCTGAAATCTGTGGCAAAAGGAGAAACCAAATAGGAAATAACATTTAAGTTTGGTTTTAAAATTAAGATGCAAATCTGCTACACAAATATCCTACAGGAGGCAAATCCAAAGGGAGCGTGTTTCATTTTGGATCAGCTTAAATTTCTTAAACTAACTTTGCTGACATTTGTCTTGTGCTGGTTAATTTACTTATGTCTGCTTTACATGCTCACACTAAGCAGAGATAAAGTTCTCCACGCAAAGGTTTATGCTCGCATGACAAATCTTCGGCTGTAACAGAAATGTTTTTGTACCACGCTGGCCCTGTGCATCGGAACAGCCGCCACTGTGCACGGTTGTTTGTTCTTGGCGGAACATTTGCTGTGTCACAGGCAGGCTGTGAGGAAAATGGGAGTAAGCCTTTTGCCAAGGAAGATGCAGAGCAGACTTGAACAGCTGAAGGGAGGAATGGAGGCAGTTAAAACCTTGTGGGTAATTTTTAGTTGATCCTGTCTTTCTTTTACCAGAAAATACTAAACTAAAATATTTAATTAATATGGGTATTCAAAATATAGAGGGATTTCAATGCCCTGTGAAACTCTTAGTGATTTTAGGAGTCGAAGAATAAAGTTACTGTAGAAAGTTAATCCAAAGATTTGTAGGGATATCTTTCCCCCCCCCAAATTATCCTGCATTTATCAGTTCTAATTCTCTCTTTGTTTATAAAGGAGAAAGGAGTTTTGTAGAGTCTTTTGCAAAAGGTAGAAGTTCACAATCTTCACTTCCCAATCTTCCTACACCCCAAAAAGATGCCTTTACTTGGAAAGTTACATAGTTCACTTATCAAAAAAAAGAAGTTAGAGGGTCCTCATTTCTGATATACCCTTTCATCCAGTGTATCACAGTTCCTATCACACTTTATGGCTGCTTCTGCCTTTCACAACAGACAGATAAAAATAAACATGTACTTCTAGTTCTGCTTTCTAAACCATTAGAAGAACACATAAGCAGAACAATAACATCAATAGCTCAGCGGTTTTTTCCTTTGCACCGTCGTGATCCAGAGTCTTTTGGGGAGTAGCAGACACCAGCTCCCCATGACAGGGACTGAGCAGGGTCTGTAGGGACAAGGGTCAGTCTCCCACCTTTGAGGATGGAGGAACGGAAATGTAGAAAAAGCTCCTGCTTGTTTAAGGGCAGGAAGTAAGGCAGTTTTTTCTGTTCTAAAGCAAACTGCAATTTCAAGCTCTCTGAATACCTTTCAAGTACATCTGCTGTAAAGCCTTTGGAGCCACTGTTATTTACAAAGTAGGAAAGTGCAACCAATGCAGATTATAAGAGCTCTTTTCCAAGAAGAAAGCAAGAAATATACACTCTTCCAGCATCCTACCAGGGCTAAAATTATGGTGGTTGCACTGGTAGGCAGGCAAATAATAATTTAGCATGGTACTTAGCCTGTACAGTCATGGTGCTTGCAATGGTTAATGGATAGGGTAATTTTCTCTATTTCATTTAAAATAAATTGTCCTTCTGGTTAGTTCTCTGCATATTTTGCTATGTGTATGCTACGTGCAAAGCCATCCTGGTATATACTGTCCCCAGGCACTACAACACTTCATTTCCCAAGTTTACTCCAATCTTGACCAAATGGAGCAAAGGAAATATAGATAACTTTTTCCTTCCCTAGTTATTGTCCCAGATGTTTTCATTGCCATTACTTTTCCTTTTAGCTGTTGAGTGAATCAAGTGACTGGCACTGTTCAGAGTGATTTTTTCTTCTAGTCTGCTACCTGCACTTACAAGGTGAAGTTTCCTGAAAATATTTGCTATCAGAATATTTAATTTTTAGTATTTAAATATATTTGGTCTAAATTAGGAACAGAAACAAATAGGTATGGGTCTGACTTAATGACTCCAATTTAACCTCAAATAATACATGAATGAGCTGCATATATATGAACTATGAACACAGGGAATTATTCTGCTGTGTTCTCTAAGTCCACTCAACCCATGATTTATTTTAAATTACTTTAGGTAGGGTCACTTTCTTTTAGCATGTCACTATACATGACTGTGCATGAAGAAGTTGATCATATCATAAACTGCTGTGGTGCTGGGATGAACCTATTAAATCTTTTAAGGTGCATCTTTACATTGTCACATTCCTTTACACTCCTTCACACCAAGGCTAGTGCCTGTGTGAGATGGAGGCTGCCTAAGAAAGGTCCCTGAAATAAAAGCAGAAAAACTGGCAAAAACCTCATTTTCACTGGGACCTGGTACTTTCCCAATTCAACAAAGAAATCATCTCTCCTTGATGCCCAGGACATTCTGCTGTGCAAAATCCTGTATTTCACCCGTAACATTTTTATGATGGTTTGTTCAACTCCGTTCTGTCATCACAGAAGGATTAGCAAATTGCTGACTTCTAACATGTCCCTTCCTCCTTCCCTGCTTTAAATGACAAACCAACTCACTGGGAGTCAGACACCAAAACCATTTATTTCTTTAAATGTTACCAGGCATCAAGGTCTGTCTCCAGCTACCTTTGTAGTGTTGCCCCAACTCTGCACTTGTCACTCATAAGATCTACGGTTGTGGAAACTGTCAGCAGTATAGCGGTATAAAATTCAAACAGTCTCTGTGTGGTGGTGTCTGATAAGATAAGAAAAGTTACTTTGTGATTTCAAGATAGTTTGTCTCCTCTGACAGCTTTCATTTCAGTGTTAAGAAGTTCTTGCATGGCATTTGTCTGTACTTTTAGGAAAAAATATAGTTTAGGAAACAGTTTACTTGATTATTTTTAATATAGTAAAACTACCAATACTGATTTTTAAATTAGGAAATTAGGATTTCTAAATTAAATGTACTTAATATTCTAACATGTTCATTTTACTACTGCATGTCATCAGGTTTCACTCTATTTCACAGAAAAATATTTAATCAGAGAAGCAAAAAAATCACATGATACAGCTTTCACAGAAGTACTGTTATTTTTAAGGTTAGTTGAAGTGCTGAGAAATGGTAGTGAGGAAGAACAGTTTGAAAATTTTAGGTTGCCTTTTTAAAGATCTGGTGTCTTTGGAATGGCGTAAAAAATGAAAAAAAAAAAAAAGTAAAATCCGCAAAATAAGACCTTCATTCTGCAGTTTCATTCTGGCTGGGGCTCATGTAAGGACATCATTTCCTGCTTGGGAAAAGGCTCTACTTTCTCTTTAACAGAGATGATCCTGTTCTCATTTTCTTTATTTTCTGTTTATTTTGGACCAGCATTTCTTGGACTCCCAAAGTGTGCTACAATCATGAGACTACAGTACTTGCATTACATGCAGGCAGTGCCCCTCAGTTCATCAGTATCTATCTCGGGATCAAAAGGTTTTCTCTAAGTAAGGTGAGTGCAATATGAGCTCGTAATTCCCTCTAAGACACTATTGCAGAAGAAGTCTTGGTTTTTACTACGGTAGGTTGTGTTCTTCCATGTATTCTCCAGTCATGTGTGAGGTCTCCTGAATGTCTTTACCATGAAGCAGAGCTTCCCTGAGATTTAGTAAATGTGTTCTGGAGCACTCCCATCTCTGTTCAGACAGCAGCTGTGGGCTCTGCTCTGCAGGGTCCTGCTTTTAAAAAATAAGTCTCCCTAGGAGTAGGGGTGCAATGAGCAAGCGAGGCTGCGAGGAGATGCTTGGCCACGTTCTGATAAAATATTAATGACATCAATTGGAAATCAATGTCAGTTTTAAACTCCTTGCAGAGTCAGTGCTAGGTTTAAGCTAATGTAGAGCACTTCTGAAATACCCAAATGCTCAAAGCGTTACCTGTTTGCAAGGGAGAACCTCACAGAAATGAACTGCCTCACACAAACCAAAGCTGCTCAGGACTACGTGCTCTCTGACAGCAGCATCCACCTCCACAGTCTAATTCTTATCCCACTTTATGATCATTCCTAGCAGTTCCTTTCCTCCTACTGCCTGGACAGCTGCAGCACAGAAGTGTTCCCCACCTCCCTGCTAGCTCTGCAGCTCTCCAGGAGCCGTGCAAGCAGACACGTTAACAGCCTGGGTCTCAGCACTGCCCTGCGGGACACCCCGAGGCAGCACCACGATGGGATGAGGGCTTTCCTCACTGCTCCAGTCCTGACTCTCGGGCAGGGGTGGAGGTGTGCTGTGACCTTGAAGTCATGAAAAATATGGTTAAACAGATTAAGAAATTTACTGTGACTCATGTCCATTTCCAGATTTTCTCTGTTAAAGAGAAAGCAATATGTGCTTTTTTTTTTTTTTTTTTTTTTTTTTTTTTTTTTTTTTTTAAACAGGACACAGTATTCTCTGTTCAGGGTTTTGCTCTGGAAACTAGGTTTACAAACTTTTGCTGGCAGCTTAGACAAGTGTAACAGCATATTAACATTTCCTCAATATGGAACCTAACTTGGTGCTTGGGCAGGCAAGTTTTGGAAATTTTGGACAAATGTGTGGTGGGTTGCTGGAATCCATTTTAGCAGCTAATATGCTGAACTTCTAAGCTAGTGAAATTGTGCTGGTATATATTTTCAAAAGACTGAGCCACTTTTTATTACACTGAAGATTTGTTCTTTATCAGAATGAAGAACCGAAGAGGTTTAATAAATGCTCTTCTCCCCAGAGTCCTTTCCCTTTGAAAATTTTAACTGCACTGACATCTAAGGGTCCAATTCACAGACCATGGACTTGGGGACAATGTTCTTCTTTAATGTAAGGAGAGGTCTGACCCAGGTCCCCAGGAGAAGACCCAAAGCCATCATTACATGCAATGTTCATCAGCCTTAAGTACCACACAGCAGACCATTTGAACAGGCTTTGTGTGGAAGTTTTTGTCTTCAGTGTTTCTGTGGTGTGTGACCGAATTGAACTTCATAAATATCAAACAGGCCTGTGGCCAGGCTGCTGTGGCTGCGGCATGTACAAGGGAAAAAGAGAAAGGCACTCTTTGAAACTTGTAATTTTCCTCTCCTTGCTTTCTGTGTATTGTACTTTTAACATTTTAATATCCATGTCTATATTTAGAGGCACCTGCCAGCCTCTTTGGCTGCAGCACTTCAGAGATCACAGCCATAGTGTGCTGGCTCCACTGCAACTGGCTTTGTCCTCTGGTTTCTTTTGCCTCAGGTAACTTTTGCATGTAAATATATTTTGCTTCCTTTTCTGTAGAACTGAAGAACCACAGACTAGTCAAAATGGGGAAAAGAGCCTGTCAATAATAAGTGGATCTTTCAGAAACATGATTTAAGAAGTCTTGACTGGAAATCAATTAAAGTCCATCACAGAGTATTTGATCTTCAAGACATTTTAGTATGAAGCTGAGGCAGGAGAAAACGCCATCAGGGTCCTTTATAACGGAGAGATCCAGTGTTCTCATAAAGAGATAAAAGCAGACTTTCCAAGGACAGAACACACTCCCTAAGACTTTTGCACCAGATTCAGACTAAACAACCTGAATTTAATTGAGATTTTCCTTTCTCTTTTCACTTAAACCAGCAGCCATGCTGTGCAGATCTGTGTGGTTTTTGTAAACAGCAAACTCAAGGTGTTTTCTTACATTTCTAATAATAGTTTTAATCTCTATTCTGTGTATGTCCCAAGACTGGGGAGGAACATCAATAGTGCTGTAATCTGCTTCGTCCATTTATGTTATTTATCCAGATGCAAGTGTGCTTGTAGGTTTTGATAAAAATTCAGCCTGTTAATTACTCAGAAAGGTTTATATTAAAGAGCTGGTCATGTCAATCACTTCTGTGGCCTACTGGCTCATCCTTACCCAACCCTTCACAGTATAAGGCTTTCTGGGAGTACAGCCCACTGTACATTCTGGTACAGTCATCAAGTGCAGTATGTGATCATAACTGAGGGGAAAAGAAACAGGAATTGCATTGCAAGTCACCATATGACTGCAAAATGGTTATTTTAAGTAATTTTTTTGTGTAATTGCTTTAAACTCTCTTGCAGATTACTAATTTCTGAGGAGTTTTAAAGGCATTGCTTTAAAAAATAGTGTTCACAAATTAATAAATGCAATTATTTAGGGGCCTTTCACCCATTTTATTAACAAAATCCTAAAACAATTAATTTTAACATTTAATCACTATTTTTAGGGTTTTTTTTAAAAGGCCATTATATTTTTTATGGGTGCAGAAACACAGTGACTATGTCAGATTTTCTCCTGTTGCCAGCACATGGACAGATATAGTAAACATAATTCTTTCATTCCAGGGCTTTCTTTTCTGTACTTTATGTCCAAATATCTTTTCCCTGTGGCATAATATCCTAATTCACTTAATGTGTACTCAAGTTCAAGGTCCAAGCCTCTCAAGTGGTTTATGGGATATTGGTCAGTGATATTCTACAATTTAGGGGACAATGCATCACATGCACTGGCAAAGAGTACAAAACATACATAGGAATAGTAGGGGCTGCAAGACAGTGCTACCAGGCTACAGTACAGAGCAAGAAGCAACACAGGCAGTTTTATTGTGAAACTTGAAACTAAAGTGCTTATAGTATAGATTTCAAAACATATATAAAATAAATAAGGCCAGCTGGGGAAACAAATTTCTGGCAGAGAAGAAGTGCAAGAATGGGGAAGACAGTTCTCTAGGAGTTACCAGACTGCACCTGAAGAACAGAGAGGCTAAATTTAACCAGCAAGGAAAAGTTTGCAATGATACATATTAACAGTATGGTTAAGCAACATAAAAACACTGAAATGAGCCAGAGATTCTAATATTTAATGCCTCATATCCCAGGAGCTGACTCAACAATAGCACAGTAATATTTCAACATACATTTTACAACATATTTCCCTTGCCAATGTGCTTAGGCCAATCTATAATTAGATATAATAATTAGGAGAGAGGTAATATATTATTTGAGTGAATGTTTTGCAGTAAAGACACACACTTTTCTTGCTTGAATTTTCCTTAAGTAAACCGTATTTCCTAGGGATTGCCAGCTTGCTACTTCGATTACTGCTTTTTCAGTTTTCTTGAATTGCAATGATTACTGTTTGTCTGGACTATTCTCAGTCACCTACACTTCCCAGGAGCTAAATCACAGATAAAATAGAAGTTGAGAATTTGAAACTTTGGTTTGTGTAGTTCTATTATGTTATGGTTATTACACATGTGGGTTCTTTTGAGGTTACATCTCTAAGAAAGTGAGGTCAGGTCTTCCTGTTAGGGCTATCATTTAAATCAGCAGAAACTGTTCTCTTGACATGTTCAGTGGAGGCCACATCCCTTTCAGGTTTGTTACCTTCTGCTGGCCTCACTGTGATCACTAACAGAAGAATTGCACATGGATACAAACAGCCCTGCCTTGCCTTTCAGCTCCTTTTCAGATGCATCTGTGAACCCCTGGGAAGGATGATGGCAGGGATCTGTGTTTATCCAAAGGTGGCCAGTATGATTAGCCATTTTAATCTAGAGTCCTGGCCACCATGCTTAGGACTTCCAGGTTTTCCATGCTGCCATGGAAACATACAAAGATTTACCAAGGGGGGAAAAAAATGAAGAAAAAGAAAATTAAAAAGTCAGAAATTTGGGGAAGGTGGTAGTGTTCAGGGGACAAAGTATAATCCTCATTAAGTGGTGTAATGTTGAGTATGATTTGCTGTACTGCAGCTTTGTTAGTCAGCTAACAGCTAGATTTTACAACTCTGTGCACATACAGTTAACATTTTTATTTAAGAAATCCCAATAAAGGTAATATGCCTTGTGCTGTAGCTATGGCTTGAAAAATAACTGAGTTAAAGCCGAGTTTCTTTATATGGCACTTAAAATTTAATAGTGGTTTTTTTTTCCTTTATTGATCTTTTGAACAATTCATTTGATACCAAAAGTAGAAGGAAGCGGAATCACCCGTTCCAAAGCCTTAAGGCAAGACTGGGCAGTCCAGATCAAAACTGAAATCTGAATATTGGTAGATCACCTTTCATCTATGATGCTAAAACAAAACCTCCATTTCCTCCTCATCTTTCTGAGCTTTGGAGTGGCTGATCTTGTCAGCCTGCGAGGAGGCTATGGAAGAGAGTACCTAACTGTCATGCCAACCTTGGCTATGAATTGCTGCCTCTTCTAGACAAGAGCATTTTCTTCTATATATAGCATACCCTCTGCTTTTACCGTGAAATAATTAAAATGATGCAGTAGGATTCACATAGCACAAATACCCTGCACAGCCTCACCACCTGCACCAGCTGTGGCTCTGCTGCTGGTGGCACTGTCCTGTTGGGGGCATGTTTGCTGTACATGCAGCTGTTCAGCCAGGATGGGCTTCTGATTTCTCACCCTGGCTATGCTACGCCACGTGATTAAATTAGATCTCTTACATTGTTCACTGACTTCTAGTAAATTACACCTTTGATTTCTGGTCCAATGAAAAGGTGCTAATTATCTTTGTAAGTGCTGATTTAATGTTCTGCAGTGACATAAAGCATGAGTGCAGCTGCCTGCATGCCCAAACCTTCCAGAGGTTTCTCCCAGGCTGCTCACTCTCATCAGCCCTTTTCATTTTTCCTCTGCTCCTTCCCTCTGTCCCTCAAAGGCACCTGCTGTGTGCCAGTTCTGCAGCTGAATAAATCTACAATGTTTTTTTGCTGCAACTGGCTCCATTTTAACCCATGAAAGAAAATTGGCATCCTGTCTGCATTGCCCAGCTCTCATTATGATTTCTCTCTTAGACGGAGCTTAGCAGACCTCACTTTGCAAATGGCTGCCCCTACTCTTCCCTTGAGAAAGAATTTTATCTGGGGAAGCATTTCACCCATGCCACAGAGCCTGCATGTGCCCTTTTCATAAATAGTTTATAAAAGCTCTCTGCTCTTGACTGTGCTTATCCCCAGCAGCCCTTGGAGGCCAAGGTGCCCAAACCCACCCACCAGGACTTGCATACACATCCCTGGGGAGCAGTGGGTGCCAGGGGCTGTTATCTCCTGGAAAGCAGCCCATGGCCTGGGCTCCCTATCCCCAAAGTGGTGGAACCCTGGCGAAGTCCATGAAGTCCCTTTGATGGCTGGGACACTATCCTGCTCTCAAGCTTCTCACTTCATTCCCTGTCCCTAGACCTGCACACTGGTGACTCCAACCTCAGCACCTCAGCTGAGTTGTGCTCCCCAGACTCCCACTTCTCACCTGGGAACACTGCAGGGGTCTTGCAGAGGGAATTACACAGCTGCTCCTCGGCAGCCCTACCTCCCTCCTCAGGGAGAAACTGCTCAGCACAGGTGGGTAAAGACATGGCTCCCTCTGTACAGGCTCTAGGCTCAGTTTGCAGTGGTGGCTTTACTGCAAGGAAAGCAGAGGCTTAAAATGCAGTTGTCACCTAAGTGCATGTAACCACATTCTGTAAAAACCTGCCAGATTCTAACAGCTTGTATTTAAATAGTGGAAACCCTCCCCAAACATTTCTTTTCCAATTGCTAGTGCCATCCCTTCTGGCTCTCCCTGTGTGTTCTGGTAGGTGTCCCCAGACCATCACTGCCCCACAGCTGTACACTGGGCAGGGTCTGCCCCTGGCTCAGGCTTAACCTGTCCCTGGCAGGTCCCAGCCTTGTGCCAGGCTGACAGCCAAAAATGTGTGTTTGGGTTCTATAAATGGTGAAAATCCAGCACAGAAGGAGAGTGGCACTGAGCCACTCCGTGGGAGAGGCCTGCCGATGAACCCACTCATTTATTACAGGTGAACCAGGCTGAGGCTGTTTCACAGGAGATTTTTCCTCTCCCAGTTTGAGCACTGTTAAACCTTTTCCATGTTAGCTCTGTTTGCTACAACCTGTTGGCTGTGTCTCAGCAGGGGCTCTGCTCACATCTAACAGGCACAGTCGTGCTCCCGACCACTCTCCCAGGACAAAATGTGTTTGTGGAGCACAGCAGTGGCCAGGTTCAGCAGGGCTGGCTGGCGTGTGCTCATCTACTTCTATTAGATTTCTCTTTAAAAGCACACTGGCTTATTTTTTGTTGTTACTTCCAAAGAAGATTAAACATGCCCTAGTTTGAACTTGAAGAATTATTTTGCTTTCACTCAAACATCCAGCTATGCTATATGAAACCCAGGCTTGTGAGGCTGCTGCATGAGAACTGGGTTGCCCCCACCGCCTTTTGCAGAATCCTGCTGCTAGAGGTTTTATTCCCTAATCATTACCAAGACAAATATTCCCAGGTGCCACAGTGAAGCACAGTTATTAAACAAAAATAAAGAGAGACAGAAAGAAAAAAACCCTGCAAATCAGATTTCAAACAGCAGTTAATTTGGTTTACCATCACTTGCTTGCTATGTGCCAGGGATCCTGTAGATATTTGTGGGAATCAACCTACAGCAGTGAAGCTGCTCTCTCTGACTGAGTGTGCATCTGGGCCATGCACCTGCTGGCCTCTGTTCTGGACCTAGACTTGGTTTCTCCTGTTGCCTCCACCCTTAGACACATTTGCTACTGCACACAGTCACAGAGATCAAGCCCATATAGAGCAGACAGCTTCACTTCCAGGCACCACACCAGAGAGAAAAAATTTGGATTACATCAAAGTTTGTTCCTTAACCTGAGACTGGGCAAACGGTACCTCACTGGGGTTTGTACTCTCCAGCGCAGCTCCTCATGCCACTCAACATTCCCCGAGGAAGCAGGCTGCTTTTGTGGCTGGTGGTGGCTGGCTGTGCACCATTATAACTGTGGGCACTTTGAATGCAAGTGTCTCTTTCACGTTTGTATGGTGAGGACACTGGTGTCACTGGACAGACTGGAGGGCCCACAGTTATGTATCTTGACACAGCCAATCCCCTCCAAAGGACTGAAGTCCAGAGCACTGTAGACATGATTCAGTGCAACCCCATTGACCTGTGCTCCTGGCCTCCCTCTCTGGTGTCCCTTGGGATGGGCTGGGGTGACACCTTTTCCTGTTCATTGTGATCCATTCTTCCAGCTTATACCTCCATCAGCCCTTTCCTTCATCGAGCCCTTGCACACTGAAACAGTGTTTGCAGACATATTCTAACAAGAGTATGGACTAAACACCAAAGTAAGAAGATTTTTTTTTCCTGGAATAGCACTTCTCCTTTACAACCTCTTTTAACATGGCTGCATGGAGCAGTAAAAGAACATTGACCTAACCACAGCAATCTTCAGAATTTAGTCTCTACCAAAACTTTATACAGTCCTTTACATTTTGCATATCTCTTCACAGGTCTCAAATACGCAGGAATGAGAATAAATAAGACTGTGTCAAGTGGAAAGGTCTACCCAGATAGTAAGAAAGATTATTCTATACACAGACCTACAGAAAATACAAATTTCTTTATTTAAATGTAAACTGGGTAGAGTTAGTAGGTAGCAGTGATGTTTATGAGCTATTTATGGCCAGCTTGTGATGTGAATTGTTGTTGTTGTTTTATTTTAGAGAAGGGAAACATTGAAGCATAAAAATATGGGAGTGCAGTTGAAACTACTGGGGGCACAATTTTTCTTACTTCAAATGCATTCCTACATTTCAACCAATACAATTTGGTTTAAAGGAATACTGAGAAGGTAAGTAATTTCAGACTAGTACTTATTTTTTTCCTAAGAAGCTGGTTAAATTGTTAACACAAGATTTTTGACATATATGTGTGATATATTAATGACCCAATCCATTCCCCCAAGGAGCCATTTGGTTTTTAGCTTTTTAACTACTTTTTTTATTTATATTGAGGAAACAATCAAACTCTCATCTGGGACTTTTTTCATTGACACCAATATGATTGCTTTGGGCTTTTATAAAGGAGAAATAATTAAGGGCAGTTATTCATGATTGAATCAGCTTCAACTTTGGTGGCTAAAGAGGTTACTTCTGAGGTGATAACCTCAGCTCTTCTGAACTCGACAGGAGTCATGAACCAGAGATCCCTTTTGCTGCAGCTCACAGCCCAGCATGTTAACATAAATTGAAATCAATAGATGTTGGCATGAATACACCACGTGCTGTGAACAGGGGTGGCCCAAGAGCAGGGAAACTATCCCTTCTGCCACCCTGCTCCAGTAACTTCTGCCAGAAGGGTGAGATGGACATCAGGAAGTGATAGATTTTTCCATGGTCCAGAGCCTGCAAATCCCCTCTGTGTTGTACCATTGAGCTACAGCATGAAAAGCTGGATATTAAATATCATATCAAGCTGGATTTTTGTTAGACTCCTACATCCGCTTGGCTTGGCTAGCACAGCTAGTCTGGTTAATTTCAGAAGGAGTTTTGTGGAGGTTTGTGGCTCTGCAAAACAATAAGCTAAATTCTGTATAATTTTACTTTGAAATAAGCCAGACAAAAGATATTTTTCCCAGTTCACATCACTATTCCCTGCACAATAAGTATGTTACACGTGATTTTAACTCAAAGATGGGAAGAGAGCCAAGAATGAGTTCCCAAGGTATACAAAACCTTACTAAATTGGAGCGTAATACTGGGAAAAAAGTGTACATGCAGATGTGAATCAAACTGATCTTGAAGGGGACAACGTTTGCTTTTCCAATCCTATTCTCATTTCTACAGCTGCTGGTGATTAAAGCCCAGACCATTGCAGCTACCGCCAGTAAAAGAAAAGCCTAAATGTAAGTAATGTCTCCAAGACAGGAAAAATTGAAAACAAGGTGCTAGTGTCTGGCTGTTAACACCTTAGACAAAGACCAGAAATACAGCTGGATAATTTTTTTAAGTGAAGAGTCTTTCATCACAGAAGAACATTAAAAAACCCATCATTCAATGTCAATCAAAGTTAGTTGTGAATTTGTGCAAAGTTAGTGAAGAAGGTTCTGCAGATTTTCTTGGAAGAAAACAACATGTCATTACATTCTTCAAATGCTTCTATTTTGGTCCAAAACATGAGTTAAATATTTTAATAATGAAGGAGGAAAAAGGCATCCCAAGTAAACCAGATGGTTTAAGTACTTTTGGAGGAGAGGGGAGATAGAGACATTTCTCAACTGCTTTTGTTTTTAGCCCCATGACTTATATGCATATGAACTACCAAATTTCTTTGTAATTAATCTCAATTTCTGACAGTTTTTACACAGTTATTTATCTTAACTGAATTTGTCCCAGAAACTTCTATAGATTTCACCAAATATCTACAGACTGCATTTGATCTCAGACCTTCCATATAGTCATGTCATTAAGAATATGTGTGAAGGCAAAAATGCACAACATTCTTGTAATTAGGCATCACAAAACATTTGTCACCATTACTGAGTTGTAACTTAGGAACTATATTTGCAAAAAAGTAAAAGACTCACCCAAAAGAGTATCTTCTGTCATTCTTCCCAGCGCAGGCTGATTTCTGTCAGGGATTTGGGTCGGGTGTAGGACTGTCCTGTCATTATCTTATTACGACGTGCAGCCCTCCCTCTGCCCACTTTCACTGGGAAGGGCTGAGGTGGATGAGACACAATCTGGTTCTAACTGACGAATGACCAAACCACCACAAGTCTGTCTAGTTCTGCCAGCCTCCTCAAGACTGCAGTTCCCTGGGTAGTCTTGTATGAATCTCCAGACCTGGTACCACTCAGGCCATGGGATTATTTTTAATCTAAGAAATCCTCAAAGTTTTCACTTTCTACAGAGAGCTGCCCCCATAGTAATTACACTTCTCTCTGCAATGAGTGATGATGCAATTCCTACTCCTTTCCTAGCAAATGGGGAGAGGTATAAGGAGTGGCACTTCATTTCTTATTTTGGTTATGAGTCATCAGCTCTCACTTTAAATATTAGGGTGAGGTCTCTCAGTCAAAAAAAAATTGCTCTAATCGTGAAAGAAAATTAGCCAAGCCTGGGGAGAAGGTTGAAACTGATAGATGTGAGGGAGTTAAGTAATCCCCACATTAATGAAGCCAAACCCCCCATAGGAGATGACATTTTGTTAAAAAAGCAGGGCCTCTACTGGCTTAGAAAAGTCATTGGGATAGACTGAATAGAAAACTTATTTTAAGCTGTATTCTTTCTGAAAAATTAAGCCTTCTGTTTCTCTCCCTATCACCTAAATTGCTGATACCTATAGCAGTAAGAGGGTTGCTAATTCTCAGGAATCTGGCATCTGGAAATAAACTACCACTATTCTGAAGCAGAGATCTGGTGCTTGTGCAGAGCAGAGCTCCTGACCCAGCTCCTCCGAGGTGCAAATCTACACTGAGCTGTGAAGGAGGCAGGAAGGAATTCTGATTTATAGCATCTGAAGGGCTGACCCAGAAGCTGGAGTAAATGGGCTTGATCTAGCAATTCCCAACATCCTCACACTCCAGCAGTATTAACGATCAATTAGGAGGCACTTTGTTTCCATACCACAGCAGCAATAGCTTTAGCCCTCCTTTGAAAGGGCACAAAAGGGCAGAGGGCAATGGCTGAGCAGAGATGACAAAATAAAGTGGGGAGAAACCAGGGACTCTTAGGAACCTAACTGCAAATCTTGTAACAAAATGCAATTGGACAGAAGGGACTTGGTTTCAGATGTAAAGTAAGCTGAATAGGTGAAAGAGTTCTCTTTAAACTGTCATCATTAATTTAAGCCAACCTTAATTAAAAAAATAAACTGAACCAGCTGGGTGTAGGAAGTGGCTGGCTGACCTCAGTGCTGAGGCTGCTTTCCTTTCTCCTTTAAACCATTGTTCATCAGCTTCCACTTAAGGCAAACCAGAACCGTCAGACTAACCACAATCAAAACCATAGGGCCTGCAAGCATCTAGTATTTCTCTCCGTGTCATGACATCCATTAAAAGAAAGTAAGGAGTTCCACTGGAAAATTCCTTTTACACATTCACACGGTACCATGCTATGTTACCTGAATGAGAGCACCAGTGCAATACTTAAAGCCTCAAAAACATCTATTCCAGAATGGAATAATGGCTAATGGAAGGAAGGCAGCTGGGGGAGAGAACAGTGTGCTGTTCCTCTGGAGGGCATACAAACCAGCTAATTTACTTGATTTCTAAATAGTGGCAATGTGATAAGCCTGCCCCAAAAATGTTCTAGTCCTAATGTCACCGTGCTAGTCCAGCCCAATGGTGGGCTTATTCCTGCACTGCTGCCACCATGGAGCCCTTTCAGAGGGAAGGACTACTTACAGCTCACCTACTATTGATTTTCTGTTGTGGGATGTCCAACAGAACATCTGTTTCTATGTGAAAATACTAGAGTGTTATTGAAACTCATCATTTCTGCAGTAGGAGGGGATTACTAACATACAGCACACTCCCTATACATTTCAAATACAGATCATGTGATAGTTTCTGAGAGAAGCTATTCCACAAGTAATCAATTATCCTTATGAAGGAAACAAGATCTCTCAGCTTTTTTCTTAGCTGATAGTCATCAATGCCCTCAAGCACATCCTTTTTTCTTTGGTGGGACTTACTAATGTGTCTGAAGTTAATAATATATTTAAGACCTATATTTAAAGAGTCTGAAAGCCTTATAAAATGCAAATAATCATCCTACCTTTGCAGGGCTTGTCTTAGCTTGGAACAGGCATCAGAAAGTCATTTAGGAGTAGTTATGTTTTACCACAGAGAGAACAGAACATAAAAAAAAAACATTTAACACCACACACAAAACCCAGGATGGACTAATGTATATTTTTGTAGTAGTCATTCATCATGGTAACGAAGTGGTGGTTACATCACAGCTCCTGCTGCAGCAGGGAACACTGGTGGACACACAGGTGCCATGTACAGACAACAGTTTACAGTATTTTTCAGTATCTCAGTAGCATATTGCCCCACTTTGGAATTTCTAAAGACAATTCAAGCCAACTGTCCCAAACTGCAAAACTTTGATTTTAAGTCTCTTCATTTTTGGTGGTAGTTATCATATCTAGATTCCCAGCACTACTCTAACAAAGTAGGAGTTTCTGGTGGTATTGTGCGAGTTCTCTATCCCTTTTAAATTAGTCTAGTTAATGCATTTTTATCTCAGTGACACTTGTCCTCCCAGCCCACTGCCATGGCTACCTGAGTTGTCTAATGGCTTTGAAAAACCTGCTGTCATCTCTGGATCATTTCACACATTTAAAAGGACCATCTATCAGTTTGCTGTTAAAAAAACACATCAAACTCAAACCCATGGTGGTTCTGTCTGTGGAAAGGAAATGGTGATCTGCCCATCCAGCAGGGATTAAAGTTATCTTGTTCGTTTCTGTTCTGGCTAGCTCCTAAAAATCAGCTGTGGCCATTGTGGATGCACTCAGAAATTGCCAAACCACAGCAGGAGCTTGTGCTGCAAAGAGCAAAGCGTTCCTCAGTTCTGTGCCTGACATGTCTCACTGTGGCCTGGGGGAGAACTTACCTGGTGCAGCTCTGTACTGGGGCACTGCTGAGCAAATCCCAGAGCTTCTATCCCCTCTGTGGTGGGACTCCTGCCACCTGGAAATGTTGGTGTTGCCTGGCCCTTGCTGCAGGGGAGCCCACGAACCATGAGATGAGTGGCATGAGCTGCCTTTCCAAGCTCTGCAGCACCTCGTGTAGTTGGAGGAGTGGTAGAAAAACAAACGAGGGAATTTTCCCTAAAAAGCTTTGAAATCAATATTCCAGTAAATCATCAGATGCTGAAGAATAAACAGGTTGTCCCAGGATGAAGCAATTAATTTGTTTTACTCTTTGACCTGCTAAAATGCAAAAATTGCTGTGGAATTTACTCTGTGTGACATGTTCAAGCAACAGAGCAGTCTCCATTAGTGCTAGTGTTTTTCTAATTACAGCTATAAATAAAAGCTAACCTCCATCCTGATTCAAAATGGATTCCATGGACTGCCAGGTGCATAGGTGATGCAATGCAGAGAGATGAATGCAGAAGCATTTGCATCATCATATTGACTTACAACTTGGGGGTTAATTATTTCATTCTCTTGCCAAGTACTGGGACAGCCATTTTTAGTCCTTTCCAAAATGCTAAAAAGAAACTTGACAGCTTCTCATTAGGTTAGAATAGACAAGATGCTTGAATCAACAGTGGAATTTTATTAGGGATGTTCAAGTATGAAAACAAGAGCTTTTCATTTTGATATTGTATACTTTATGCTGTATTGATTTAGTTTCATTGATTTCTAATAAAAAAAGTGTAAGTGTTTTTCCAATGGTGTAAATTAATTGTTATTGTGCCACAGAAAACAGAAGACTGCACCACAGTAATTAACATTTCCTGGCAAGGAAACTAAGCGAGCCTGCTGCTGAAATGGGCTTTAAAGCATATTTTGACATAGCACAGAGGCGAGCATATGCCTGTGAGGGGGTGATGTGGCAGGCATGGCAGTCGCTGCAGGGACTCGGATCGGAGCAGAAGCGCTCACTGGTACACAAGGTCCCGTGTCCCTGAGCTCAGCTGGGGCAGGAACAGGCTCCCAGCCCTCCTCACCAGCTCCTCACACAGTGGTCTGAGGGGCAGCTGAGGATGGAAGGTGGAGTGTACTCCTCATGTAGCAGTTATTTTGAGACAGCTCACCAAACCGCAGAGGTGCAGCCATGAACCTTTCTGATGCTTTCAGTTCTTGGCATCCACGCATTATCCTGTCACATCCAGGATGCCCTCTGTAGGTGTCAGGGGCTTCTGGGCAGTTCAGCACCAGGAGAGACCCTCAGGCCCGGCTGGAGCTGCTGGGCACTGGAGTGGACTAAGGAGCTTGGTCCCGCCAAACAAGGGAAAATGAAACACCACATCCAGCAGCTATTCCAGCATCAGCTGAAATGAGGAAACTGAAGATAAACACCTTTTCTCCTCCTCCATGAGGCACTTTTAGAGGACTTGAACAAACTTCAGTAGAATGAAGTCAATACAGCTAATTCCTGAAAGATTACAGTTTAACTAAGATGGGAAAAAAAAGGACTTTCACTCTAAGTAATGAGTAAGGTAAGGGAGTTACAGATAGCTGAACAGATTAATTAGCAGCTGGGAGATGAATAGTATTGTGTTAGCTATTGTAACTTAAACCAACTCAATCCCTTCTTTTGAGACCATCTACATTACAGACTAATTATAAGCTATGTGCTACAAGACAGGAAGCTCTTCTCAAATAAGTTAAAACACATCCAGTGACAGTAATAAATCCATTAATAAAAAAGAAAGCTCTCTATAGTTTTTCTCATACAACGAAGTTCTCTTCTTTTGTACTAAGTTAAAAGAAAATTTTGATGAAGTAAATAACATTTTATCTCAGCAAAATGGCTCCACATCAACACATCACCAAAACCCAGGGGGTGGTCTGTGTGTACCCTCAGACAGAATGCAAAAACTTCTGGTAAAGACTAACCCTAAATCTGGAAGTAGCAGGGCATGGAATATTTAAAGGAAACTCAATATGAATAGAGGATCTCTGCAGGGAGGGAGAGCCTGTAACCACCCTGACTGCTGTAACCACTAAGGTTTTCAGACATAGCTGAGAGAACAGCTAAAGCCCAGCCTCCAGCTCAGGAATCAGCATCCTTTGGCCTCTCAGGCATCTGGTGTGTATCTCTCCTCCTAATCTCCAGTTTCAGGGAAGCTTACACTATTATTAACTCCCAGGTTCCTAGTTCTCTGGTGAAGATCCTACATCTAGGCAAAAGCAGAAAGACATTGTGTAAACAGGCAGAAGATTTCTGTAACTGTTTTCTTTTCATTGGAAGTGATATAAAAGTGCAAATTGATAGTGCTTTATGTTTTGTTCAGAGGGACATGGATTACAGGAATAGGTAAATCTGATCTCTCACCTACTTTCCCAAAAATGCAACTAAAGCTCGGGTTATTTCTGGATACTCCATCCCACTGCTCTCTTTCCTTCTTGTGCAGAGCTTCACATGAGGGTCTTGCCATGGCATGCAAATCAGACTCAAAAAGAATGTCCATATGTCATTTAGCCTTTGGTACATGTCATCCAAGAGGTACCAATCTTCTTGTGAAAGCATCAGTGTAGTCCAACTATCTGAGGCAGAATTCAGTTCTGGTGTGCATTAGAGGCTCCTTTTGTGAAGCTTCTATGAAACATGTTTCAATAATTTTGGACAATTGAACTAGATATTGTATCAAACTAAATTCCTATATCAAGTTAGTGTCTTGCTATCTACTCTTCCAATTGTCAAATTGATTTTTGCCTGTACAGGGCAGTTATTGGTGTACACATATTCCCAAGAACTTCAGACATCCTGCTTGTTGATTACAGATGGTTCCAAATCAAAGCCTTAGATTACCAAACCTTGATATTTCAGATAGATTTAGAAATAAAAGAACAGAAAACTTTATTCCATCAAAGTAATAGTGTATGAGATTAGTTATAATTAAAATTTATCCTTCATGGGTGCCATTTTCCACTCTCAGACAATTTTCCAGAAGTCCAGCTACTGGATGAATGACTCAGAAAGCTTTAGCCCTGACTAGCACAGCCTATACGAGCAGATGGTACAAATTAAGGAAGTTGTGCTCTGTAACTTCAGCCGAGAATCTGAAGTTTAAATTTTTTTGTCTCTGTTTTTCATACAGCTGTGTTTGATATCAGGAGCCTAAATCAGAGAAAATAGCAGCAAAACTCTTACTGTGGAAGTGGAAGACTGAGGTGGGCAGGACTTCCTCCAAACAGTCTTGATAGAAGTCATCTGTCACAAAAGTGACCAAAAGTACTAATAAGCACATGGGCAAGATGAGACCTCTACGGCAAGAACAAAGCCATGGGTGGTTCTAACTCTGCTTGGTAGAGCACTACATGATCAAAACTTGCTTTAAATTTAGGAAATTATGTATTCCAGTGGGCTGGTACAAAATATATCTATAACATTAAGTGGATCAAGACATTATGGTGTTAGTCATGCTGATAAGGTTTTTTTACCTTTATGGAGATCTGTAGGAGAAAGAATGTTTGCCTGCAGAGGAGATAAGACAGTGAAACTGCTCTGCTCTGGTCCTGCTGTGATTCAGCAATCAGGAGCTATTTCCACTACTGAGAAGTTCAGGTCCAACAAAAATTCTCTGGGAGTCTCAGCTAGTGACTTCTTGACAGCTTCAGACAAAATCTTTTGCTCAAGATATGAATTGAAACAATCTGGTAAAGAAAAACATTCAGTCAGTATTCAACAGAAGTGCAAATCTAAAAGTCTCCCCTCACCAGACATATTTTAATGAGTGCATAGTTACAGGGTGACTATGTTATCTCATAGTTTTCTTGTGTCATTAACTGAGAAGAGAGTTTTAGAAAAGTGTCCCCACAGAAATCTTATTCATATGTTTTATTATATGTTCCAGAACAGGAACCACTTTAGTTTAATGGTATGTTGGATGATGGTACAAATTTATAGGCAAAGGTTTACATCAGAGACAGCTGGAATGAATAACAATAAATTAATTTAAAGTGCTACAAAAGTGCTCCCCATAGTATGCAGTGCTTATGTGCTCAAGACTAATAATTTATAAATGCAAGTCTTTTATAATACTGGTCTAAAGTTCTGAAAGCAGCTAGTTAAAAAGAAGTCACATGACATAAATTATTTTTATTAATATTTCAAATGAATGATTAGGGAGGGCACTATGGTCATTAGCATTAGATAGCTTTCCTTTATGATCAGGTGCAATGAAGCAATAGCCAGACACAGAAACCAGCTAAGCAATGGCAAACAACCATTGGGAGTCCTGGGGTCATTCCTGCTGCTTCTTCCACGTGCTCTTTAGAAGCTAGTCGTCATCACAGCTAAGGCTGTTTCCCTTCCTTTTACTTCTCTGTTGTGTTTGTCACATTAGACACTCAGAAGTCTTGAAGAATATAAGGACATGGTAGTGAGTGCAGTCAGAAGCAGCTGTGCATCTTTTCCTGGCTTTCCTTCCACCCCCAAGCACCAAATAGCAACTGTGCAGAAGGCAGTGAGGGGGGCAAAGGGTGCTCTCACCCCTGCCCTCATTACAGCAGCAGCGCTAATTTCAACCCTGAACTCTTGGACAAACTCCTGCTTGGATGCACTAGGTTACCTGGAAACATTTTACTTCCTTTGGGATGACACATTTTTGGTTCTGTGTGAGGTAATAAGAGAGAAGAGATGTCTCCAGACAAACAGGTATTTGCAGTAAAGCATTGTGGAGTCTAAGGATCAGGGCAGGCCCTAAGCTTTCCTTTTGGGGCATAGGACTACAGTTTCCTATCATAACCCAATGTCATCTGCAGTGTTCCATAGTGAAAGGGTATATGCACTATTACCAGTGAGGGTAAAAGAGAAACCAGCTCAAATAACTTGGGTAATATTGCATCTTTTTCTCCAGTGCAGCTCTCTGGCATATCTCACTGCAGGGATGTCACTTGCCTTAATACCACTCTTACTTTTCCCAGGCAAATTTGGCTGCTTCTCACTATTCATGGTGAAAATAATTTACTTCTTAAATGCATAGTTATTAATCTGAGGTTATAGAAGGAGTCTTTCACACTGAAAGAAGGATCATGAATAATTTCTGTGTCTCTTCTTTTGGGCAATTGCCATGTATTAGACTACATATTTGAGTCTTGGCAGATTGAAAAAATATGCGCCACAATCAACCCCATTCACTTTGGTGGTTCTTCAGCAAAGTAAATGGAGTGAGACACAAAGTGGGCAGAAGTGTCATCATCTGGCCCCGTCCCTCCCAACTCTCCTTTTAAAGAAAAGAAAGCTGTTTGTGCTACACAGAATTCAAGCTTCCAAGTAACAATGCCTGATTAACTTTTTTTCAGTGTCATAAACATTTGCAAATTCATACTCTCTCTCCTCTTCCTTTCTGGCTTTCTTTGAAAGTACTTTGTAATGTAACATGTTTTTCCAGAGGTCAATGGGGACATATTTGCATTTTGATACACTTCAAATTTTTGCCTCCAGCACGCCACTCAAATGTGCTGTGCTAATCAGAAGCCAATAGTGATCTCCTACATGCTTCAAGCGGGTGGCTGGGCATATAAAAGCACCTCAAAATGCAAAATTCGTGAGAGAGCAATACATAGTAAAGATAAATAAATACAGAAAAAGGACGATGCTGGAAAAAGCAGTTTGGATTTGTAAGCTGAGGGTTCTGCCTGAAATAAGCAGCTAATGTGTTTATGTGCACCACTGGAGTGATAAGGGGATTGGGGGGGCTCCTGCCTCAGCCAGCTGCACTGATGGACGGCAGGTTTCTCTGAGCAGATCACTTGTGTGTCAATATACCCACATGAGGCATAAGCATTTCTGAAGGCTTTTTATATTGTCAGTGATACCTCATGTTCTGGACAGTCCAAATCCAAGATTAGGCAGGATCTAGGAAAATGGGGCAGCCCCAAAGCATGGGTTTAATCTGTGTGGAGGTCATTTTTTTTTAGCAGTAATGATAGGTTTACACTCAAATTTGCCTGCCCAAAGTGAGGGAGTATGTGGAAGCTGTATGGGAGAGAAAAAACCCCCAGAACTCAAGAGACTATTTATATATAAAAAAAAATAAAATTAAAGCACGGATATCTTTGACAGACAGAATCACAAGAAAACCAGAGCACTTCCTCAGTAACCACTGCATCAGGAGAAACACTCCTGATAAGCAGATGTTGCTTAGGCAGCAATCAGCCAGGCAGTGTGTGTGTGTGTGTGTGTGTGTGTGTGTGTGTGTGTGTGTGTGTGGAGGGGGAGAGGGATGGAGAGAGAGCCAGGCAGACAGGTATTAAGGCACTGCAGTGAGTGTGTGTGTGGCTGCAAAGCATGGCAAGCTGTGTGTGAGAAAATGACATATGAGCAAAACTAAGCTGCTCTGCTGAGTATTTCATATATATTTTCAAGAGAAAACAGCAAGAAGAAACCAGGAGAGAGAGAGACTTAAAAGACAAGGCAGGAATGACCAAGCAATTGCATGTCTGGGCTAACAGCAGCATAAGGCAAGAAATCCAGGCATCAGGGAAATAATTTAAAGCCATATTGATTCGTTTTGGAGGTGAGAAAAAGCAGATGCACTCAGATACTATGGAATGGCTCTGACAGCAACTACAGCTGCTTGATTTTACTTATTTATTTATTTATTTATTTATTTATTTAAAATCGAGTTTCATTCACAGAAAGCTGGCACTGTAAACCCAAACCAGCCTGCACCCGTCACCGCCTCACCCCTTCCCCTGGCGCCCGGCGCTGCCAACAAAGCGCCTGCAGCCAGCTGAACCCTCAGGCAACGCCAGAACGGAAGAGGGAGAAAGAGAAGGGACAGGGGGAGGGCAGCAGATCAATGGCTGAAATTCAGCGGCTCTGGCCATTTCCAGCGAGCTGGGAGCCTTTGGAGGCAGAGATGTTTCAGAGCGCATCCATCTCCACGGCAGCCAGCGGCTCTTCCCGGGAACTCTGCCCGGGCCCTGGCCCCGGCTGCGCTCAGAGCAAGGCTCCAGAGCGGGATCGGGCCCTGCCGGGCCCTGCAGCTAGGAAATAGGAGGGCGATTGCACACCACACGGGAAAATAAGCGGGTTTAGTATTCCGTAGGAAATCCCACGTGTCGGGGAAAGAAAGGGTGGGTGTTTCCACATAGAAATACTGTCAGGTGTTGCCTGAACTGCTTCCAGTAAAGCAAGCACTGTGTCAAGTAGGCCTTTGCTCTTTAGATTTGTACTGATACCTTAATTCAGCCAGTTCTTCATCTGTTTATCCAAAGAAGTAATTATAGAATTCATACAGAGACACCATGGCTAAGATCTTCAAAATACTGCTTTTTTTGGGAGCCAGATACCTGAGAAGGTGCCCTAGGTGACATCCTCAGTCACAGAGTGAACCTGATCCTCAGCCAAGGCTTCTGCATCTTCCCTAGATTCAAATTTTTCTCAGGCTTATTCACTGGAAAGTGTGGTTTCAGACCTACAAAATTCAGTTCAAACTTTGAGCACAGTTATAGCATGCAGTTCAAAACTTTCATTTTCTGTTTAAAAAGAAACCAGACTCCACAACAGTGAGGGCAAAGGATGTTAAGGAAGGTTTCCTTAAGAATAAAACCAGTACTGTTTTTTAGTCAATCTGAAATTAAATTTGGTGTGGTTTTATTATTTCTGGAAACAAAAATCTAGGTGCTCTTCTGAATTAAACCCCAGCACCTCAGATACTGTCCCATCTTTCCTGTTTTTTGCTCCAAGAACCTCAAGTGTAACCAGGCAGGGATGTATATGTGTGCACGCTGGCTTGGTCCTTCACAAACATCTGCTGAGGAGCTTCTTATTTGTATGAAATGTGAGTTTGGCATAAAAAAAGTTCAGAAAATTTCTATGAGGACAGTTTTCCTAAAAAACCCCCAGCTTTCAGGTAGATGGAATGCTTTGCAATTATATAAAATTCCATTTTTTTTTTGGTATTCTGGTCAAAATTTGATATTCACTTCCCTGAAGGTACATGAAAAAATAATCATACAATGCCCTAACTGGCACTAATTCACATTTTTTATTTTCCACACTGAGGAGTGTAAATCCAGAGTAACTCCCTCAGCCTCATTCATGTTACTTTGACTTATCCTATTGCAAATAAGTTTGAAATCTCAGTCTGGTTCTTGTGATAAATATCTTTACATTCTAGGTATATACATACAGACAAAAAATGTAACAAAAACCCAATGCAATTCAAACCAAGAGGCTCAATGGATTCTGTGTCAGGGCTGTTGTGAAGAGTTTCAAATCCCAGTGGATTTGGTTTCAGTACCAGTGGTTAGAACATGTCAGAACATGTAAATTTATAATTAAAAGTAAAAACATACATCAAAGTACTTAAAATAATTTACAACTATATTTTTATCAGCTATAATTTGGAAATGATCAGTGTTACACAGAATACTGGCTCAATTTTAAAGGTTAGGTACATCTTTCACTAAATTGAACATACCCTAAAATATCTTTAGATCTGATGACTGAGTAGTTTAACAGTGTCTTAGCAACACTGAAACATCTTTATAAGTCTTTAGATTTATTTGTAGACCAATATATTTTCTTTTTCACTTGCTAAAAATATTAATCATTTGCTTTAGAGAAAGAAACAAAAATTACCACGAGATAGGGTGAGTGCCTTGTCATTAGAAAATCACAGACCTTTCCCCCCACAGAAGGCAAACACAAGCTTTGTATTACTGGAAGTACTTCAGGATCTGGATTGTAAGTCAGTGTGAATTCCCTGCATGGAGAAGTAAGGGGAGAAATAAGTTATTAATATGCAAATGCAACTTTTTATTTTTAATTCAGCTGGTTTGCAGCAGGCCAGATCACTTAATCTAAATGTATCAATTAAAATGACCACAAGTGCTGCACTGCTTTAGTGTGAGAGGATCCTTGAGCAGGATCTCTTGTGATTGGCTTTTAATGCTTTTCCAAAGGGGTGCCAATTTTCTGCATCTGATAAATAACTAAGTTGGGGTAATTCTGTTTTACAAAGCAAATACAGAAAGTGAAGGAAACAGGATGAGAGCAAAGTCATCCCTAGTGTAAACTCTCTGACTTCAGTGGTATTACACTAGAAATACTTGCAGATTGGGGTTTCTTATGCAAAAACTGACATGAATTGTGCTTTATAAGAAAGTACCTTAAATCGTGCCTTGGGCAAAATTGCTCAGTTAATCCCAAAATGTTGTTGCAAGAAAATCCCTTCCTTTCCACAGTTTTCTAAGGGCATGTTACATCGCCAAGCTTTTACAAGGAATTGAAATAATTTCTTTCCTTGATTCAGATCAGCCTAATATTTTTGTGAAGCATTTTATTAGTTAATTTTCATCTGTTTCCCCTTCCCAGCCACAATCCAAATAGATTTACAAGGTTACTTACTGCAAAACTTCACAGCTTTTCAGTCAGCTCTTGTATATCTTACAGAAAATGCCAATTTTGCTTCCTTGGCTCTAAGCCCCAAAAATAATCTGGGCCCCCTTTTAATTCTGCTTGCATGAAGTCAGGAAATATTTTCCTAGAGTTACTAAGCACTAAGTAACAAGGTTACCCAGAAATGATTTTTAAAAATTTCAGTATATAATGAAACCAAAAGAAAATTAAGTGAAAATGGCCAATGTAATGAAACATTGGCACTCAGTCAGAAGTTAGGTGCTGAGTTTTACTTTCACTTTCCTGCACTACCCTTTCTATAATACTATGAGAGAAAATAAACACTGAGATGACAATACTGAAATAAACTCCAAAGCATTTCAGGAAAATCTCTGCTGTGATTTTTTTTTTCTCTGTACTTGACACAGACACTGGCAAATATTTTTGACAAAATAACATTTACAGGCAAAAAGGATTCTGTCAAATAATTTTCAGCTAGTTTTCCAAAGGAACACTGCTGTGGAGGAAAAAAAGAAAAAAATTATCCTTCCCAATGTGTCTATGTGTTGTAACTGTGCCCATTTGTGACTAACCCTCAAGCTCAATAGTTTCAGGTTTGCTCCAGTGCTGAGTGATTGCTTTCTTTCCTACCAATTGCTTTCATTTCTGAAGATGGCAGCTTTCACATGAACAGAGCATCCTGCTCCCTATTCCCTTCTCAGCCCTTCCACGTGTGAAACAGCAGCCACCAAGTCCACTCTGCTTTGCTGGGATGTGCTATGCATCAGACCCTCTTGCAGAGCTGGCAGTCTGAAATATTGCTGAGTAGGGGCAGCAGGAGCTGGATCTTAATGATTTGCCCCCTCCCAATCATTTGGGTTCATTGATTTCCTTAATTAAATATACATTCCACTTCACCATTATTCCCAATGATCACATTTAATCTCAACGACATGGCCAGACACACGAGGGCTTTGCTTACAAACTGCTTTTGCAAGCCCTGCTGTTCTGCAGGGGCTCTTGGATGCCTCCAGGTATTTGTCCGGTGCTGTTTGGCTACATCCTCCTTTCCTCATCCAGCTGTTTTCCCCTACATATTTAAGCCTCCCTTCCTTTCAGTTGAGCCTTTCAGTTTTGCTTTAGAGGGCTGGAGCTGCAGTTCTGTCTGACAGTCGTGTATATAAAGCTGATTTATTTGGCTGCTGTGGTGCTGCGCCAGGGAAGAGGCCATCTGAATGGTGAAGCTGCTAGGAAACTAATTGCATGATGGACTGCAGTTACAGGAGAGTCTTCACTGTTTGCTTCATCTAATCACATTTGCTACCAAGTATTTTTCTAATTTGCCCCTTTCCCATTGTTTGAATTGGAGGAATACCAGGTTTACACCAGGGATGGGCTTGGCTGATTGGCTCCTAAGCCTGTATCACTAGCTTGTCAGTCCATTTGTTAAAGAGACTCAAATTCTGTCACTGCTGTCAGTGTTCCCTTGCTTTCTCATCTCAGACTAGGAGGCTTTGAACTTGCCAAGCTCTAAGTTCAGCACTCTTGTTTGTTCTTCTTGTGCTGATGAAGTCACTAATCTCTAAATGAAGGGCAGGGAGTTGTTTGGGTTAGCAATTTCATCATCTTCAACACAGAAAACAGACAGCCTTGCAATACAGGTGGGTTAAAAAGAAAAGGATTTCCCTCTGCCTTGCTTTCAAATGTCTCTCTGAACTGTGAGCCTGAACTGAAACCTTGGGTTGCAAAATACCAGTCTGTGGAGAGAGCAAAGTCACAGAAGAACTCAGCGTCACCAGATCACCTTTATTTGGGCCATGCTCCATTTCTTTGCAAGCAAACATGCTTTTTTAGGCATTTACATGACAGAAAAGCAGCCATATGTTTGCTTGTCTTTACTGTTTCTACTCTGGGAAGGAGTGTTGGAAAATGGTGGGCTTAATGATAAGCTAAGTGATTTCCATCCTCAAAGCACAGCTCCCTTGGGGCCAGTGCCAACCACTCTTCCCCAGTAGCACCAGATAGTTTGTTACTCTGCACACATGGCAGCGTTGATGCTGTTTCAATGCTGCTGGTGGTCACATTTTTCATTTGAGAGGTTTATGTTCATCTTCCTTATATGGATACCAGGTTCAAGTCAACTTTGACTGCTACCAAACCAGAGAAACTTGAGGTGAGAATGGCAGGTTTATCTTGATTCCACCTTTCTCCACAGCTACCGCCTGCCTCCTGGAAGATGTGTGCTGAAGCTTGAGCCCAGACCACACACTGGCACAGGGGAATGGCTGCAAATGGCTTTATGCATATTTTTCAGACCCCTTACATGAAATAGTTTTAGAACCCAGCCTTATTTAAGTCACTTTTGGGTAACATTTACCTGTTTTATGTTTCAAATTGGACATGTGTCACTCAGTTTTCATTCTTAGGTGGTGTTACTCTACCTTTTTCTTTGCATAAAACAGAATTAATCTGCTGGTCCTTTCTTTTTGAGGTCAAGGGAAAGTCTCCCATCAACTTGACTGAGCAGTGAACCAGATCTGCTAAATTTCAATTGTCAGGGCAGTTTCCTCCCCTCCTTCATGGTCTCAAAGACCAAAGGTGTATTGAAGGTATGTGTTTGCAGCAATCTACCCGAGCTCTAGGGTGTGCTCCCTCTGAAAGCCAAGAACTTTAAAAGGGAGCCTGCACCCAGTGGTAACAGCCAGCAAGCAAAAGGAAATGACAGGGGGAGCTCAGTGCTACAAGTCAGTCTGACAGCTTTGCTGCATCCTCCCAAAGAACTCAGAGAGAAACTTTTGTCAGCTGAAATCTTGTTTACAGTCCCTGGTGTTCTTTCTACAAGGACAGAGTAATTTTTAAAGCAAGATTGGCAACAGCTTTCTTCATCTCCTCACGTATCCACTAGTAAGAGCTCTGCAACTTAAGCCATCTCAGGATGTTGGAAATTTCTATCTAGTTCCTTCATTCATGAATTTCAGCCCAAGCTTGAGGAAGTTCAGCCAATACAAGATCACCTTAGATCTTCCCCATACACTTCCTCACGTAGGAAGCTGCAAACCTTGCCAAGCCCCAGGCAGTCACCTTTCCTTTGCAGGGCAACACTTCTCAGCAATACAGGCTGGATGACTCTGACAACAGAAACATTCACAAAACAAGATAGCATTGCAGAAGTTTTCAGAACTTGGACTTCTGTGTAGGAAAGATTTGGGAAGTTAGGGTTTCTGGGGAAAGTGGAAAAAGGAAATAATAAAACCAGGATGATGAGTAGAGACTTTGATATACCCAATCATAAATTTTAGCAGAGAAGCAGAATCTGGTTGTCCTTGTGATATTGCACATCAATAAGCTAGGACTGCTCTCTGATATTCTGTACAAACTAAACCTTATTTGTCTCTCCTTGCCCTAACCATGAATTTTTAAATTCAAAGAGAGACTGCAGATTTGATAAGCAGAACAAATACAGGAAAAAGTCTAGATCAAGATGAAACATACATGCTGCCCAGTCAAATGATGGTAAGGGTAGATGTAGGCTTTGTGGAGCCTGAGGACATTCAGAACATTGTAGAAACACTGCAGAAAAGAGCCAATGCCCATGCCACTGCACTAATGGCAGCTTTGAAGAGATCAGGTCAATGTAGTAGATTTCTTTTACACAGTGAGTACCACAGTACAAAATGCACAGATGTAGAGAAACCCATTTTCTATCAGTGTTTTTTTTTGCATCTCCCTCTAAGGCCTCGCATACTTTGAGCTGCACATCCTCCTCACATACCACACTCCCCCGAAAGATTAGCAGTGCTTATCTTGTGTGTGCCTGGGGAGCATGTGCCGGTGCGCCTGGCCAGGGAGTTCTTGGCCAGCCTGCAGTCATTTTTCTGGGTCCTCCTTAAAAGAAATTAGCAGCTTCCCCCTTTAACTTCAGAGGGCAAATTCAATCATAGAATAACTTTCCTGCAGTCGGCACAATTAGCAGGAATGCGTTTGACCCCGGCTTCACCTTTTCTGAAATGCAGTTCCTGGTACAAAGAGTTGCAGGGCTCTTGAGAGTGACATGTTATGAGTAACTGGATGTCAGGATCATTGTGGGAAAACAAACAAATGCCCAAATAACTGGAAAGTCCTGAACCAGAAACTGGCATAGTAAAGATAGAAATAATTCCTATCTTCACATGTTACTTCTCCTTTCTCATAACACAAATCCAGTGCAATGCACCACAGCCCTCAGCCCAAACATGTTCCGTTACCTATCATGTCTTGGAAAAGCACAGCCAAAAGCTGGAGTTTGATGGCTGCTGCATTGTGGAAATGTAAATATATACTATCACAGAGACAATGACTGAAACACTTCTCAGTGCCATGAAGAAAGTGAAAACCTTTTGTTTCATAAATATTTTTCTTGTGCAGCTCGATATTTAATTTTTTTTCCTAAGGAAACAACAACAACAGCACTCTGCCTAGGCTTACACTGCTCCTCTATTCATATGGAGAAAAGAACCATCTATCTTAGAGCTAGGAGGTTGGGATTCCTAAGTCAGAAGGAAAGTGCTGGACACCCAACAGACCAGCAGTGCTGGCATGTGGCACTCAGTCTCAGCTGTGGTGTACTCTGGGCAAAATATTTTTATTTCTTAAGAAATACCACACATGTTGCCCTGCCCCTTCCATGCTCATGTACAATGACCTCTCTTTTCCATGTCATACATAGTCTCATCCTTTTCCTTGAGCATCACTTGCACAGTAATCCTTTTTCTTCTGTGACAAAACAACAAACTCCCTTTCCTCCACTGTCACTTGTAGAACAACCCCTTACTTCTAACAGCATGCAGGCAGAAGTCCTTTATCTTTATGCCAAAACACAAAATGATCATCTCTAGCTTGCCTCCAATATGTTTGACAATGCAGCCTTTATGTTAATTATATGAAGAGCACATCACAGTCCTTTTATTCTCAATTTATCCAAACACAGCTTTCATCTGACCACTGTGCAGTATGAAATACAGTAGTGAAAAATGCAAGGTATATAGCCCAAATTTTTTTAATCTGTTTTAAAAACTTCAACTTTTTCAAATGTTTAGAGAGAGACTAAAACAGGTAAAAGGATATTCTAGCATCTTTGACATTTTTTTTTCCTTTTGCTCCCCTGTTTTTCAATGGCATGATGAAAAATTATCACGGGGAGGAGGACGATAGAAATTTGGGTCTGTCTCAGAACTTGAACCCAAACTTAACCTTTTAAATTTCTGTAGCTTGGGTACTTTACATGAAAAAGCTTTTTTTTTTTTTTTTTTTTTTTAACTAAACAAAGTTTAAGCTTAACGCACACACTCCCACCTCACTTGCATCAGACCAGTTACAAAACAAACCAGGGTGAGAAGCTATGACAGCAGTGACCAGGACTGCCAGTGTCATCCACTGAACAAGTAATTTAGCCTACTTTACTCTGAGCTCTGTCCAAACTCAAACAGATACCTGTTTAACCAGGGCTTAATAGGAAAGCCCTACCTGTAGCTCATTCCCTGGGAAACTGCAGCAAGGCAGGAATCTGTTGGGGGTTGAGAATCAGCCCCCTAATTTGATACCCCCTGTACATAGCAGCATTGCATTTAGTGATGATGTGGGTTTAAAGTGATTCTGTTTATTTCTTTGGGATGCCTATTTCCCCCTGCTGCACAGCATGCTTTCTAAACAGGGCTCAATTAAATAAATGCTAAGTGTGACCTTTTGCAGAACCTCCAGTTTAGACCCATTTAGATTCTAAATATGTTTTGCCTGCTCTTGGAGTGCCATATATCTGCCAGGTTCATTTGGCACTGCATCTTTGGTTACTGCACACAACTTCCTTGAAACAGAGCTGACTGATGCCTCTAGGTGCTCCTGTGTCTGTGACTTGCTTGGACATCCCGTGTGGCTGGTGCATTTGAGGTGCAAGATTTCCTGTCTTTGCTCCCAGAGCAACTGTGGTCGGTGCCTTTAGCTCCTGACTGGTACAGCCACAAGGGCTGCTGAAGGAAATTCTGGCTGGAAAACCACCACTGCATTTCCTGAACAAAGATAATACTTATGGTAATTGTCTCACTTTAGCGTTTCTTGCCTGTCTTTATGAACAAATGGTGAGAGCCAATGAGAACAGCAGCTTCTTCCCTTCAAATTAAGTTGTGTTTTGGAATAGCAGCGTAGATAGGATAGGACTTTTTGTTTGCTATGTTTTCTTCTGCATTTTTTCAGGGATACATTACACATTCACCACAATTCTTCACCTCTACTGTCACTTTTATGGCAGTGTTTTCCTCCTTTTCAGTCATGGGCATGCTAATCTTTTGTGTCACAAGCAGCACAACCCCTCCTTTATGTAGGCCTCCTCTTGCCTGTGCACAGTTCTGAGTTATACAGTTAAAAGAAAAAAATAATTTCACCTGAAAAATGTAAAACAATGTGATTTTTGCCATTGTTAGTTTTATTTCCATTACCATTAAATCCAGTCTGGATTGAATAATTAAGAAGCTATTTTTTGTCATGGGTTTCATTGCTGAACGTAATCCATTAATCCCACAGGAGCAAGGTCCTTGAATTCTGAATAATTCTGGGACTAAGCTGTGATGAATCAGGACTGAAGTAAGAGTCATGCATCTCTAAAAAAATCTGGAGCGTGTTCTTGGCACTCAACATTTTTTCTGATTGGCAAGCAATTTCTGCTCTTCCTTTTTTATTTCTTCTGTCATTCAACTGACTGTCATGGGACCTTCAGAAAACCTCTACTTAGAAAAAGTGTTTGTTATAGTTCAGTCTATTATTTTCTTTTTTTCCCCCTTTGAAATATTAGTATGTAAAGAGCACCTTACCATTCTTTGAGGCTCATCTGTTTATATTGCTTATTCTGTGCTTGGAATTGTCATAAATCTCACTCTGGTCTCATATTCTCCTTCAGACAGAGCCTTATTAGCTGTAACTAGTCTTGGATATGCTGATACAGCATGGTTGGGTGAGCACAATCAGTAGCAACATTCCTGGCACCTGTATGAGTGTGCTGGCCTGTCTTTACCTAGCAAGCTGTGGGGCCAAACTGGTCTGTAAACTAAAGGTGGGAAGTTCTCTCCTAATACATCAGCTGCTGCTGAAAGCAAGCGAATCAACATTTTCTGCAGAACACAGTCGATTTAAAGATCTGTTCCACAACAGATACTTGGGAGGCAGAATGACAGCTCCACCCACAGATGCACAGCTCTGCAAAATAATAAAAAAATAGTACCTCTGAGCATACACAACACCTTCCCCAGATAAAAAAATCATAGTATCATAGCACAGTTGGAAGAGATCCACAGGGATAATCTAAGTCTGTTTCCTGGCCCTGCACAGGACATCCCCAAGAGTCACACCCTGTGCCTGAGAGCACTGTCCAAACACTGCTTGAGCCCTGTCAGGCTGGTGCTGTCCCCACTGCCCTGGGGAGCTGTTCCAGTGCCCAAACACCCTCTGGGGAAGAACCTTTCCCTAATGTCCAACCTAAACCTCCTTGATACAGCTTCAGGCCACTCCCTCAGTCCTGTCACTGTCACAACAGAGCAGAGACCAGTGCCTGCCCCTCCTCTTCCTCTCACAAGGAAGCTGTAATTGCAGTGAGGTCTCCCCTCAGTCTCCTCCTGTCCAGGCTGGACAGACCAAGGGACCTCAGCTGCTCCTCACACGGCTTCACCTCCAGACTCTTCACCATCTTTGTTACCCTCCTTTGGACTCTCTACAACAGCTCAATGTCTTTTTTATATTGTCACACCCAAAGCTGTCCCCAGCATGAGGTGAGGCTGCCCCACTGTAGAGCAGAGTGGGACAATCCCCTCCTTTGCCCAGCTCTGATGCTGTCCCTGATGCCCCTGGAACACGCTTGACCCTCCTGGCTGCAGGGCACTGCTGACTCACATTCCACTGGCCACTGACCAGGATCCCCAGGTCTTTCCTCTGGGCATCTCTCCAGCCTCTCATTCCCCAGTCTATACACAAATCCAGGGCTGCCCTGTCCCAGGTACAGAATCCAGCTCTTGTCTTTAATCAGCATAAAAGTCATAAAAGCAGCCTTACAACTATTTTGCCCCAAAATTTCTGTGTCAGCAACAACCACTTCTAAATGGAGTGTCCCTTTCTGAGAGATGACTAACTCTGATTTAAGGACTTTGACTGATGGAGAACTTTCCCGCATTTGTGATCAGTTACAAAGTTTAGGTAATTGACTGCGCGCTTGTTCTCATGGCTACAAAACACTTATCAGCCCTGTGTATTGGCATAAGCCTCCTGTGTAGTCAGCAATGTGAAAATGGCTTCTTGCCTGAGTAAGGGTGGTGACAGCAAGCCTTGTGCTGGTCCTGTTCATTCAGGAAGTGCAGACTGTCAGGTTCCAAGGAAGGACTCAGTCTGGGATCTCTGCTGCTCAGGACTGACACCACCATTTCATTTGGTGCTCTGCAGTGTTGGAAACTTTTTTCTTACTGATTCAGCTCCTCTTTCTCTGTTTAAGACCACAACTACTCCTCAGATTTAAAACTGCTTACCTACTCTGGTTGGAGAGAAGATGAAAATAAATAAATAAAAAGAATGCATCAGGTGCAACATCTCCTTCTTTCAATGCTAGCCATGTCACTAGACAGACTACCAGACAAAGGGCTAAATTCTGAACTGTGGGGAAGCAGAACTTCAAGTATGTAGATATTCTTCCTTCACTCTAAGAAAACCTGTACAAACTAAGAAAAGTAGGTACAGCATTAGAAGAAAATGTTATGAGAAAATTAATGAGTATATTCAGATATCTCAAAATATATCCTCAGTCTAAATACCACATTGAACAAACAAAGCTAGATATAATCCATTAACATTAGTAAAGATGTGTAAGTTGGGAGTAATCACCCTCATTTAACGATTGGTTGTGAGACATTCCAGATTATAACACATTAGTAGTGAGCTTTGGTTTTATCACAGGAACGTGATAATTGCTAGGGCCAAAACTGTAACAAGGGGCAAAGCACAAAAAATAAAGTACTGCTTTTCAGGTTATAGGGAATTTTAAGTTTTTTTATAGTAAGTTACTACTTTGCAGAACAGCATAGACCTGGAACCTGATGATGGATGTAGGATTGAGGGCTGACTAAGGAAATGTGTGAGCTTTTGCAGGGAGGGACCTTTGTTTCTTGAAGAAAATTTGGCATTATAGTAATACAGTTGCCTATGGTACCTGGTGCTGTCCCACCAGGACATGAAATAGGTGGACATGCTAGTGAAGTTTAGACATCTTTGCAATATCCAGAAGTATCCTTCTTTTCCCCCTGTCTTCTTCTTTCTTCTTCATTACCTCATTTTTTCTCCTGAGGAAGAAACAGTAATTTAATTCTGCTTAATATACAGAAACTCTCCTACAATTGAGCTGGTTAACTTACGATGAAATACTTTATAAGCCACAACTTCGGCTTAACTGAATGGCTTCTGTGCAGCTTTAGCTTGCTTTATGGACCTCTAAGAACATAAGGCCTTACCATTTAAGCAGGACCCATAGCTGGTGGTGGAGATTGAAGGGGCCTCCTGAAGTAAGACACTGACCTGTGAAGGACCCATTGTCTTGGGAAAACTGCACCAGTGTGAAACCTGGAAGAAAACATAACCACAGCAGACACCAACTTGCACATTTGTGAGCTGCCTCCAGCTCCTCATAAACAAGGGCTGTAACGTCATTGCCAAAGACTGAAAGAGCCCTAAGAGAGACCTATTGTTTTATTTGTGCAGGAAACCTCATTCCCACTTTCTCCACAGAAATAGTAGGGCTGGAGAAGGTCTGATGCTAACACATCCTGTCCCAGGCATCCCAGCCCATCCACTTGCTAGGGAGGCTTTCAGTGGACTTCAGCCACCCATGGTGGCTGAATAACTGAATCAAAACACTGCAGAAATAAACTGCTGGTGTGCCCAACCCGGGATGCTAATGGTCAATAGCTGAGATGGACAAACTTCATGCACATGGCTTACGGCCTGGGTCACTCTCAGTGGCCTGTGTGCTTGGGGTGAGCCCCTGCTGTCTTTTGCATATTAGGAGCCAGCTCATTCCCTGAAGCTGTGGAGGCATGAGCTGCTGGCCAAGAAGGACCTTGCTTCAGCCTTGGGCCATGAAAGCAGGTGTCACACTGCCACCTCTGCTGCCATGGCCACTGCTGTGATGACCAAGGATGTGGTGCCAGGATGTGTTTCACTAAGCAGGGAGGTCACTGAAGCTGCTCTGGATTGATGGGTAATAGCTGTCCCCTTCCATATAGAAATGTCACATATTTCTGAAGGATTGGAGACACTACTGAGATCCCTGGTGTGGTACATGACCTGCCACAGTGACAGGTTCCCATCTCGTCAGTGGATGTGTGTTCCTCAAGGAGCAAATTGCAGTCTGGGAAGGCACTCTGTGGGCTCACTGTGTACAGGAAACAGCAAACAGAAGGCTGTGGTGTTGGAGAGGAACATGGCACAGTTACATGAGTCAGTCTGGTCTCAGAGTATTAGAGAATAAATTGCACTACCCCCAACCTTAGGGATTGCAGATAATGTGCAGCAATGAAGTTTTATCTGTGCTCAAGTACATATTTTTTATGAAGCTAAAGCTATGTTGCAGATGTTCTTCACTAGAATAGATTTTGCCTTTGCTAATCCTGTATTAATCTGCTGGTAGAGCAATAGCTGTGTGATTACCACTGGGCTCCTTGCAGAGAGGAGCCTCTGGTCACTACGGGCACAGTTCCCTCACCTCTCCCTCGGCAGAGCTGCAGCTGGGGTTCAGGTTTGTCGTGCCGGGGAGCACCCCGTTCCTGTTCCCAGTGCAGTGCTCTGCCAGGAGAGGGAGCTAGGACTCTGGGATTCAGGGGCCTTTGATGTTTTCTGTTCACAAACCATGAAGGTGTTACGGCTGTCCAGCGTTAACCTGGGCTTTGCTCTGTGACTCAGTGCATATGTGGGTGCTCATGGCTTTCCATGGAGGCTTCCTACTGAAGAGGTGTTTGGTTCCTGCCAGGACTCACAGGATTCTGATGCTCTGAATTGTGTTTTGAGGATCTCAGTCCCTTTTTGACTGCTTCACCAGGTGAACCAATGGTAGTTTGGACTGGGTGAGAATAAAGGGAAGCCTACAGATTCTGGAATCATGCAGTAGGTTCAAAGCCACTGCTGAAGTGGAGAAGGCAGCCAGTGGGTGCATAGCAAGGCAAGTAATGGCTGGGAGGAGGGAAAATTTTTGGTTAAGGCTACCACGTGGCAAACAGATGTTGGACAAAGTTTCTTTTAATCGAAGAAAAACACATCAGCCTTCTTCCCCCTGCAGTGTATGTGTTTCATTTTGAACAAGTAACTGGCAGCTGGAGAAGTTTATTAGAAAATGCTCCGTCTATATTCCAGTACTTGCAACAGCAGCAAAATTACCTATTTCCTCTTCTACCCAAGCTTTCTGTCTCCTTTCTTAGATATTGTTGGCCTCAAGTCAAGTTTTGCTTAAGTTATGTATCAGAAAGGGAATTAGTGGAGCTCCAGCCTTGTTTAAAGTGTAGAAAAGGGAGTTTAAACAAAGCTGGCAGAGATACTGACACAACTATTATCTAGGTTCTGGATGAGGTTGGACCTTCTGGTAAGAAAACAGGAAATAAGTGAGAAAACAACTCTTAAAAATGTGAAAACCAGCCAATTCTACAGGGCTCCACTCTGTGTTCAAAAGTCTGTAAGTACTGATAAAAGAGCACACGTCATGTGAGAATGCTGTGTCATTATCACCAGCCCTTTCAGTGTTATTATTGTTTCAGTTTTCTCTGAGTTATGAAGTCTGGCAAGGGAAGAGCATGCTAGTGAAATCTGATAGTGTTTCCTACCTGATTTGAAAGTTAGAACAGAGTAATTATTTTTGCGACAATTTTGGAGGTTAGAAGAAGAGCTTCTCAGACAGAGCCGGGTTCTCCTATCCAGGACGGGCCAAGCTAGAGAAAATATTGTTGAATAAAGCATGGTAGGAGCAGACATTGGAAATAGTAAATGGTAAGGGAGGGTCCTTCCTAAGAAATGCATTTTATTGGCTCTGTATGAGTCAGAAAAATCCTGTGATCTGTTGCCCTCATTGCACATTACCCTGTGGTCCAAGGGGTCGGCTTTGGCTGCTGGTGGCTGGGAGGCACCAGCAGGCACTGCAGAGCACTGGGAAAGAAGCTGCTCCCAGTAGTCATCTGGGTGCAGGAGGTGTTGATAGCCAGCCCCTCAAGTTTATGGCTCTTAGCATGTCTATCTTCATACAAAGATAGGGCAAAGGGCTCTAACTGATAAGGATGAATAGTATGGAGCTGTGCATGCAAGAGCTGTGGTTGTGACTTCCTATCTCTGTACCAGCCAACAAGTTATTATAGAAATAAATACCTCAGTGGCAGCAGCAGCATCCCCAAGGGCCTATTTACTTCCACTGGCATGAACTAATTCCTGCAGAGGAGCTCAAGCCAAATCCTGCAGAGACCAGCGGGAATCTCTCCAGGCTCTTGCAAAGGCAGTTTGCACATTGGAGAAAATGCTGGTGCTTGGTCATATTTATTGCCATGTCAGTTAAAACATGTTGTCAGTTAACACCTTCCCTAACACAACATATATTTTCTAAAGCTGAACGAAAGTGAGCTTTTTTACCTCCTTCTATTCTTCAGGTAGTTATTATGATTTATTTCTGAAATTGCACAACACACTAAATGCTGGTTCATGAAGTGGCCAGGGATCAATTATTACCTTTTCATGCGCAAACAGATCTTAAGGCATCTATCCATCTCTTATAGTCCTATCTACAGAAGATATGTTCAGTTTTAGAAAACTGAAAACATATAAGGGAAGCTAAGTCAGGGTGACATTTGCTTTCCTTGGCTTGCTCTCTAGATGTTTGATGGGTGAGTTTATTATCTATAGGGACAATGAACAAGCCAATACACCTTTTCAAGGTTTACAGGTGCCTTAATGTAACTTGCTCATTTAATTTGGATCTATATACCTCCTGAGAAGGGCAGAAGATTTTCATTTTCAAGGCCTTTTTTAGCCATAAAATGTGCATTTTGTTGGCTAAGATCAGATCTATGAATTTCATTTCATTTGGTGACAGGAGAAATAGCAATGTATGTATCACCCTCTCAATAACTGCTATTAAAAGGTGTGTGTTTCATGAAGAAACAGTGTGTTCCATGTCATAACATCTTTCATCAAATAAAATTCAGGGCATTTGTAGCGTAAGTATTTAAAAAGTATCAGTTCGCTCTCATTTTAAGAGTGTGGGGAAAATACAAGCCCCTTTTGTGGCTGGAGCTGGGCACCTGAAAAATTAGGATGGATTTTGCTGGCTCCAACAAAGTCAGTAGGAGATTTTCTATGGCCTCAATGGGGCCAAAAATTCTCCTAGATTTCATACTATTATAGATATTTTACAATTTAGCCACCAAGGTCATTAAAATGCTATAATCCCTCGTGTGATACATGATGGGGTAAAAGCACTTACAAAGGTATTGCTTTTTAAACTGGTGTAATTATAGTAGTAATTCCCAGAGAAGTATTGCAAATGTATTTCCAGTTCCAGTTTCTCAATTTTTTTGTCAGTGTTCATTACAGTAGTGATATGCTTGTGTCTAAATCTTGTTGATGTCCTTCCAGAGGGCAGTAAAAACCCTAAAGTAAGTAAAGAAAAATTTAGTTGACGATTCTGACTGGCTGCTGAATTGCTGCCTTTTGAGCCCTGTCCCTCAGCTCATAATCTATAATGTTTGCTCTTATACTACACAGACTACTTGCTCTTTGTTTATATTCATCCCCTTACAGTTTGTCTAACTTAAAGAGAATTAGGAAAAAAAAGGAAGAAAATCAAAGTCCTTGACACACCAAATGTGGGTGCTTTGGGCCTAACAAGACTGAGACAGCTGTCAATAGTGAGCTGCATTTTCAGTCCCTGGGAAATTTGCACTGCTTTTGGTCAGGCTGTGGTGACAGAGTCTGGGGCTCAGGCACCAAATCTCAGAGCAGAGGTCTACCCCTCCTGGGGTAGTGCAGAGAACAGGAAGCTTCTCAAGGTAGCAAAGAAACACTGAGTTGTGAGCCCTCCTTTTCTGGTTTTAAGAAAGGAAAGGACATCAGGTCTCTGAATTATGGCAAAAAAGGATTTAAACTGAGATAAACATGAGTCTTGCAAGGGATGAGAAAAGGGCCTGACTGTTTCCTGATGGTGATCCTCTCAACAGTGATGAGAATCAGCTAGAGGTCATTAAAATTAAATGTTGTCTTTATGACAAGTGAGAAGCCTTATCTTAGGGCCTATTTATTTTTAACCTTGCAGTTGCACCATATGGCTGGGGATGAGGCACAGAGGTGTTGGAGGCTCTGGTATTTTGCTTTTCCCAGGGCTTGAAATTAGCCTCATGTGCTCTCTACATGGGTGATACATGAATTTCCATCTGCTCTGAAGATGTCTAGACGTGCATTTCTCTTTGCTTCATAAAGCCACCTCCTTTCTACTGCTTAACTAAGCTTTCAGATGTTATTTGAACTAAGAAGTGCTGTTCTTTTCAAAGAAAACCAGGAAAAAGCCCAGGGTATTTATTTTTTTCCTTTGAGTGTGTCAGTCCTTTGACTAATGCTGACAGTATTTCTGTTCCTGTTGTGTTGCTAGCTTCTTCACGGGTGCTACCAGATAAATACATCAGTTTGGAAGATGATTTCTAACAACTGCCTGGCAAATTGCAGTGACGCTGTCAACTCATTCCTTGGATGCTTTTATCAGTCAGATACCAGACTAGAGACTAGATGAACAATATCTACTTTGATCAGATACAAGATTAAACATCAAATGAGCAATACTTACTAGGCCTAGATTTGAAATGGTCACTGGGTTCACTGTGGTTTTGCATCTCCTCATTAGCCCCTGGAGGTATCCAGTCACCGACAGAAAACATTGCAACAAGGAGCTTGGTGTCTTCTAAGGTAGAAGGAAACCTGCAAATAATAACATTTTGATTAACACCCCCTGAAAGCGGGTGGTGTCTCAAACAGACTGCCAGTTTGGACTTTCAGAAACCATGTAATTCAGTGTTTCTTAAGAATGAAAAGCATTTACATCTCACAATTTCATACACTCTTTAGTAGTAAATAAAGCCAGGAATTTCTATTCATTCTTTAACAAGAATTTTGTTGATGTTCAGTACATTTGTATAATACACAAATAGTCTACTAAATCCATGTTTACAGCTTTGTTGAAGATCAAAGAGACATAGAGGTGAGTGATATAACATTGAGCTGGGATTCATGCTCCCACCTGGATGGGAAAGACCCAGTTATTCCACAGTTTTTGGATTTAATTGTGGGTTATTTTTGCGTTTTGATTTGAGGTCTTTTGACTGGCAGTGCTAAGAAACCACCACATTCAAGGCCAGGATCTCCAGTATTTAGCCAGCAGGTGTTTCAGCCCTTGGTGGCTGTGACAGTCTGTACCACAGCACAGGAGACACAACACGGGTTTGGCCACGTGGGTGAACAGTGCACAAATCAAACCCTTAAACGAAGTCTTTATGAAGCAGAGGGCTCCCATATATTTCCCTGATTTAAAAGGGCTCAAATCTCCAAACTGGTGGCTTTGGTTGATATATTAAAAATTAAACAAAAATTAGTGCCTGATGTATTAAATATTTTTTTTGGTGATCAATAGCTTGATCAGTTCTATGAGAAGGACAGAAAACTTGATAGGACATATAATCTACTGGGACAGCAGGAACTCACTGGTTCCTCATGTATCTACATGGGAAACAGGAAAACAAGAAAATGTAATGCTTCAAGCATATTCTAAACAGATCATTGTGCAGAAAAATTCTCTCAATACAGAAATCAAAAGGTTTATAACAGGGAGAAGCAGTGCCTGCTCTGCAGTGACAGCTTCATGTTTATTTATTCTAGAGAGAATAAGTAGGAGATACTAAAGTAAAAACAGGATAATTTTATTCCCAGATCAAATAAAGGAACACAGAGTGTGCTCTCAACAAAGTGATTACTTTAGGGGGAACTAATACAATGAATGCTATTAAATTACACAACTTTTTTATAGGGCATCTCACATTAAGGATTTAAGTGTAAGTAATATTTCTGTCAGGCAAAGTGATGCAAGACAAAATAGCTTTTACGGAGGTACTCCTTAATACAGATATTCCTGTAAAAGTGTATTCTATCTAGTATACTTCCTCTGTAGCAAATTATCACTTCGCTTAACAGCTCTGAGAAACAGGGATGTCAGGAGCAAAGATGACTATTCTCCTTTCACTAGATGCCTCAAATCTCTGATTTTAAATTAGCTTTTAGGTGCTAGTATACATCAAGCTGAGGTAAATGTCTGCTCAGCACAGATAACTGGGAGAAATCCTCAGCTCCACAGGAGCTGTCTTCAGTGCAAATCCCAACGCCTTGCCTGTCTGCCCCACCACCGTGTGGGAAGCCTCAGGAACCAACCCTCGCAGTGCTGGGTGTGAGGTGCAGCTAAGCTGAAGTTTTTACAGAAACCACGTTTTCTCAGTACATTTATACACATTGGCTGTGGCAATCAGAGCTAAGAAGTGTGGACCTATTGCATCTTTTCCTATCCTGAAATGGACATCCGTATATCACCACACTTGAAAACCTAGAGCTACGTTTTATTGTCCTTGAATCTGAGAGGTCTCAAGGGGTAATTATGTATAAAATGACTAAAACATCTTGCCTCAGGTGCAGAGTTCTGGAAAGCCATGTCTTCTCTAAGGGTCGTGAGAGTGAGATGAAAAAGGCTGACTGCATTGTCTTGTATTGTTCCCTCCAGTGCCTTTGCTAGTAATTTATCAAATCTGTATTCATCTTAGCATTTATATATGGCTCCCATTGCACCACTTTGCAATATTCAATTCCTTTATTCTCACAAGGGCCCTATCTGGTATATTCACATTTCATGCAGTCTTGAGGAGAAGGATCATAGCAACAGAAAATGACAGGAATGAAGTCCCTTTTACTTATTTGCTATCTCAATCTCTAAATTGTGGTTTGATGCTTACTAGATAGGGCTTCCATATGTCACATGGGAAATATGAAATGAGTGGGAGGAAACTGAGTTTGTTTAGAGAAATGAAGGGCTCAGAGCTGTCCTCTATTTTCTGCTACTTTCTTCCAAAATATTGAGGACTTTTTAGGAACTAGAGAATTTACACATCATGTCACATCATTTGGTCAAGTTCTATACCTTTTATTATTCAGAAAAGTTGACAGCAAAATGCACATGTGCTTTTTGTGCTGGGGTATAATTTTCTTAAGGCACTTGCTGAAGTAAGACCTGCATGTCTTAACCCAATTTTGTGTTTTAATTCTTTTACTTTCTCAGTAAAAATCTAAAGAAACCCTCCGAAAATTCCACACAAAACAAAGAAGTAAAAAACCATAAATAAATAAACAACACACCCCCACCCCCCACCCACCCCCACCCGCCCTTTTGTTTCTTCTTGTATTGGGAGGGATTTTAAAATGTTTTAATCCTTGGTCTGACCAAACATTACTAACCCCAAGTGCTAAAATACCATCTTCAGTGGTCATATGTGGAGATAGTAGAGACCTCTTCTCCAGCCCAACTCCTCTCTGGGACAAGAGATTTCGAATCTCTGTGGTTCCTGAAGTATCAGATAATTCCAGAGAAAAGCTGTTTGGGCTGGGTACACAACCAAGAGCAAATTGTTAGGCAAGGCAGTGTCTGCCTATTTCCCTTATAATTCTTCCAAGGAGGGAAGCATAGCATATGCTCTTAGCTATTTATGCTCACCCTGAGCATAGATTCATAGAATGAATCATGGATGGACGCAGGCAAGTGACACATGTAAAAACAGAACTCGAGGATTCTACTGCTCCAGGAGAGCTTAAGTGGTAAAAGCACTATCCAAGAACAATGGGGGATATATTTTGTGTGGAAAATATATTTCTGGTGGCCCCAGACTCAATTATTAACCTTAGAACTCCCCAGTGTTTTATTAGCAAAGCAAGGGACCTTCAGTCACAGCACTTAAAGGTAATGTCAGATCCTGCTGTCAGAAACCACCTGTGCTTGAGTGGTTTATTGGTCACTTGCGAAAGCTGTCAGCCAAAGTACAGTCGAATAATAAAAAAGATTATGAAAAAGTCTACTAGAACTCTTTCAACAAGTTAGAAAGTTATCCACAAATATGGGAAAGGAGGTGCAAGCTCTGGCACTTTCATGTCTATCCCTCAAACAGCCATTCTCTCTCTAGTAATTCAAGTTTTGAATAATACATTGGAAAGACTGTGATCTTGAGGACTTGTTACAGGCATTTTCTCAACAGTCCTAATCCAGACTGGAGGCTGAAGGCTTTGGCTACAGGCTAATTGTTGATTCTTGTTTACCCTCTGGGCACTTTTCACAGTTCTGGCAGAAAAAAACAGCCTTGAAGTGTTTGTAAAATATGGAATACATTTGCATCGTAGCAAATGAGAAACGAGTCCCAAAGTCTTAATGCTAACGTTGGTATGAATGTAAATTTAATAGACCTGCAGCTTTTCCTTAACAGCCCCCATAACCTCTTCTTTGTGAGTCACAAAAGAAAACAACCCTTCAATAAAAAATATTTTAACCTTAGAACCAGGTAAAGAAGTATTACCATCCTGTGGAAGACAAAGCATAAATTCTGTGTTATTTTCCATTTGTTTTTATTTTGCTTTTCACACATAACAATATAAAATGTTCAACTCCAGACTTTGCCCCAGGGATGAGGTTCTCTGACTTATTCTAAACCACGGATGTTAATGCCCAGACTGCCAAGAGGTATCATTCTTTCATTTATAAATGCACCTTTATGAATTTCTGGGGATACTGAGATGACTCTGACTATATAATTTGAGATAAGGACAAGTGCTGATGAGACTTAAATTACCCCCTCTGCAGACTTTGCAATAAGGGGTTTGCAATGCACATAATGCTTTTATTATAAATAAATGCACCAAAAAGTGTATTAAAGAAATCTCTAAATCACATATCGATTTCATACTTTACATCTTGTTTGAACTCAAATTTAAACATAGCAAGGGGAGCTTCTCACCAACTTTGTAGTTTTAGAGAGATTATTTAATTTACTTTGCCAGAATTTTCTCACTGACAAACCTGAAGTAGTACAACTAAAAATGAAAGACTAAGTGTAAGCCAAATAGCCAGTGTAAATTGTCTTCATGCCAGGTAAAGAATGGACATAAAGAATTTATATGTGGGCTTACAGGTGGGTATTCTCCAGTCCCATTTTTAGAGTTTATTCCTCAATCAAGGCAAATAAAAATGAAAATAAATTTTAACATATATTTAAAGTTTGCTAAGTTCCTGTATTTAAAACATGTGAGTAGTTTAGCTTTCTCAGCACTTCAAGATGCTTGAAAACTGAGCTATAAAGGAAGCTAGACACCCAATTTGCAATGGAAATATATTAAGATTATGAATTGGATTTAATGGGCTCCAGTAAATCATAACATTAATGCTATTGCATGATACTTCACCTTAGCACCAGATTAAAAAAAATCTGTCTTGAGTTGAAAAACATATGCTCTAAAACCTCCAAGTCTGAGAAGAGAGCCAATTACTATGAGATCTGTAAGCATATTAAGCACATCTGACTTTTGGTTTCAATACAGACATGAAACATGGATGAAATATCCTTAAAAATTTTACTCTTTAAAATTCAATATAGGAATTTGAAGGACTAATGGACCTTTATAGATTGAAATGTTTGTCACAGTTTAAAAAAGAATTGAATAGTACGTCTGTTTTTGGGATGAAGAAACATAACCGGTTTCACGAATCCCTTTTATCAAAACATCAATCCAGCAGAAAACACAAATATCACACAGAGAAATAATTAAAAAATATATGAGCTGTGAATCTTGGATTATAACCACTTAAAAAAATTGTAAAGTCTCTGTCACTTTATTAAATGCAACTATTTTGTCTGAATTTTCTACCTGGAACTCCTATGCCTTCTGTTCTTTCTTCTGTTTTCCTTTTTTTTTCCTTTTGGACATGACTATAACTTAAATATCTAAAGTCGTGTGTGCAGTGGAAGCTTCTGTAATGTAGAATGGAAAGGAGAAAGTATTTTGGCAACTGACTGAGTAACTAAACCAGAGAGTCTCTGTTCTTAACTTAATTTGGTCAGGATATTTTCCTAAAGTTCCTCAACATGAAAAAGAAACCATGTCCTTCTGAACTTCCAAGTGTGAGCAGTAAAGGAGTTTTGTACGATTTCCCAATGGGCTTTTGAAGGATAAGGAAGCTATAGTGTTCACTTATTTCTGTCCCTTCTTTCAGAGCTACAGAAGACACTTATTCAAGTTGTGTTGCATATATCATTTAAACATAACTCTAAAAATAGTGAATAAGTTGTCAACCTGGGAATCTAGCAAAGTAAGAGTTATTAAAATGTATGCATAACTAACAAGCTGTAGAAAGGTTGCAGAAGTGCAGGCACAATTACATATTATTTATGGTTAGGAGAATGATAATCCAGAAATTCTCAGTTGTACTAAATATACAGACTCAAATGAGAGAACAAAGTAAAAAGCATTTATTAGGGTGAGTACTTCCTCCAAAGGATGCTGAATTACCAAGTCCACTGTAACAGGACAACTTCCTGTAACAGCCTCTTTCCAAAGGTTTGGGTGTGGCAAAGACAGCATTGCTGTTTACTGGCATCTTTGGCTAAAGGAGTTTGTTAGATTGCCATTTAAAAAGGAGAGTTAAAGAATTCACTGTTCCTCATTTTCAGCAGAAATAGAGGAATTTCTTCACACTGCTTCAGAAAAGGGGAATCTTTTCTGGCAGAGAGGGAGTAGGAAATGGGCAGCAAGGACAGAATCACAACAGCTGACTGTCTGTGCAATTTATGGCATGATTTTTCAGAGAGAAGTGCCCCATCTGTGCAGACTAAAGAAGCTGCCAGCAGTAGAAACAGGCAAGGTTTTTTTATATACTTGGAGGTGCTGGTGACATTTCCCACTTGAAGCTAAGGACAGAAATGTGGGGTGCCAAAGGAGTAGTAGAAGTATTCCATGACCTGTTTAAACACAGTTTTAACAAAACTAGGGCTAGGGTCACTTAGGCCATCTACATTTTTATTGCAACTGGGCATTTTGTTTTCGCAGGTTCTGAGTGCCATACTGAGAATTTCCATGCTTGTTTCCTTCTATGCAAATGCCAGCCTGTTTTTCAATTGTCAGTACATATGAGTGGGGAATTTGCACTCTGACTTGTGTATAAGAGACATACCAGAAAGGGGATACATTTTGTCTTTGGCAGTAGAGCAAAGCTTTTAACATGTGGTTCAATTATTAGCTTGACACCAGCCTTTAAGAACTGCTGTAGCTATTATTTTTCCTAAAAATGTGATATATTTTCTACTGTCTTGCTGGGTATGACAGGAAAGGAAATTACTCAGATTTTGCCTTCAACATCTCAATAATTCAAAGGAACAAGTAGAAAATAATTACATGAAACAAAGGGAAAACTGAAACAACCCCCATAATTATTTTCTCCCACCCAAATAGAATTGCTGGCACTTGGAATTCCTCCTGCCATCAGAAGAACACCTGGATTTTCCTTTCCATTATACAATTTATACTTCTATAGTTTTTGCACACCCAGAGCACAATTATCTGCTTCTATTCCCTTGCAAATAGTCTGCAGGAATTAGAAATTACCTGAAAACACAGTAGGATGTTGACAGTTTCCCAGGGAAATCAAAGATGGGAGTTGCTGGGAGAGTTTGGGCTGGAGAGGCTGTGTCCACACTGGGCTGACAGCACCCACAGAACATCAATTGTAGGGTGAGGCAAAAAAAACCATGAGAGGGAAAGGTGGCTCTCAGCCAGGTCAGAGGTGAGAGCTTGAGCCCTGTGTTCTGGTGTGACAGACACTGCCCTCAGCCCCTGTCACCGTGCTGGATATGAGGTGGATGTTGGCCATGGAACTTATTTCTCATGTATACCATCAGCCTCAACCCAGTCTAATCCAGGAGGCTGGTTAAGCTTTGAGCAGGTGAGAATGGTTATCATGCCAACAGATGATACTGAGTTATTTGATTTAGGAAAGAGTGGGTTTTGTCTGAGTCACTCTAACACTGAAATACGTCCTTGAATTTAAGCCTGGGACTAAGTCCCACTAAAACACTGTTTAGGACACAAAATGGTTACCATGAAAAGTCTTACTCAAAGCCAGAGTAAACTTAGAGCAAAAAAGTTTTAGAAGTTTTTTAAAAAATGCAGGCAATGAGACCCCTCAGAACAGAAGGAATTGGGCCTGGCCAGTTGTGTTTGTGCAGCCAGGTTATAAGATCTAAATTTAGACAAGTGCAACGACAAATATAAACAATGTGTAGCGAGTGTTTATTGCCTGCACATTTATATATGCCATGATTTTGTCTGACCATCCTGGCCCCATAAAATCAGATAATTGTTTAGTTTAGGTCCCAAAATGTCAATTTGGGTACTGCTGGCTTTTTTTTTTCTCCACAGGAAGCACTTCATTTTCAGGAGGTGCTGAAAGAGATTTGTTCAAACTTACCCTATGCTGGCCATCCATACAACAGGGGGCAACAGCCCTGGAAATGATGACTCTATTCCTATAACTTCATTGCACTGACCAGTTCAAACACCTATGGGACGTGAGGAGTTCTGCAATTGGGAGGTGCACATGCATGCCAGCACCATGCATTCAGAAATCCACATTTTCCATAATTATAAACCTGGCTTATAACATTCTTTAAGAAACAGATACTTCCTTTGACTATAACAGCCCATACAGAAACTGAGACCTTAGTGAGAGAGAGAGAAAACTTCATAGGTACAATGAAAGAAAAAATCAAGCCTCAAAAATAAGTGAAAGGAAGAACAGAAAAAAACATCTCTATTGTAAATATTCTGGATTCTTTCCTGGAAGAGAAAGAAGGGGGGAAAAAGGCTCTTCTGTAGATATATGTAAGAAGTTGAAGGTTTTGATTTGATCAGTTTCTGGCGTGATGCCATAACTGACAAGATTCTTCAATAAGTTAGATTATCCACCACTAAAATCTTGATATATAGGGTTATTAAGATCCAAAGTCTTGCTGAAACCAAAGGAATTTAGGATCCAATCCTTAATTCAGTTTAGATTTACAAGGTAGGACTCTCTGAAGAGCTGAGAATAAATCCTGCAGACAGGTAGTTCTGGCACTGTTCCAGCTATTATAAAAGCTGTGATGTCTTTCTAAGAGGTCCAGGAACCTGAGCAGTTTCTGAGTTTGTCTTTTTGAACATACCTACTGTGGGTGCAAATGCTCGTGCTTCTCAAACCCCACTGGAAGAACAGCACTTCTTAAAAACAGTCTGGTGATAATAAAACCTCACCTTAAATGGGGATTTTGTTATAAAGTACAGGAAAGGTTTGAATATTCCCAGCTTTTACTGTCTCCTTCTACATGCCCAGTACACACAGTTCCATGATACACCTCTTCCTACTCGTACAACAAATGGTGCACTCTCTTGCTTAAAACTCTCAGGGCACTTGCTGTTCAATGAAATGTTATTGTATTTGGAACTTGACATAATGATGACCATAACTGACCTGTCAGTGTAGATCAGAACAAATCATATTCAGCATGGCAGGTAATTGTGATTAAACCTTGGCCTTATTTCATAATATGAACAAGCATCTTAGGACCTGACTAGGAAGGGCTCTAATAGTCAAACCTCCATTTTCAAAGGTACAGAAATTTTGCAGATATAAGACAATAAAAGGGAGAAAAAAATTTAAAAATTCAAGGAATTAACATGATGTATATGCAGGAGGCTGTAGTTTAACCTTTGAGAAACACAGCAGCATTTTTACAGAGGCATATAGGAAATTTTTAAGGTAACCAATGGTAAAGGTATAACTTCATTTCAGAACACCATCCTGTACATTTAAAATCACTGTTGGAGCAAGCCAGTGTTTTCAAGCTGCTCTCTGCCAAAATGCCCAGTGTGTCCTATTATCTACAACAGTATGTGTGCTATTCTTCCCCCATCAAAGCTGGTATTCAAAACTGGACACATAAGAGCAAAAACTAGAAGGGAGCAGGGCCTGAATATGGCCCAGGAAAGATTTCCAGTATTTTAAGATCAGAGCATTTTATTCTTTTGGAAGGTGCTGGTGGTTGTTTTTTTGTGCAACATGATACTGGCAGGTATGGCTCAGAAGATACTGTCCTCACGTAGAGCAGCGAGCGGATCCACGCCTGCGTGGCTGCACTAGATATTGATCGTCTTCTGGGGATACGCAAGGAAAGAAAAGGAGGATTTTTTTCCTTTTAAATCCATATTAGGAATTATGCAGTCCTCCAGTGGAGCCCCTAGCTGGCTGTATGTGCTGCTTTGTTTCCTGTAGGGAGAGGGATATAAAAAGTGCAGATAACGAAACCTAACTAGAAGGGTAGGCCTCTTGAAAGTATTCATTGTCTGGGGAAAGAGGGAGGAAGGAACTCACCTGACCTTGACCACCCAAGCTTTTAACACTCAAAAAGACTTTCAAAGCTTTCTGAGGGAGATTTACAACTGTGAAAGGACACTGGAATTACACTGCGGCAGAAGGAATATAATTCACCTTGACTTACTCCCCTCCCCCAAAATCACCCAAGTCACTTCTGCATTTTTAGAAATGTGAATACATCGTTTTGGAAATTGATTGACAGAATCAAAGGAATTCCTGGCTTAACACCCTCACACAGTCTCTTCCTCTAAATTTCTAGCACTTCTCTTACACTGGCTGCCTTTGCTATGAGATTCTGCCTCCACGTCCCAGCTCTCTGTGCTCTCTGCAACAAAAGAAACCCATCACCCAGGGTCTGTGGCTGCTGAAACTAACACATTACAGCCATAATAAGTTCCTAAAAGTACTTACTAATAAAGGCAGCTGTTGTGGGCAGGCCATAGTTGTCAGCCCTCTGGGCTCTTATTATCAATAGCAGTCCAGTCTGGATGCCTTCTTATTAAACTACTGCAATATTATTGCTGGCTCTATCCCCAGAAAGTCCAGGCAGGGTTAGGGAGATGCTGTGTTGAACACTCAAAATTCATGGTCTCTAAATTTTGCATGATATTGTTATTGTGCTAATATGTCCCAACAGCCATAATCAAAAATATCTGCTTCCAGAGGCACTGAGAGAATAACTCGTAGATCAACTCCCTGTTCAGACCTCCAAGAGAAACTGTCTTTGTCAAAGACTTCTTGAATAATGGTGAATGTACAAACAAAGCTCCTGGAATTCTCAACATCTAAGGCTTCTGCTTCCGTTTTAACTTGCACAAACACAGGATTGTTCTGGTGGCAAAAAGTAGGTGCTTTTCTCTTCTTATTTGAACAATTTCAGGGTCTTTGGGTTTTTGGTGCCTAAGGGTACAAAACAGTTCTGTGCCTCAGAGAATGTATCTCTAATAGTTCCTTCCAGTCAGAGAAGCTACAAAAAAGAAAAAAAAAAAAAAAAAAAAAGAAAAAAAGAAAAAAAAAAGAAGGCAGAAAAAGTTTTCTTTTTCACTCTTTTCATGCATCAAGAAAATGATTAGAGGCTGGGGCAGTTTCTGGAAGGTGCAGCTCCCAAAGGGGCCCTGTGCCACTCGTGTTGGTGGTAGGGGATGTGCCAGATAGCACATGGCACTGCTGCGCTGTGTCCCAGCCTGTCTTGGGGTGCTCCCACCCAAAGAGGCACTTCTGAGGGCTGGGATCACTGGATCTGCTCTCAGGTTCTTTACTGAAGGTACAAATAATCATGACAAGCTACAGGAATGTGATCTCTCCCCTTCTCTCCTTTCTCCTTGCTATGATGTATCATAATGAACATTCTGGGCCAGATAAGTAGAAAACCCCTTAATAAAAGTCTCTGCAATTAAAGTATCAAAATTGCAAGTAGGCTGTGTTCCCCGAGTTTTGTAAAAAAAAATTGTACAATTTTATTTGCAGACTTTGCCTCTAGGATTTTCCTGAATTATTTTATTCATTCTGTTTCTTCTTTACAATCAGTATTCATTTCACAAGTCAATAACATATGGGATGTATCAATATGCTCAAGTGAAGATGACACATTCATAACTCATACAGCTGTTTTTTCACACCTGAGAAGGAATATAATGCTCCATATCAGTGCTCATCCACAGCTGTACCACATAAATAAAAAACGTAGATTGTGCAGAAAAAAGAAACAGTGACTTTAAAGAAAACTCGTCTGCCTAACTGCACATTGCTGCACTCCTTGGAAAGCTAGGAATCTATTTAGCCCGGCTGGGAGAAGTTGTTCTTTCAAGATTAACTCTTTCTCAGGGAACACTGCACTGCTGACTGTGAGCTGTGATTGGAAATGAAATGTGTGAGGCACCAGGAGGAGAAACAGCCATGCCCTGAGCAGGGAGCGTCCCTGGGAGCTGCATTGCATCCCACAGCTTCGGAGCATTTTAGACGAGGAGAAAGGGTTTAAAGATTTTGCTGCATAGATTTTGCACTGTACTAAAACTCATTTGTGTCTTTAATACCCAGCTGCAGCCCTCTAGATGAACTCAAAGAGCTGAGACACCCTCCCCCCCACACCATAATCTCTCTTCCCAGAGCAAAGCAAACCAACAGCCACTTCTGACAAATGCCAAAACCTCCCCTTTCTTCTCCTCTTCCTCAGCATTTTCTCCTCATCAGGCAATGCTTAGACTTAGGATCCTTTGCTCTCCTGACAGCACTCATCCTGTCTCTGTCTGTGGCAGGCACAGCCAGGTGCCCCAGCAGCCCTGGGGTGGCAGCAGCTCTGCTGTCAGCAGGTGAACACCGAGGGCACAGTGGCCCCAGAACACAGCCAGCTCCAGATTTGCAACAATGCTCAGACAGTCTCCCCTTAATATATCATCACCTGCTTATTCTGCTTCAGCTTCCTCATGCTGTGTATTTGTGGGGGCGAGGGCTACAGAGCAAATTCTAAGTATTTTGTTCAAAATACATGAATGAGTCAAGATTTTTTAAAATTGTTTCTACTCTTTCCATTTGTTTTTGCCAGCATTATTTGATTTTAAAAAGGTCATCTGTATAAGGAAAAAAAAAGTCTGTCTTTTAAAATATTTGCCAATTCTGAGACTTTAGAAGAGAAAGAACTAGCCACTGTTTCTCTCAAACCTAGACAGGACCAAAGCTGTATGTTCCTGCAGCAATTATGTAAATAAATGTCCTGATCCCAGAGAAGTGCTGGCCTTTGTTTATCGTGTTTGTGAACAAATAAAGCAGCAAAAGGACAGCACAGTAATGATCACACTTCTGCAAGAACAGACAGAAGGGAGTTGGTGTTTCCCAAAAAGATTAGGAAGCAGCTGAAATTAACATTTTCCAAGCTCCTTCTTTGAGTCTAAAAATATAATGGAAGCAAAAAATAACTACTAGTAAAATTAATTTACTTAAGGGTTATGAAACTTCTTCCTGTTCCTTGTTCCCAGCTGTCTGTTACAATCTATTGCAGGACTGTGACAGCATTTAGGAGTTTAATGCCCATGGAATAGAAAGTTGTCACAGGTTGATGGGCTCCTGCTGCTAGATAGTGTCCACATCATTAATCATGGGCACTTATCTCCTCTGCCTCACAGGAGAGCCACAGTGACACTTGCTCACTGTACAGTGGAGGACACCAAAAACTATAATCTACCAGTGGTAAATTTACCATGAGATTGTGACAAGGACTACAGACAAATACAGGCAGCTCAGGAACACATTTATCATGCAGTGATGAGGACTCTAGCTGACCTCTGGCCTTACCTGCATGTTGCTGCTCCCATCTGCAGACCCCACATGGCCCCCAGTGCTGGGCAGTGGCTGCAGGGAAGCCAGGGCCCTGGTTGTCACTGTGCCAGCCCCTCAGTTTGCTGTCTGACCTGATGGACCAGGAAAAACAGCAGCCAAGTTTGTGTCTGGATGGAAAGGAACTGTTTTCTTTGCATTAATCTCAGAAAACCTCCCTTACTTTTGTTTGACACAGAAGAATTTTGTTGGGGAAAAAAATTATTTGTTTTATTTTCTTAAAGGCATTTCTGAAGTAATTAATTCAAATGAAAGGGAAAGGTTAATTTCATGCTGCAGTCCAAAGACAGAATTGTGTATGAAAGGGAAAAATTAGTCAAAATACTCTGGAAACCCGGATTAGCTGAAGTTCTAAATAGGACTTGAGTTAACATGTCCATTTAAAAAATATTGTTGTAACTAATGGATTATAAAATATTTTAAGTGCTGCTACCATTTTCTATTCAAAGTGTCCAACACTGTAGGGAGATAGGGGACACTACAGTGTCCAACACTGTAGATAGGCTCTTGATGAAGAGCCAAGTCACTCTGAGATTTGAGAGCTTTGCATAAAAGTCAGAGTAAACATCTGAATCACATTCTACCAAGATGCCAATAAAAGATGTGAACAAACACTGTATAATAGTCTGGTTATTTGCTACTAGCTGGAACTGGGACAGCAAATACAATATAGTTAAGAAAAAAAATTACCCACTGCTATGACTTACTGCAGGGAAGGTAGATGGCAGTGTATTCTATTACTTGAGATATCTAAATTTTTCTATTTTTACAAAAACCAAACATATAAATTTAAAACAAGTAGAGTTGACTATGTAGGGAGAATTTTCCAATGGGAGGTTAACTATCACCCTTCAAAACTTTTCTTAGTCAGCCAAATAGGATTTTTTTTTTGCAGGTCCTACTTTTCTGTAGGTAGTGTATAATTTACCTTGAACACCTCCCTTTGCATGAACCAGGATTTCCGTAAGAGCTGGAAAAGTACTAATGAAAAAAGACATGATTATAAGGAAACAAACCTCTTGATATTTGCAGCTCGTGTCAAAGAGCTGGCAGTGTTTTCATTAGTTTCTTTGGAGCAGATTTTGCATTCAAAATTCAGAAACTGGATATTTTGAGTACCAAAGAATGTCACAATTGATTTTGTTATCTCAGAGGGAATGATATTTTCCATTATTTTCTTCTCTATTGCTTTTTTTCTTTGTATGATCTGTAATGTGTCCCATAAGTAAAAAAAAAAAAAAACAAAAAAAACCCAAAAAAATCTTACTGCTTTTTAAAACTAAGTTGTTAGATGTTAAAAGAAAATAATAAACTAACAAACAAATAAAAGGTGCTAGATGCTATTCATCATGTTAGATGACTGTTCAAGCAAATGAAACGATGAGCAGATTGATAAGGATGAAGTACTTTGAAATTATTTTGCTTAGAACTCAGTGTTACTAACACCAAAGATGGGATTTTGATCCCACTGTGGCTTAAAATTGGTGTAATTTTGCTGAGTTAATTTGTCTTTATTGAGACATAGCTGAGGTCAGAACTGTATCTTGATGCTGCTGTGAGTGAATAAAGGATGAATCAATATTAAGTTTGTTCTTTCCACGTTTGTGCTTTTTTGATGGCCTGTAACAATGAGACACCAGTGTGCTACTATTATCCTTCATAATGAAAACTTATCTTGGCTCAGACTTTACATTTCAGAACTTCCTTTTGATATTTTCAGATAGTTTCTCTGTAAAGATATGTATACTAATGTTATGTTGAAGGGGAGCAGTAAGATACTGTTGTAGCTGAGATGCCAACAAAGCTAACTCATGCAATTTATTTTTTTCTCAGTTTTGCCTTCATGAAATTTATATTGCCTGTTCTTATTTTAAAAAAGGAAGCAAACTCAGTGATACCAGATCACAGAATAAACGATCCTGTTTTCTTGTTTCTTTAAACCACTTAACTATTTGCTATATGACATAAAAGAACATGCAAAACACACACAAAAGAAAGAAAGCTAAAAAGGAAGTGTATGTTCTTAAGTGATTCTGACCTGATCTGTTATGATCACTTAGATACAGTGGTTATCTTAATCTTTTGGGTATGTGTACTACAGTGTTACATAAATAGAAACACTAATGACCAGAGATGTCTTTTCTATAGCAAAGATTGAAATATTGGACCAGGAAATAATCATCAATCTTTCGAAGATTTGTAAATGTGTGATCATGAGCACATTTTGAGGATGCTGGGAAAATTCCAGGGAATTTCATATTTCCCTGATTTTTTTCACTAATTGTAAGATCTCAGGTATGTTGGCCTGCTGCAGGTACCCTTGTAACCTCCCCCTATGCAAACACAGCCTAATGGGAACTCTCTTGCCACAGATTTACTTTGAAAGGTATTCTTTGCACACATCAGCCTATGTTAATGTCAAACATATTGTAGACCTTTATTAGTGATCGTGGGTCAGGGTGGAAATGAAACAGTCAGGGTAGAAAGGAGGAATACTTGCTCACCTTGAATTCATTTCAGGTTTGTTCATTTTTCCCATGTTTGAGCCTCAAACATCTCAGTCATCTTGCAAACTCACATGAAACCTAGAATTAGTGCACATGAATAATTTGGCTTAACCACATACAATACATGAAAGCAAAGCTCAGGAAGAAAGAATTACTTGATATGAATTCTCCTGTTTTTCTGACAGTTTTTCTGGCCTGATAAAATGTTATATTTGTGTATTTGCAGTGCAGTGGTCCAGTAGCATGTGCTCCTATATAATTCCATCCAGCCTCTTAATCTCAAAGAATAGATCTGATGTGTTCTTTCTCATATTTTGTTTGAGAGATTTAATTTACTTTTAATTATTTTCAATGCTTTTAAATAAAAAAATGTGGGATCTCAATAAACTGGTACCATAATTTAAGTTCATTTGTTTTTTAACTATCTTTTGTTACACCCCTTTGCTCAGGTTTAAGACAGGTGAAAGGCAAGAGAGCTACATTCCTGGAGAAGGAATAAAAATCTCCATTCCCTCTGGTCCCATGCAGCATTTCAAACTCTTTATATCATTAGGAACAACCTCCCTTCACTGAGTGCTTTGGCTTGGGACTGTGGCAGTAGGAAACTAGTTCAGTTACTGTCTATTCAATTTTAAAACATATAATTGTGTTTGTTTAATCATGGCCTCTGCTGAGACATGATCTTATGAGCCTATAATTTTTTTGCCAGACTTCCAGGCAATAAAAATCCCAGAGAATTCAGTGCATCTCACAATGCTCACTTGATTTCAATGTCTGAAAATTCACCACTCAAGAAGTCACTACCCTGGGCTCTGGTAACAAATCACATGAGTGTTCCAGGTCCATCTCAGCACAGGATTGCTGAAATTACCTCTTCACAATGGGTCAAAATAGAATAACTTTTTTAACAGCTACAGCTCTTTCAGGGTAAATATGTGACTAAAACTATAGACTTTGGGACTTTCAAAGACACCTGAGAGAATTGAGCATCTTGATTTGATGCTAATTCTCAGGCCTTGAAATCTTCAGTTGCGTGTGCTAAAAAACTCATCCTATATCCTTTTAGATACTCACAGTGGTAAGAACATTCAGTATTTGTGCAATATATGGGTACATATTGTTCCCACTTAGGAACAATAGGTATGAGGAAGTGTCTAAAAGAGAAACCACATCATGTTGGATGTCTGCAGCCCTTCATAACATCAGTGTAACATGTTCAAATACTGAAATTTTATCACAACTTATCTGTTGTTTTCCAGGGAGACAAAGCTCACTTACAATACTCCAACAAACATTTATCTCAAAGAGTATTGTTCCTTAAGGAATAAAAATTAATATGAACCACCAGCAATCTGGAGGTTATTTGTGAAACCTGGACACATATGCATTTATTCCTCTGTCAATTGATACAGGGATGTTATGTCACATTTTAAGTTTGCAGATAATTGAGGGGAAATAACCACAATAACGAAGCCACTGCTGGATTACATTCTGATAGGTGACAAATCAATTCATACTGCCTTTGTCATACTGAGGTATTTTATTGTGCAGAGGAAATCTCTCAAATTAATAAAACTGTTAAATCCACAAAGTCCTACGTACCAAACAGCACACCATAGGTAAAAGTATCAATTGTTAAAAGAATAAAACTGATAAACGTTAGCATGAGAGATCATCTGGGAGAAGGTTCCTGCTTTTAAGAGGATTATGCTGTAACATATACATGTACATGATACACTGTGGTATGAATACATGCTTGTAACATCAGTGTATAAGCATCTATAGATATGCATAGACAGAGCTATGCACACACACTGATGCTGTGACCTCTGTTAGCTCTTTTGTATTTGATTAGTTCTGCTGGCAGGTACCAATTGCACGCTACACAGAAAGAGCCCAGTGAGTCCCAAACAGTTGCATCACAATGTCATTTAATAATGCCTCTGTGGTGCTTTTGATTTTTAAATGGAGTATGATTTAATAACAAGAAATCAAGCTGTTATTAGGCTCTTTCTAACATGATTTAGCTCAAATGGGATTTTGTAAAATTGCTAAACTTGCGTAAAAAGGAGAGAGCTTAGAGAGAGACTTAAAAATTATGTAATAATGTATTTATTCACCTTCCTCTTCCACCACAGCCTGTGTACATTTTCAAAAGACTCATTCGTGTTGCACAATACATTTCAAGAGGTCATAATGAAGCTGTGACAACAACCACCTTGTCAAAGGTACTGCACAGATGACCCTGGCAAGCATAGAGTACAAAGAAGCTCTACAGCAGTGCCCTTCAGATTCATGGTCTCTCTTTAATGATCCCACCCCTAATAGTCATTTATTTGGTAACACTGACAGAAACATTTTCCTTCTTCAAGACAGTGAAAAGCCGCATGGCAAAAAGCAGGCTAGACTGAAAATTTTATGGAATTGACATATCCTGAGGAAACTAAATTATGAATTACCAGAAGACTGACACTGCCTAGCCAGTGGGTCAAGACTAACCTTTAATTAACTATTAATGCATGTTAATATTTTTTGCAGTTTGAAGGCCTTCAAAGTGCACAAGGCAATAGAGCTAACTAAATATTTCAAAGAACAACTAGTGTGCTTTAAACAACATACAAACAAACAAAAAAAAAGAAAAAGTTTAGTTTTAGTTCTTCAGTCTCAGAGTCTGGATTTTCAAATGTTTCAAGATGCTGTGGTAGGGTTTCAGTTTACCACTTCTTTTTTAACAAAGAGGGGACTGAGGAATCCCAAAGCTCATTCAATCCTGGTTGCACTTCACAGTTGAATAAATGACAAAACCTACTGAAACTTGCTCAGCTTCCAAAAATTGTAATAAAAATTGAAATTGAGATAGAAATTTCCCAAGATTCTCTGGGAAATCTTCATTGCTATTTTCTCCATTGCTCAGGTAACCTTGTTCAGATGATTGCGTAACCACTCCCTGAACCCCAGGCTCAGCAGTGTGAATTCTGCTGGCTCAGCCCTGGTGCTGACTCAAAGGAAGAAGTGTGGGGTGAGGGAAGGAGAAGCCTCAGCCAGCTCTCCTTCCCCTTTGCTTTGAACCCTCATCAAAGGGTGCCCAGCGTATTCAGAGGGGGAGAGAGGCTCTGCATGCAGCACCTGAGTCTCCTGAGAGGCTGGAGGAGTTCCTCAATAAAACCATAGCAGGGTCTGTTGGACCAGCACCTATGAACCTTTAAATGGGGGTAGAATTTGTCCAGTTAGTTGCCTTCCAGCTTGTGTGTAACCTGTCTCTGTGCAGAGACAGAAATCTGGATGATGGAGATTCCTACACTTGTTAGAGGCTTTTCATGATTCCTCCTGGATCTGGCATCCTTAAACTACTTGTCATGTCACAGGTTTACCTTTTGAGAGCTCTTTGAAACTGTCATGTTCTATTTGACACTGATACATCCCCAATTCAATGTGCACAAGATGAGTAAATAGCAAAATCTATATTTTTTACCATATGCATAAAAATTCCCAGCACTGGCAAACAGAGGAAAGACAACACACATATTAACATCCTGAATAGGCTGTTAATTTTTTTCCCCTAAAGTGAAAACTTTTGATAAAGCATCAGCAGTTTCACAGTAAGTAAACAACCTGTAGTTTCACAGTAATCTGTGAAATGATTACAGCATCTACCCAGCAGTCCTAAAAAAAGCCTTTTCGTGCATCATGGGCCACGAAGACCATATCTTAATCAAACACAATATATAAATAATGGACCAGCAGAAAGATGAGAAATTTCTACAATAATTTGTTATTAAACTGATGCTCTGTGAATATGTTTAATGGGTTGCTGAAAGAATCTCAGCCTGGCTTAAGAGCAGTAGAGGAAAATGTGAACTGCCCTGTGGCACATCTGTTGGTGCTGCCAGTATGGGAGGTTTGACTCACTGGGATTCCAGGCATCAATGCCAGCCTGATTTGCACAAATATATATCTGTTGAATTTTGAAACAGAAGAAGAACATATAATACACAATGAAATATGATTCTGTTTCCAAGTGGCACTACAACAATGGAAATATCTTAATTTAGGAATTTAAAAAAATTGTTATTTTAAATGGAAGCATAGTTTCTGTCCCATGTGTTTACTCCTAATGATGCAGTAGTGGGAATTGATCTGATTTACTGGAAACTATAGGCATATCTTTTATAAATTCTTCTTGCAAAACCAGTGAGTTAAAAGAATTTAGAGTAGGGAGGTTTTACCTGCTTCGCTTGTGTCAGCAAACTGAAGGGAGGTGACAAATAGGCATATAATGAGACACATGGCTTTATACCTGGCAATCTCACACATAAAAAGAATGTCAAGTGTATTTGACAGAATGAAATGAAACTAAAATGTTAGCATTAATTGCTACTCAGTGCTGTAATACCAGCCCACAATCCAAATCAATTATGAAGATTTGTATCAGTTGTGAGACCAAAAAGATTTCGGAAGCCTGTCAACTCTAGTGTGTCATTACCTAATGATGATATGACTGCTCTGGGTTCTGCTCAGAAAAAGGAAAGTCACAACCACCCATTTCCAGGACTGCAACCAAAATGGTACAAATAGAATGTTTTAAAGGAAAGCTGACAGGTGTATGGTTAAACAACAGAGGTTTGAACAAAAAAGATGTATTTGGAAATACAAACCTCAGATTGCTTAGGGGAGTACACCCCACCCTGTCCATCTAAGTTAAGTGAGAATCACTTATGTGTGCTGCTCCAGAAGCCATCACATTTATTTCATTAGCAAAATTAAAACAGTGAAAAATTACAGACTTTTTTTTTTAAATAGTAGATATGTATTGGCACCTTAAAGGAATGATTGTGTGATGACTTCTCAAAGTTTGCTGCATTGGTAGATTAGTCAAGGAAGTAACTCAGTAGTGACAGCAGAGATGATAAAACCTTACAGCAGAGTACAGTTAGATGAAGAGTACTTCTTTGTCACTGAGAAAAAAAAGCAACTATCTAGAAGCAAAGGTATGGGATTTTTGTCGCTTCATTCCATCAGTGAGATTAAATAGATGGTGATTTAGGTAATAAGAAGAAATTTCATGTAAAGGAAGGGTAAGTGGATGAGGCTCTTTCCATAGGCTTTCCCACTGTGCTTGCAGAAAGATAGAAAGGAATATACTCAAAGTATCTGAATCTAAATATATCCCATCTTGTGAACACATTTAATCTATCCCTATCAGTCCCTTATCTAAACTCTATATAAGAAAGAAATAAGCAGTGCCAAATGAGTAAAGCCTGACACTGGGTGAAAACATTAGTGAAGGATTCTAATTTTAGAAATAGGTAGTTTAAGAAAAAGTATATTTGGCTTTTCTTCAAGATCATCAAAGCATACATTGTTCTTTAATGAAAAAGTGGCAACTGCTTTGTGTTTGCCAGGGTTTACCAAAAAAGGATGATCTTTGATGGTGCTGAAAATGGAAGTATTAATGTCAAAGCTGAATGAAGCACTGTTTTACCATATTTGATTCTTGCTACAGGAAACAGGCTCTTGATTTGCATCGTGGGACTGGCTCATCAGCACTTGTCCCACCCATCAATTATCAGCTTGCAATATTTTACTGATGTTGACACTACATGCTGGATGACAGGAACAGCTCAGTGAAGATCACTGAGTGAGGGAACAGTATCCTTCACGTTCCTGAGCACAGGAGTTCACTGTCTGCTTCATCTCCCTTCACAAGTGTATATAACTGAGGTCAAGAAGATTTAGTACTTTGGATTGTTTTAGTCAGCCAAAGAAACTTTAGAAAAGGCAGAGAGAAAATGAAGTCAAGAGCAATGCAACTTATGCTTGGACCATGTTCAGTGGAAAGAAGGACATGAGCCCATCACATGGAAAAGCTAGGTTAATGTTTATGCATTTTCAATGGTTTTCCCTCCATATATAGGCAGTATAAAGATTACTAACATAAGATTTAATTTTTGTCCCTCAAAGCCTCTAAACAGACTAGCAGTACAAATGTTGACTGTGGAGTCCTTGTGATGGCTGGGCTCTGAGTCTCCCACAAACCTTGAGACTTACTGAAAACTGGTTTTTATTGAGCTACATCAAAACCTGTTTTAGCAAACTGTTCTAGTTCTCTTGACTCCTTTTCATCTAAACTGAAAATTCACCATTCAAAACCAGTTTAAATAGGGCATATGTAGTAAAACTGAAAATAAAAGAATGGAAAAAGGAAGTAATTCTCTTTTCAGTAGCATGAAAATAAGATATAAATGTACAGAAGCAGGAGTCTTATAATTATGTCTTCCAAACTATATGCTACTCATTGTATTATAGACTAAATGTGAAACCCTGACCTTATTAATTCTAGTAGTCAGGGACATAAAATTATGTCCCAACTAAAAAGACTTTCAAATTTACAAAATCTTCATAATACCTGTTTTCACTTACATTTCAGAATACCATTACCAAGATGATCAGTGCTAACTACTACTGGCTAACTTTGAAATTTGTCCCATGATCAAGACATCATCACATTTTCGACATGCTGAACAGCATAACACAGCTGGCTTTCTAGTAAAATTTTCAATCTATTTCCTGCTCCCCCCTTCCCCCCACCCCCAAATTAAAATCACCTTTCTGAAATCCATATAAAAAGTTAGCAGTGTTCCTGTAAAAGATTTTTAATTGTTACCATGTAATTTTTTTAATTCTATCTTACCTTGCACACTTTCAGAAAATAGTACCAGGTGCTTAACAAGAGACTTTAGGAGAAAGGCTAAACCCCTGTGTCCCTCTAAGTGTCTTGTGATTATGAGGTATTTTGCTAATCAAGAACACATTCATTCACAAGTAATATCTTGTTACAGACTACCTAAAAGAAACTTGTTACACGTGGTTAATTTTTCAGTTAATAAGCACCTATTCTGGTTTCTTCAGTAATTCCTTAAGTCCATGGGATTTCTTTTTGATTACATCTCTGCATTCAAACCAAACCAAACAAAGCAAGCACACAGAAGCAGTCCCTCAAATTTGGCTACTTCTGCCTGCACTACAAGAGCAGACTCGGAGGCAGGTTCAACTCTGCCAGCTATCTGAAGTTTATGGCCTCTCAAGGATGAATGGTGCACTTCAAGGAATAAGATTTAGAAATGCACCCATCATAAGCGCTATGAAACAACAGACTGGAAGGATGAATAAGAATCTTTGTTCTAGTTTTTATTAAGTCAAAAAGGCTTAGTAAAACATTTCTGGGAGAGCAACTACATTTATCTTTTCCATTATAGCATCTGAGCCCTGAACATCTAAGAATCCTATTCTTTGATATCTGCTTAAAAAACACTGTTAACTGGTGTTAACGTCATTGATAGACAGCATTCACATGTGTAAGGACATAGGAATTTTACATTACTTCACACACAAATCCTTTACTGCTATTTTTGATTCTGTAATTTGTAATTGCAACTTGTGGTTGATTCACATGCTGACAGTCTGCTACTCAAGTGTTTTCCATTGCATTTTTGGGCATCCTTCATACACAGCAGGTGACAAAACTCGGTGCAAGCCTGTTCCAGTGAGACACCAACAACTCTGGATCCCAGTGCTCCAGCACCCAGCCAAATCTGGGCAGGGCTGGAACCTGCCCTGGAACAACACATGCCAGGTGCTGGCTGCTCTGTCCTGGAACACTCCTCTGCCTTGTTACTGCCTCAGATCACCAGTAAGAATTTAATTCCTTCAAGAATGTGGCTGCTTAAGATATATTCCCTCTGAATTTTATGTCTTGTTTGAAAAGATTACTCAAAATCAATGAGGAAGACAGGCTAGGAAAACAAATGTAGCCAAGTAATTTCTTAAGCATGGTTATCTTTCCCCTGAAGAGAACACCAGGGAGTTACTAATCTTTACAAAACAAAAAGGATCCCTGAGACGTGCTGCTTTTCTTTGCAGCCCTTCAGCTGATATATGAGCCCAAAGCCTGGTCAACACTTAAATCCAGACAGACTCCCTCTTGAATTCTCTGCTCTGGCTCGCTGTTTTTCTGGCAAGTTGCAGTGGGTCTGTATTCAGCCCAGACAGAATCTTGCCTTAAATACATTTTTAATCCTGTTTTGCCACATAGTCAGCCTACATAATTTGAACCCTGAGCCTGGGGAAGCAACCCAATAGAATAATTACTGAGTCTTTCCTAAGCGATGTGTCGGGCCAGGCTGTTACAGTAAAATCAATGTTTAGCATCAACTCCCAGTTTCCACCCTCCTTCCTTCAACCTCCAAATCAAGCTAGTTTCTCAATAAAAAGAGGCCCACATAGATTTTCACAGACAGCCAAACAGAGGATTAGAAACCAGAATTTACAAGCCAGACCCAGTTTGATACAATAGATACTGACTAGAATGTATGAGCTTTGCTCAGAGTCCTCACCAACTGCTTCTGGTCATTAAAAACACCAATTCCCAGGAGTATTGGCGCCTTTCCTACTCTGACATATTTCAGTACAGCTCCTGAGATTCTTCCTTCCAAATCTGTCTGTTCTCATTTCAGCAGGATGCAGTATTTATTTACTTCTGGAAGGAAAATTCCTGCTCAAATTGACTGTTGCATTGCTTGTCAACAGCATTTCCATTTGATTCCAAGGGGAAGAAATACATACAAGAAATTCTGTTAGTTCCAGAAAGAAAGAGTCTTTAAAACCTTTAGAAAGAGAAATGCTGAAATAAATAATTTCCTTTAAAATGCTTATTGCAAAGTGTTTGATCACAACAAAGGCAGATTCAAGAGCAGTTTTCCTTTAGGTCAACTACGTGGCAAAGTAGGTTTCCAAGTTTTAAATGATGCCACGGAAAATGGACCGAAGAATGGATAATGTTGATATACATTTTACTCGGCAATCTTATCCTATTAACTTTGAAATAATGGGTTGGTGCATAAACAGGACATTGCTGCTTCAGACAATCTTTCTTTGTGGATTAAAGTACCTACTATATGGCCTATAATTTGAGGTACTGCTCAAATGCATGCACAATCTCAAAGAGCCTACAAATAACATTTTTGCCTTTTTTCTTTTTTCTCAAATGAGCTGACATGTTTTTCATCAGCTCTATTTTTGGTATTTAACCAGTTCTTGGTTGAATTCTTTGGAAATTCCCATAAACAAGAAGAAAAATGTTGAAAATCAGGATTATTGCCATATCTCTACTGCTGCTTTTAACATCTTTCTATGTTTCGGAGCAGGGATGGTTAGAATGAGCACACAGTGCGTTATTTTTATTCAACCCACTAATTATATTCTTTTGAGAAATTAGAAATCACATTTTCTTGTAACAACAGCACTAACATAAATGCTGCAATAATAAAAAATAGTTTATAGATTAATAAAAAATAGCTTCAAGATTATCATAATAAAAAAAAAAAGAAGTTTAAAATCCATTGGAAAATGCAAGTAATTTAAAGACCCTTTTGAAAAACAAGAGCTACTCTGGGCAGATCAGCATTGTATTTATTATTGTAACCATGGAAACAATATAAATTCCCATCTGTTAAGGTATTCGTTTGCTGCCTGCAAATGATGAGTATACTGTGCTCAATAGGTGAATGAAATAGTTATAATTTCAATGAGTAGCCAGATATGTAATTTGTCTTCTCTGTAAAACACAGAAGAGAGCTCCTGGATGTGATTTAAAGTGCTATGAGATGTTTGGAATGAAAGCACAAACCCTGGGAAATTTGCCTGGCTCCAACTCTTTGTGACAAATTTGAAACTTGGACTCTGCCTTTATGAAGGTTCATGCTAAGTTTTGAGAACCTGTGGGGGTGAGGGGGGAACAAAACAAAACAAAACAAAACAAAACAAAACCCCCAAACCAAACCAACCGAATAAAAAACCCACCAAACAAACAAAAAACGAAACAAACCCTAAATAACAAACCAAAAAAGGAAAAAAAAAAAACCCAAAACCCTGCAAAAAAGAAAAAAAGCAGGGGGGAAACAATAACTTTTGTGCCATCACAAGGTAAGTTGGTCAATCTGGCCTGCTTGATTGAGTCTTGCTTCAAGGTCCAGGTTCATGCAGTGTGTGACTACAGCAGAAGTGTCTGCTCCAAACCCTTGAAACTTTCCACTTGTTGAGACCTGGATTGGAGTTTGGGATTTGAACTCCACAGCTAGATCTGTCTGTAATGTGCCACAATGAAACAGTTAAACTCAGCACTACAGAAGCACATTTGATTGTGGAATTCAGGCCTATTTCTGATTCAAAATTGCAGTCAGAAATTCAGCTATGTGCTTTTTATTGCTCCTTCATGGGCACACTTTGAAATATGTGGCACCTTCCAGACATTCAAAAAGGTGTAGATTTTGTATATCTGACAAAGATAGACTGTGTTCATCTGACTCTTTTGTCCTAAGGGAGCCAGAAGCTAAAAGATAAGGAAGCTGACAGAACTAAAGAAAGAAGAGAGAAAAAAAAAAAGTTTATGGCAGTTACTAAAGTCTATATAAGTCTAAATGTTTCTTTGACAGATATTCCTGGTGACCTTTGGGATTTTGCAAATAAAATTATTATAATACAGTTGCAATATGAGAAAAAGGGAGGAATTCATAAAGAAGCCCAGATCTCTTGTATTATAATCCTTCTGACTCTGTGTAGGTATTTTTTATAATGTGAAATAGTGATTCCGGAAGGAGGCTTTTCCTGGACAGGACTTTTTTTCTTTGAATGTTTTAAAAGTTGCTATCCAAGTGATCAACAGCTTAAGCTTTGAAACAGAGTATTTTTACTCCAGGGGGAACTCAATGTTGCCAGAAATGACTGAAATGGTCAGAAGTTGAAAATATTGAGAATGTCTGAACAATATCTGAAGAATGTACTGACCAATAACTTTTTTACCTTTTCATAATATCCACAACTAGACTTAGTATTAAAAAACTAGTGTAATTATACTGTGAGATGTTATGCACGGTTGTCTTACACAGCATTTTTAGTTAAGGACAATATATTGAATGTCAAGACACATGCAATTTAAGAAACAGTTGAAAATCAAGAATGCAAAAATGATACATTTACATGTAAATCCTCTTTCTATGTGTTTTTCAATCAAACAGCCTGACAGTGAAGTTTTAGGATGGCAGCAGGTAGTCCCATATAAAAATCCCAAGCATAGTCTTACAAACTGGAATTGGTTCTGTTTTCACATCAAAGGAGTTATCAATAGAGATCAGGACTGACAAATACTTTTGGTAAAAAGTTCCAACATGGAAAGAAAATGAATTGGTGTTCAGAAACTTAGGAAAGCCTGCACAGCCAGAATATATGAAAAAAAAACCATAATAATTGAATTTTGGGATAGTGTATGGGATCTAAAAAGCCATTTGAATACAAGCACACATTAAAAATTTAAGGGTTATTAATCTTTTAATTTAAGGGTTGTTTGAAAAATCTTCCTGCTTGCTCTTACTGTGCTTTTAGTCCTTGTATACAGAGAAATCTTGGGAATATAAAAATAGTTGGAGGGAAAGGATTAAAAGGAAAAGGCCAGAGGAGTGCTGAAATACACCCCCAGATTTAGAGCAGGACTGAAATTTAAAGGCTCCTCTCTGAGCAGGTAATATTGAGAGTCATCTACATATTGAGAGTCATAACAAGCCAGAGAGTACACCAACATCCTGCTGGAATTAGCCTCACACATAAACTATTAGGTTAGACAACATTTGCCTTAAATAATTGTCAAAATTTTCACAGAACATCTTTTCAGAATTTGTTGAGCATCTATTTGTACATTCTCTGTGAATGCAAATGATACTCATGTGTTAATGTGCAGTTTAATGTAGAAAGATGCATTTGGGGAGCAGCAGCAGATTTTGTGGGCATATTTAAGAATGTTAATTTGAAAATGTGTGCTATAAACTTTGATAATTTTGGAATACACCCTAGAGAACTCTCAAGTGGCAAACACACAACACCTACTCAAAAAAAGAAAGAAAAAATAAAGAGCATATCAACTCCACTATAGGCAAGCAAGCAGAGCAGAACAGGAAAATTACTGTGAGGAATTTTACAAGAATACCAGAATGCCTTGAAAGCCATCACCAACCTTCCAGACATGACTGATTTATTGTCTGTGGAAGAACATGCTTAATTAACATAGAGGGAGGTTTTCTTTCCAGTGATAACTGCTACAGTAAACATAGACCCAAAACACTTTACATTTTGATTTTCAAGAAGCATCTGATATTCAGTTTCAAATCAGAGATTACTGGCTTTAGCACTGAGACATTAGGAAAGGTACAAAGCCACCTGCTAGGTAGAAAGCTGTATTTAACAGAATCTCTCTTGATGGAAATGCAAAGAAAGAGGATCTAAGAACGGCTCCCCTCTCTTTGCAATAAATGCTAATGATTCAAAGACTGACACCCTGAGCTATAAACTGTGAGCTAGTGACTACATTGATGTTCCAAAGAAAACAAAATGTATCCCAGAACAATCTCTCCATGTTGTACTAGGAGGGCAAGCATGGGAGACTCGATGTTTTATATACTCCCTTCACTGAAAAATACTCATGCATTTTAAAAGATGAGCAAGCACAAAACTTGATGAGTTGTAGAGATTGAAACAGACAGTCCAAATAAATGACAAAGGTAAAATTAAAATACATAGAGGCTTTTCTGAGAAGTCCTATGTATTCTTCTGTGAATTAGTGTTCCATCACTGTCTCCCTCTCACTGCAAACTGGAGACCAGGTCTGGGTTCATTTGTCACATCAGCAATGTAGACTTGTTAGCACTTTCAAACTGAATCAAAGACTTCCAAGCCCTTTCTTTCACCACTTCTTTAGAAATATTTAAGTATATGACTGCTGGGTATAATAATAACATCTTTCTTCAAAGTAACTAGAAAGAGAAAATCCCTTCTCAGACTTATGAAACAAAGGATTATATTGAGTCAAAGGCTTTGTCTTGACTGCTCTGATCATGTGTTCTAATAATTTTTTAGATTTTATAAAACACAGCCATTTTGTCTTAAATATTTGTTATTAGTAAAATAAATTACTTAATTTTATAATAGAAGATATGGCTAAAATAATGCCTGCCTTAAACATAAAGTATATTTATAAATCACTTGTATGAAATATCTCTCAGCTGTTTTATAACTTGTAGGAGTTCTAGTAGTAAGCTGCTTTCTCCCTTTTGCACTATCAGGTGTTATAGGCTGTTCTCATCTTTCAGAGGATTCTGAACAAAGATGGTATTTGAGCTCAGAGATTTTATTTTTACCTTTTGTTAACACTACAATAATTTAATTTATCTTCTGCTTCCTGCTTTTTCCTGTCAGAGAATCAGATTTGATTTTGTCTCTCCCAAAACTCATAGAAGAAGGGAAAGGACAAGGTTTCACACTGCAATACAGAAGAGTTTGTTAAAGGTGAAATGTACTCTCTCATGCTTCTAGAAGTCTCTCATTTTTGCATTCGAATGTAAAATCCTCTCTCAAATCCAAAACTCAGGCACAGAAACGCTAAGCAGACTACAAGGAAACAAAACCAAAATATGCTTGGGTTCTCTATGACCTGCGGTCAGGAGAACTGGCAGAGCCTGTGATGACTGATGGTATTTCTCTGCTGGGTTTGGCTCTCTGATAAAAAGTGATAGAAAAGGAGGTGGTCATCCTCCTTTCAGTGTTCCTAAGAGTCTGTTCCCTTGACCTTACCAACTGGCAGAGAAATTAGAAGTTTTGGTGATCCTGAACTAAGGGGGTGTGTACAATCTCTTTTCAGCTAGCACAATAATAAAGACACAACATGCTAACATACCTTCACAGAACAAGGAAGCACTGCAAAATCTCCAAAATATTACCTTGCTAACAAAATCAATAGCTAAACTGTTTCTGATTTCACAGCTAGCATAGCTTCTGTTTAAGTCTTTGTATTGTTCACTATTGCAAGATGCCTATGTGTCCTTCTAATAATTCTGTGAAATGCTTGGGAAAAACATTTGCTTTTGGTCATGATCACTGAAGGGTTTTTTGCTAGAAGTAGAGGTAGTAGAGTAGAACCTGAGGCCCTGGGGAAATACGCTGTGCTCTGACAAGTTGCTGAAGCTGCAAGATAAGACTTCGGTCTTTCAAAAGACAACTACACACATCCAAGCAGCCACTCCAATATGTGCATGAAATTGCATAAGCTCTGTATCTGCCGTGTCTTTCTCCTCCACCCCTTGACCACAGCAAAAAGTCAAATTGCCTCTTTATGGAGGCCAGAGAGATGAATGTTTATTTGGACCCTGAAAGGCAGAATCAATAGGATCCTTTCAGCAGCTGAAGAATTTCAGCTCTTGATGTTCTAGTTTATGTTGCATAGCCCCTAACAGCACTGAGTAGGCTTATTTAACACACTGGTAACACAGGTTAGAGGCTACAGGGAAAGGTCTCAGAGAGGTATTTCTGGATAAACCCAAATGTCCTGACAGCCAGCGTGTTCCTCTGAACTGCTAGAGAAGTAATAGGACAAGCCTAGGCAAAGATGAGAGCCTACTGATGTATTATTGTTTTTAAAAGCCCAGTAAGAATAAACTGCCATGATGAGATCACTCAGATGGATATGTGTGGCATAGTGCCCAAAAGCAACATGGAGGAATGAAGGAACTGATGTGATACCCCTATCCTAAGAGAAAGGGGTCTGTCAAGGATGCTCTGTAGTGGCTCCTGAACTTTATCAAGTTCCTAGCTGAAGAACAAGAGGGTAAAAATGGGGATCTACTGGTGGCTTTTCTTATCCCATCGGGTATATGGCAGTGGGTCATTACCAGAGCAAAGCTAGAATTCAGTAATTGCTTTGCATCGCATATTTAGGAGAGTGCCATATGTCTGATCATAAAGAGAAAGTTAAAGGGCTTAAAAAGTCAACTGGATTTTTGCAGATACACAATTAATTATGAAGGCCAGAAAATATGAGAAATACAGCTTCTGGAAGGAGGGAAACTCCAAAATATAAATGCTGCAAGCAGACCTCCCATATGCATTCTGGTAGGTTCAAATCAAGAGATTTACCTGCCATGATCTCATGCTCAAACACTGATGTCCCCAGTGGATAACCACTCACAAATTCATTAGTCTGATATGTCAATTCACCTTGAAAGTTCATATGTACGAGAAAGAATCATCACAGGAAGGAAACTGCAGAGATTTAACACTAGGAAGCAAATCAAAAGGCTTATGAACACAAAACCAGAAAATGGTTTCTGATATCACCTAGCCTGTGAATGGCACTAATTATCTTCTATTCCAGTTGTGAGATATTGATGCTACACAGAGGTGCCATTGAGGCTGACATCTGTACTGTATTTTTTATCAGTGTAGAGGCAAAGTAAAAATACTTACCAAAAAAGCTGAAGCCCAATTATCTCCAAAAAATCTAGTGGGTTTTACCTATACCAATGTTCTGGGACAATTAATCCAGCAAATTGACCAAGTGCCTCAGCACCAGGTAAGATACCAATTTGAAAGATACCACAGTAATATAGATAGTATATATGGTATATAGAGAGCCCTAGTCTAGACAGCAGTGGGTAGCAGGAGGCCAACAAGCAGAGAGAAGCAACAGCTCTTCTATTGTCCTTCATGACTATTGAAATAAAATGTTGCCAGATGTTTCAGAAAGACCAGAACAGTATCAAGTTGTGACAGAGAACCCTGAGGGCCTGTATTACACTTCCTTCAAGAGGTGCATTTGCCATGCAAGGGCAGTACATGAATTAAATATTCTGCTTATGTTTCTGAGAGAATCACACCCAGAATTTTGAAGACATTGCAAAGCAGGAAGGCAGAAGGTGAAGATGTTCAGTTAAAGAACTTAAACACTCACACACTGGGACTCTTTCCCTTTAGATAAGGCCTGAGTAAAATCTCTCATACACACATATCTGTTCAACATCCCATATTCAATTATAACTGCCCAGGCAGAAATGAATGTAGTTCCTTCTTTCTGTAACACTTCTTTGACCACTGCTTGTCACTTATGGGAATAATTCCTACCCCTACAGGGATAGATCCTGTTGCAGCACTCTGAAATAAGGAGCTAATGCATCCCCTTCCTGACATTCAAGAAAGAAGGAATGAACTAATAATAATTTGGAGTTAGAAATGACTAAAAGTAGTCTCCACAACAACATCCTCTTGCTACATGAAACATTGAACTTCACTTCTCTGTTGCCCAGCTATATCATCAATAATTATAATGAACCTTCGTTTGAGAGAAAAATGAAAGAGCATGACCTCATGTTATTTCAGAAACAAGATGGGGTTTTTTTTGCATGTTTCATGGTGAAAATCCCTAGCATTACTCCCACACTGTAAACAATACATCTATTGCCCAATAAGTTCTGTGTCAGTGTGAACAGCAACCATTTAACACAATTAAAACAGAGTTATATTTTTCAGGGTCTTGCATTCCAAGAAAACACATTATTTTTTTAGTAGCTCAAATTTTTAAACAGAGGCAAGGAAAACACAGTTGGACAGACATATGAGACACAGAGGAGTGTGGGATCTAATCCCTTGTAGCTGCCGAGTGCTGCAGCTCCCGTGGTAGTCCTGAGTGAGATACTGGAGAGGCATCTGCTGCAGTTTGCTCCTTCTGTTTTGTTCTGTCAGTGCAGGAGCTCTCTCTGTTACCACACTATGAGAAATATGGTCCATTCCCAGCTACCTCCTCAGGCCAAGGATATTCAGGGGACAGTGTAATTGCTTTGCATACGGTACCTAGAAACTGCTCTAATCAATCACTGATGGTTAGAAGTGCTGTGGAACTTAAGGACTGTAACTGCCCATCTATCTCATTTAGGTGCAGCTCAAAACTCACCTGTTTTGTTTTGGAATGTTCCATTTAAAAACCAGATTAATTTCTTAAGTGTGGGTGGAATTTTTAGCATAAAAGATGATTATCTAGATTATTGTGCTACTCTGTCTGTATGATGGTATGATTTAATAAATACAAACTAAAGCTGTGGCTTTCTTCTTTTGAGGAATATTAAATTAATTATAAAAATAGAGTTAAGATTGCAATACTGATGCTTGTTTGAATGAAGAAATTAAAAATTCTGTGGCCTCTCAAAGTTTGACAGAAAGACATGATTATATTGCCCACAAAAACCTTCTGATATGATGAAAGCTGCTGATGATTTTCAATAAGGAAAAAAATGCAGACAAGGTAGCACTCAGTCTATCAGGGATGCTTTTTACACAGCAGAAGCTGCAGAAATATTTTGTCCCACAATTTACACTGTATCCTGAAATTTGAACATGACGCTTTTCTATTAGAAAGTGATTACTAATGAATCAAGTATTGTGAGGGGTATTTTTTAGTTTTTTGTTGTTGTTGTTTTTGTTTTTTTAAACTGGAGGCATCCAAGCATTATAATTTATATGGATAACTTTTCTAGATGTGTTTGTGACTTTTTAACATCCTTCTTGTTAAATAAGGCTATGGCTACATTAAAAAAAAAAAAATGAAAGAAAAAACCCCTTAATTTTCAATAGGTTTCCTTTGAGCATTCTCTCAATGTTTATGGTCTGAGGGTACTACTAAGTCTGTTGAACACACAGTGAGGTCCAATTAATTTCTGTTTCAGTCTTTTGAATTTCCTCAAATTAAAATTCACCATCAATAACTTAAATCTATCGTCCTATTTGTGCTTCATTAATCCAACATGAATCTAATTTTAAGTCTATGCTTACTCCTTAATGGCCCAAGGAAAGAATTTAGCAAGGTTTGGGAAGAGGAAGAAAAGGTGCATTACTAACAAAATTTATTACCAACTTTTCTCAGAAACAATTTCTTAGACCATTTATTTTGGCTCCCCAGTTATTTTTGAGGGTAACTCTGTGGAATTTGAAATATGCTTCTCAGACTGAAATAGCAAGACAGCTGATTGTCTCAAGTGGAGCTTCCCATTCTGTGCAGTTATCCATAGCTTCAAAACCAGTCCATTACAAATGCCCTCATACTTTAAATCTCACAATACAGTAATATTATTTCACTGATCTAAGCCTCTTTGAAGGGTTGGTTGTAGGTTTTTTTTGGTTAACAAAATAAATCCAATTTGATCATATTTCAGGAAGGTTTCCTGAATGTTTTTTTTTTCATTCCTTACATCAAATGCCTTAGGATTATATCAGAATGTTTTAAAATCAATGAGAAGGGAGACTGAACACTGTTTATCTAGCACAGCAAGCAGAATGTTGAAAGGATGATGACTGTTTTTCCAACATCTGAATTCAATGCATAAACTGGGAATTCCATTGTAATTCCAGAGTTAACTGACATTGAGCATTAAGAATTTAAAGACTCTTACTCAAACACAGTAAGTTTGTAGCTATTCAATTTAGATCTTAGTGTCTTCTTTGTACCTTCCTTACTAGACCCTCACCATGAATCTGAGAAGTATTTTACTGGTCCAGAGTGAGTTATCCCTGTACCCTTTCTTTTTCCCCTCTTCTCCTTGGAAATCCTCAGCATGAAAAAGAGACCTCTTTCTTCCCCAATGCTTGTGACTTTGGGTTTGAAAACTAGGTTAACTAGAGAAGAATTTCCCTTTGAGACAGGTGTAAAATATCTTCAGCTCTGGGATCTGAATTCCTTAGGATTTAAGTCTGCACCAACAGTTTACATCAGTGGTAAATTACCTGGGTTCCCTTGACTACCTTTGCTCAGTCTTTATTTCTGATTTTCTCAGGGGCTAACAGAAGACTCCCAAAGCACTTGCTAAAGCCTCTTTTCAAACAATTGCCTAACTCCTTCCTCCTGCTCCCACGGGACCACCTCCATCTCAGTGCTGTATCCCTGTTCCGCAGTGCACCCACTCTGACTTCATGACCAGCAGGCAATAACAAAATGGATACAGCTGACAGAATATTTCTCTTTTACTTCCCCCATCTCATGATGACTTTTCATGAATAATATTCACTGCCAAAGACACAAGCACACTAAGCCTTGTGCTGGGAAATGAACAGCAAGTGCTGCTACAGATGGCCTTGGAGTGGTTAGCTCCGTATCAATCGCTGGTGCACGTGCTGACAAGTGCTATGATTCATTTTGAGTGCCTGGTTAAGGCAGGTCACTTATTGACGGGGACAGAAACAGCAATCTCTTAACATTCTACCACATGGAAACAGTGAAGAATTAAACAAGAAAGGCAACCACATTTGTACCAAAAATTCTTGAGCAAACGCATGGACGTGATCCCTTGCAAAAGGTTGGGGAAGCCATTAGAGTGATATATTTCCAAAGTGGTTGGTTCATTTAAAAGACTCAGCCTAATTTCTGCTAGCAAATCCTCTTAGAAAAGCAATATATCTTTAAAAAGTGCTTGAGGATTTAGGTATTCCTCAGTTTCATGGCTCCCATTTTAGCGAGCTTTTAAAGAAACTAAACTTCTTTAGAAAAAAACAATTTTTTCAGCACTTCCTGTAAAAAAATAGGTCACTGTCTCTCTGGCAGTCTGGGAGCACCAGAACAGAGCTTGGAAATCCCTCCAGCAGGCAGTTCTGCAAACGGTGTCATTTGAAGCAGTGGTTCCCAACAAGCAAGGTGTGACAACATTGCAGATCTTTGGGTATATTACAGGAGAGGTGTGGAGATCCCAGACCTCACATCCAGAGCTGTGGCATGACAGACTTGGGGCTGACAAGGACGGGAGCTACGGATTGAGTCAAAGCCACGGTGCAGGGGTGGGGGAGGACCGAACCTGACCAGGACCTATGTAGAGCAACTTTTCTTCACCAAAAAGTTAGGAACCATTGACTGAGGAGATCATTTCTTCTTCCCCCTGAAAAAACTGCTGAAGATTTTACCATTCATAAGAGGAGCTAGATCTGTAGATCAGTTACTTAACTTTGAATGTGTAGTATCATTTCTTTTCCCTGAAGCAAAAAGAATTAGCTCCACTATAACATTTTACCATTTGACAGCACTCTGGTAAACAGCACTCAAAAGTAAAAACAGGAAGAGTTTTAACCAGAATGCTGATTTACAGCTCCAGAGTGATAAGTAACCTAATGCAAATAAAAAACAAATCCTACATATTGCCTTTTTTTTTTTTTTTAAATTAACAATCTCCATAGCTGTAAGCGAGAGAAATTAATTATGCCTGGCCTTACATCATGCTCAATGTGTACTGATGCAAATGCACCCTATTTTAATTCCTCTGAATGTTAATAATAGAGCAAATGAGCACTAGATTATGTTATACAAAAGCAATGGAAGTAATTAAAGTTCATTTAATAAAATCATCAGGGATACAGAAGCATTAATGACTTACACTCCTCCTCTGCAGGGAGTGGAAGACATGTTGGTACACAGGAGCCTGAGAACCACTGGGATGAGAGCAATGTAAATACATAAACAGGAATGCTAAGGTAAGTAGTGTATCATATATGAAAAGTCTTAGAGTGAAAGCCCCAGGCTACAATAAATTATTTACTTTAAAGCACCAGGAAATAGTACCATCTCAGGCAAATGACAGCAAAAATATCTTCCATCCTCTGAGAGGCAAAGCATCAGCACTGAATTACTTTGTAAGTGCAAAGCTGGTTAAATGTTGTACTGATGGTGTTAGAGAAAAAAAAAAATTCTTGAACTGTGAATGGTTTTTTGCTTTTTACAGCCTTCTGTCCCTCTCTAAATTTATATTCACAAAGAGCATTGTGTTTGTACAACTCCTGTCTGGAATTCCTGTTAAGTCTCTGTATGCTCTCACTTGGACACAAAACCACATATTCATTTTTTATGATCGTGAACACTGGTTGATCACCATTTATTCCTTGTTTTCACCTAGTCATATTTTTTTCTATTAGAAAAAGAACAATGACTGTCTTCTAGTTAGGAAGAGGGAAAACTACCATACAAACTATTCGATGTGTATTGTAAAAACTGCTGGTCAGTAAGAAAATTTAAAATCAAAAGGAGATGGATTTGAAAGAAAATTAAAAAAAGAAAAAAGAGAAAAAAATCCCACATCAACAAGAAGCACTATTTTGTCCTCATGGCAAATGGAATGGAATGAATTTCTTTGCTACAATAGCACTCCCCCAAGAATTTTTCCATGAATATTAAACCTCAGATGACTGCAAGAATCTGTAGAAAGCAGATTTAAGTAATAACAAGTATTCATTTTAGTTTGGATTGTGTACTTTTATTATAAAGTTTTGATTTATAAGGATTGATGACAACTGACAATAGTAGTGATAATATTTCTGTAGTTTTTCTATAGTGAAACATCTTTGTGTAAGTATGAACCATTAACAGGAGAAAAAAAGCCTAACTTGACATCAGACATCAGAAAAATGTTTCAGATGTTTAAAGGTTCTACATAAATCTGGTTACAAATTTTACAATTGTTTTTGAGCATTTTTCAGAAAGTGTACTCAGTCTAATTCATGCCGTGGCACTTAGCTGTGGTGGCATTCCACAAAGAGCTTCACTTTTTACTTTTTTGTAAATAAGGCAGCCACCAGTGACTCATATAATAACTTGTATTTTTTATTTGAATTCCATAGAAAATAGCTACTAATGTTTTGTACAGCATCATCTGCCTAGAGATTGTTATATTAATTGATAAGATTTTCTTAAGTCTCTTCTCTATCTCCCGAGTATTTTCATTTTTTAAATGCACAAACTTTTTGATGTTTATCTCAGCTCAAGCTTCATCCACCTTCTCCCCTTGGGTATATTATACAAGCCAAACAAATATTTACCAGCACAGCAGAAGGGATTTGTCCTGAGTTTAGCTACATCCATATCCAGCACTTTCTAAAAAGGGTTGAAGTGACATAAACTGAGCATAAAATAACTGTTGCACAGTAAGTGATAGCTGTGGTATGTGATGAGGCTTTATGGGATTTTCTTGAAAAAAAGGCTTTTATGAAAAATAAATGTTGGTATTACTGTTCATAAACTCTTGCAGAAATATAAATATATTGAGATAAATGTGACTGTTAAGGATATGTATTGAGACTGTGACATACAGCAGTGTTTTGTGTTATAAGCATCAATAATAAACAGTAACAAATTTTCACTTCTGCCTAATAACTCAGGATTCTCTGCAGCACGGGTATATTAGAAATAATGCTTCTCATTAGATGAAAAAAACTTGAAGGCCAGTGGCTGGCATCTGACCCCAGCTTCACAGGACAGTGTTTTGGGCAATGCCTTCTGCTCCCAAAGAGTTACTTTTGGTTTACATCACTGTGTCCAAGAACAATATCTGTCCCCACAAGTAGAGCAAAGGGTGATTTTCCTTCACTTGACGTGCAAAGGAAAAGGGGTCATGTCAGGAACACTGTTCTCTTGAGGAAATACAACAGCACAATAAAAAAAAAGTAACTGCAGGGAAATGTTCAATCAATCCCGGAGCATTAAGGTGGCACATCAATTTGTGCAGCACTGTGTGGAAGCTGGCATTGGTGCCATTGTTTATCCAAAGAGATTTAACTTATTTTGTGAGCAACAAAAACACTCCCACAGTACCTAGGACCTCCTTCTCCACTGTGAGAAAGCTTTATTATTATTTCTATGACAAGAGAGATCTATTTCAAGCTTAAGGCAAGTTGGATAAAAGCAAAGAGTTCAATCAATAGCAGGATCCTTTCCCCACTTATATTAAAGAATGATTGAAGAGGAGTTAAAGACAGGTTGGTAAAGACAATATCAGCAGTATCACTGAACTCCTGAGACATAAAGCTTGGCTCTTTTACCTTCATTTGACCAGGAATTAAATTCCTTCTATTTTGTCAGATATGCAGTGCAGGAAACAATTGTGGAGGTATCCTCAGATTTACATCAGAGTGATTGTTATCTGTATTATTATCAGGATAGTGTTTTTATATTGCTGTGTTTCTGTAATTCCCATTGAAGGGCATCTGTTTGAGGTACAGGAAATAGTACCTGTTTTGAGAAGCTCTTTACATTTCTTCACTTGAAATATTGATGACTGTTTTAAGCTGGTATAATAGCATATCATATTTCATGAAAGTATTGCAGAACTGCTCATGCACAAAACTGCCTAAAGTGATACTCAAGGTAAAGACTGCAGAGGCTTTTAGGAATAGCAAGAAAGAGGTGGTGCCACTGGTGTGACTCATTTCAGATCCTCCTTGCTAAAATTTTCCTCTCACATTGTCCTTGACTCTGCACTGGTGGTGCAGCACATCTGGCACACTGAAGCACCCACTGCCTGGAGAAATTTCCAGTTCAGCCTAACAGAGAAACAAAGGGTGCAATGTTGGAACAAAGGAACACATATTTAGTCTGAACTGTAGAATTCTGTGTTTCTGTAGGTTTAACACTAACATCCATTCTTCTACCTAATTTTCAACTTGTGATGCTACATGTACTACTCGGTATTTCAGACATATTGAAAGGGTGGGTGGTTTTACAGACCATATGTGCTGTAATCTCTAGACACATCGCAGCATGTTAAAGATGGAGAATCAGATGCAGTCCTCAGATTGAATTTTTGGTTCCCTTCTTTTGTGGGTTTTTAACAGATTTGCCATAAAGTTAATTGAATTCTGCTTTCATTTGGCTTTAAGCAGATGTGTAAATAAGAACTTTTCATGGAATTTGTTGTGACTTGAAGTGAAAGGTGAGATAGCCAACAAAGAATTGTTCACATTTCAGTGAGAATAAGGATTAAACCAGTGACTTGTTCTTAATTCACTTTGGAAGTTTCAAAGTCACTCTCCTCTTCCATGTTGTGCAACATCAGAGTACAGGATGCTTAGTAGATACTATTAATTTCTAGTTTTGTGCACTCTGGCATGCATGACTGGTCATAAAGTAATGACTGTTTTAGACTATGATGTAGAAAGAAATAAGTATTACTGTGAAGACTTAGCCAATTTTAGAAGTAGTCTGTAGCCAAATCTTTCTTGAATTTTTTCATGAGACTCTCAGCTTGATTCTAAAGCATTAACAACGTCAAGAACTTCGCATATGTTTTAGAGAACCAGCTGAAGTGTGAAGGGTTCTCTGCATGGATTCTAGCTCACTTATTTTCATATTTATCTGCATGTAGTTACAGAGGATGGTCTTTTTCATATTTTGCTTTTTTACAATGCTTATTAAAAAATAAAATTGACAATTAGTCAAATCGTTTAAAAAACCTTTTAGCTATCTCCACTGATTTAAAGATGGTTATCTCTGAAGAATTAAAAAGAGTCATGCAGAAACCCTCTGTTGGAAATGAAGCTCATCTGATAACAATTTTGCAAAACTGTTTGCCGTCGCCATTTCATTATATTAAGCATGTCAGTGCCATGCAGATAGAGCTCCAGTCTCTCATCCCGAATGATGTGGATGCTAAATGTATTTTTGTTTCATTTTGTATAAGCTTTACTCAATCTAAGGAGTTCTTTTCTTCCTTTCCAAAGAACTGTTCCCAAAAAGACACTTCCATATTAAAAAGAAGTGGTTTTCAGATAAAGTAAGACAAAACCAGAAAGCTTCAAGGATATTACCATAAAATTACAACCTGGGCATATTGCAGAAATCAGATGATTCTGATCTAAATAAGTGTTTAGAAGAGCAGTCATTACCTGTTTATACCAGACCAATAACAACTGAAGGTCTGAAACAAAAGATAAACTATTTCAATTAATACAAACTCTGCAAGGAAAATTTGCAAGCATAGGTTTGAAATGTGCACATCTAATATTGCTCATTTAATATTTTATATCCAATGGCACTATAGTGGTGTTAAAATTTATGTCTCAGCTGGACTGGGGTCATCGCCCCAAACCTTCACTTATACCTGTCTCTCAATAAAATTATAAATTTCACAATGTTTTTTGGTTAGCAGCCTGTCAAATTATTGATACTGTTTATTATCACTTTAAATTATTGCCAGCACAGTCTTTTGAATGAGGAAACTACACCATGGGCATGCAGCAAATCTGGGGGTCCTGACTTACAGAAGATGACTAAAATGTATGTTTGAACAAGACTGACAATAAGCACACTGTAGAAAGCATTCAGCTTTAGTTTCAAGACCTTTCATATCCCACATACCCATATCTACCAAGTAAGGCAGAAGATATTAGTATGCTGCTTAGACATGACATGCCAGCATATTATGCATCAAGTGTAGTTTATTAAACATGACCTCTGGGAAGAGCTCTGGTGCAGAGTTTGTGTATTTATTACAAAAACCCAATCCAAGAAACCAGAACCCCCAAGCCACCTACACCTTCATGATCAATGCCTTTTGTTTCATTAATTGCCCTGGATGCATATAAACATAGGAAAAAAAATTCAAAGAGAGTCCAGCACACCTACTCAGTGTTACATGGTCACCACTGTAACACCTTCAATGGTATTCCTACAGGTGTGCTGGGAGGAAGAGTCTAACTTGAATCCTTTAATTAAGATTTCAGAGTGCTATCAGCTGAGCTGGTGTTGTACACCAAACCAGACCACCTATTTCCTGCTAGGTGACAACCACATGCAGGTACTCATAGACAGAGATTTGCTGCTGCTGTTCCAATCTTCAAGAAGTGCTACTAAACAAAACTCTTAAGTTGTATCTTACCAGTAAAGACTCTGTGTTCTAATGTTCCAGTTCATCGAAACATACATGCAGACAGCATCCACCTAGTTAGTACTGAGCACTGTGAAAGAGGTGCAAAAATGCTTCTCAAATCTGCAGATGCAAGGCAGCAATCTAGCCAGAGCTAGGTAGTTGTAAGGCATCTACCAGCTCGGTGTGCAAGCAGTGCTTAGCCATTTGTGAGCCAGCAAGACATTTGTGGACCAGTGTTATTTACAGAAGCTACAGGAGAATTTTTGCTGAATGCATACATTTGGGTAAGGCACTTCATGGATATTCTGTATAGGAGACAATTTTCCTAATCATGCAAGAACACTTCGAGGAAAGTGTACATTTATATCCAGTGAGATGAAGTGGCAGAGCTCCCTCCCCCCTGCTGCACCCCAAGAGATGTGGGATGCTGCATAACCAGAGAGGAAGAACATTCATGCCCCCAGCCAACCAACCATCCGTCTTTGGAAGTTACAAGGTGCCTGCCAGCTTTAAACTGGCCCAAGTTATCTGAACTTCATCTGATATTGCTATCATTAAAATACTCTCCTCTCTCCACCCTTATCTGCCCTAAACAGGTCCCAATCATAATCTTATAACATTATAACAATATAAAGTATATAGTATAACAAGGCAATAGTCTTAGTTTCAAATGTTATTTCATTTTAATATATGACAACTTCAGGGTGGAAATAGCTCTCCTTCCTTTTTTCCTCCCTTCATTAGACAGACTCTTCAACTAGATGCTAGGTCTTAAATTAGTACAATTTATTTCTCTAGAGATGTAAGTAAAACCACTTTTTGAAACCAGAAGAGTTAAATCAGCAAAACCCCATAAGGATACTTTTATTTCAAGCCAAATATTTTAGGAATAGTTTTTGGCTAAGGTAAAGTATGCTACTCTTACAGCACGATCTAGGGGATATACATCTGTTGAAACAATTCCACAGAAAAACATAAAATGCCGATGATGAAGCAATAGATGAGTCCTAAGTGCAGTTATTTTCATGACTCCCAGTGTTGGTTCAGGTGGCTTCTTACAGTGTGATTCTCATCCCAGAGTCCATAAGGATGTAGAAGCTTTTATTCTGGTGACGGGAAACCAAAGGAAGGAAGCCAGCTAAAGAAAATTCACGAGGAAAGAAAAGAACTTCAGGAAAAACTTAGGCTAAATATTGTATGGTTGCCCCCATTGTGGCTAAACATTTGTCTGTCATGTGAGAATTTGGGAAAGAAGACGTTTCACTTATGGCATGAAAAGAAATAAAAATGTTAATTGTGAATGATGCCCATTGTAAAGTAGGCCCATTCATTACACTTGTGATTATTAACTTCATGAGTGCCAGCAGCACATTGAGAAAATGCATGGAGAAAGATCATTCCCTACAGAGTTGTGTCTCATGGCTCAGCTGTGAGCTTCTGAGCCCCACAGATTCGGTTCTTTGACAGAAACAGCCGTGGGTGGGTTCGAGGACTTGCCCTTGCCAACTGGTGCTGGAACTCAGAAATAACACGTCAAAAATATGGATTGAAAAACTAGAGAAAAAGGAGAAAGAGCAAGGAAAATCCTACCAATGCCCTATACTTCTTGCTCATGCATGCAGCATGGTAATAATATTAGATGCTGTAAATTAAGACAAGTACATATAAATATATAAACATGTGTTTATGGCGAGAGAGAGGTTTAGTCTAAGTTGAAGATACAACATTTTAGGAGGGCTTGGAAGCCCGCAGTCAGGAAAACATTATAGCTTTTAAGTTCAAATATGTGTTCCAATGATCAATATTTAGCAAAGCTTACTGGAACACATGGGGAGTCCCACTGGTGTTAACACAGACTTTGTAAGTTGCTTCTGATCTAAGCATGTGTTTAGCTGACCTGGATGCACAGAAAGATGTAGCTTGCAAACCGGCTTAGGGAACATATCTCTTGGTGGTTTAGCATAAAAGGACACATAGAGATGGAATTAAATTTTTGTTCAGTTTAATATTCTTTATGATAAACCTAAATGCAAGTTATGCCCATATAAATAAAACCCCCCAAAAAACCCCACCCAAAATAAACTAACAAAATGGTAACATAAATTTGAATTAGAACATTTCCTTCAGACTTCTCTTCTCAGAGGCAGGTTCTTTGCTGGTGCAAATTTCCATAATTTAAATGGGTTACAACTGCTTACACCAGCTAGACTTGGACCCATCTATCACCTCTATTATCTAGATAATGTAGAAAATAATCTGTTCAGAGCTTTCATTTTGAAAACAAAGTCATATTACAATTCTCAGCAGAGTCAAAAGGCTCCCCAAAGCCATGCATGAAAAATAAACTGTAACCTTTTAAGATTTCCAAGCTGTATGATAAATAATACTGAACTAATAATAACTCAGAGAGAAAGAGAAGCACTGTTTATCTTATTTTTCTGCTTTAGGGGAAAGAATCTAGGTAGCAGATTTTGTCATGATTTTATTGCTCATTTTCTGTTCTGCAGGTTTCTTTCTTTGTGCTCATAGATTGTAATGACTTTTGCAAGAGAAATAAATTGTATTTCCATGGGAGCTGGGGCGTTAGGCAAATTGCAAAAGATGATGATGAAATTTGGACTAAGCTCACAACACGCTCTAGGTCCTGATGATTTAAAAACATTCCTTTAGCAATAAAAATCAAGTCCTTAAGTGCAATCCTAGCAGCCTGCATGAAAACAAAAACATACACAGGATTATTCTGGTTTGATTTATAGTGCTTTTGCCTACTGGAAAACTTAGTGCAAGAAGCTTGCCAAGGTCAGTGCTTCTGCTTTCAGATTTCTTTATGAAAAAGGAGAAAGCAAGCTGCATTTTCAATTTTTTTTAAAGGCTCTGGCACGACGCCAGCCACTAGGCATTGAAGAAGTGTTCTGTAATCCATTCAACTGCAACATAAAGTTTTGTAAAAGGTATGCTAGCATATTCTGCACTGGCTCTGCTAATCAGTAATGTTCCATTAAATTGGCCACTGTCATATTAAAGCAAGATCTACACAGTTTGTGCCCTCTTGTAACAATAATATTTGACAATAATTATAGTGATACCAAGGTGTAGGTGGTCCAGTTGGCAAGAATAGCACAATATTTCTCTTTAATAGTGACTTGATCAAACATGTGTGGGTGCTTTGTTGAGGCTTGAAGAGGATTATAATAGCTGAAATAAGATGAGATAATTTGCTGACAAAGTTGTTTCTTCTTTAGCAGAACATATCCTTCTGTGCATGTGTGTGTGTACATGAACATCCCCCCACACAACCACCTCCCAGAGAAAATAACCCTTAAGCAGCTGTGCACTGAGAATGCTGATGGGGTGGAGCACTGTGCCAGAGGGAAAAGGGAAAGCATGCCAGGCTTTGTCTGTTTGGGAAGAGGCTTTAACAAACAAGAGCACAGCATTGAGGTTTCTGGCCTCCAAAGAAGAAATGGTGACTGTGACATGGCAGACATTGTGCAAGGATAAATTTTGTTTAATACCACAGGGCCACCTTTCCCAGCTCTGGACAGTCATGTCTGCCACGTGCTACAATTTGCCATACATTGATTGCACCAGCACAATAAATGATACAAGCCAGAGCACTGAAATCATCACCATTTAAGAAGACAGCAAACCTCTCCTCACTGCCTGCACTCACAGAAATGAGCCACAAGCAGCAAAAGCTCACAAGCCAGATGTCCTTCCCCCAACATCCAAATTGCCCCCTCCTGTGCTGAACTCCCAGCTGAAGGGCCACATTATTCACTGGGCCAGACAGCTCTACAGTGCAGCTCCACCAGGGGCTTGAGGACAATTCTTACCAACAGCTATCTCAGTTACACTTAATAGTGTTCTTGACAGACCATTGTGCGACAATGTCCTTCAGCATCCTTAGCCTGCCTTGGCATGGTTGGTGAGGCCAGTGGAAAATGGCAAAATGAGATATTACTGCTGCTGCTGCTGCTGCAAAAAGCAGTGCCCAGGAAATTGGTGGGATCTGGAGTTGTGGTTTTGATGTTGTGCAGAGGTATGAATGTGTGTGCAAAATGAAAGAAACCTCTGCTTTCAGAAATAAATCTTTGAGATGACACAGGAACACACAGAATGGTTGGGGTTGGCAGGGACCTCAGGAGATCATCCAGTTCAATGCCCCTGCTCCAGCAGGACCAGCTAGGACTGGTTGCCCAGTACACTGTTGTCAGGTTTTGAATATCTCCACAGCTGGAGACTTCACAACCCCTCTGTCTAACTTACTCCAGTGTTTGACCATCTCCCCAGCTCTTTTGTGTTCAGATGGAGTTTCACATATGTCAGTTTGTCCCCATTGCCTCTGTCCTGTCTCTGGGACCATGCAACCTGAGCCAGATCAATGATCTGTCAATTCACACTGTGAATTCTGGATTCAAAGAAGGCTGCATGGACACAGCAGTCAGTTTGATAAAGAAACCTGTGCAATCTCTCTGAGGGGAATTGTATTTTTTCCTTCATTTCTCTCTACTCCTTTCCAGTATCCTCTCCAGTTTATCAGGAAAGCCTCATGTGGACATCTGCAAAGATGACAACTTGAAATGCATGGAAGAAGTGAAAGGAGGCTGTGGGGTGGTTATTGACAGAGGTACAGAGTGGTAAGGATGCTACCTGGGGTATCTGTGAAAGTGTCAGAACGTGTATTTTCTTCAGCTGTACATGAAAGGTAAATATAACCAATGCTTCAGACTTAAACTTGCTTAGCCAGTTCACAATCTGGAATTGAATTTGGACCATGATGATTTAAATAATTTGGTACTTTTTTTTTTTTTTTGTGAGAAGAATAAAAATTAGTATTCTGTCAATTTCCAGATGGTTTAGCCCTTTCTTAAAACAATAACATAACTAAAACTGACTGCCCAATTTCAATGTAGCCCTGTATTCAGTCCCTGGTAGTGTGCACCCACTGCCTCTAGCATTTTACAATGCAAACCAGAGAAGAAGCCAGAGCCTGGACTAGTGTTTCTTTCCCATTGCACTTACTGGTGATGCCTTATGAGATTATTAAGAGATAATGCACAAGTTCCCTGTGGTTTCCCCTCCTTTTCCTCATGTCTCTCTGTGTACCCTTTGAGGGATTCAGAGGACACCATGCTGCCCCAGCAGGAAAGCTGCCCCCCACACACAGAGTGATACATTATGACATTGATTCAACACAGATGCAGGGCAGGACAACTGCTCCATGCTCCAGCCTGGCCACCAGCCCCTGGGGGGGGGGCCAGTCCAGCTGCTGATGTCCTGACCTGCTGCAGCACATGAGGCCACACAAGATCACAGCCTGAGGTAATATGGCCACAGGCATACCTTCTGTGCTTGCTCTGTTCCTCACCTCCACCTTCACTTCATGCTGAAAATATTTCCTTTTGAGACAGTGACAAAGACTGGCAGACCCCAGACATCACCTGTTGCAGTTTCTGCTCTGACTTCTCCCAGGGAGGACAAGCAATCCCTTATGGGGTCTAGCTCATTGCTCCCCCCTCCAACACCTTCAAATCTGGAAGACTTCCCTGGCTAACTTCAAGCAACTATCTCTTATGCCAGAATAGGCTTCTCTCTTTTTTCTAGGATATGTTGAAAAGAACTGACAACAGCAAATTAAAAAAAATTAAATAACTAGCAGAGAAGCTAGAGAGAGACAGCAGTTGCTAGAGAAGGATATTGCAAGATGGTCACTAGTTAAAAGAAACAAGCCATCTTCTAGTTAGTCCTCAAAGATTTAAAAGAACCACTTTACAATACTAATACTACATGGTCAGTAAAATGATTTCTGGAAAGTTCAAAGTAATTCTGAGATACAAGTTATTATCCTGTCCTTGATTTGTTAATTCTCAGTAACCAGGAGGTGTGAGCAGGAATGTTATTAAAGCAACCTGAAAGCATGTAACTGAATTTTAATTAGATGATATTATAATTTTGTACTAATTCTGACAAATGCTTTGTTGACTTGTCTCTGAAACAAAAATAGGAAAATAATATTTTATTTAAGTTTTAGTGTTTTGATATCGTTTGTCAGCTCAGTAACTCCAGCCCATGTTTCTGCTCTGTATATTACCTAGAGATTAGCACAAAAAAATAAATGGACAATCATTTCTACAGGTGTAACTATAAAATAGTGTGAGAGAAATTTCAATTGCATTAAATAAAGTAATTTTCCCTCTTGTAAGACAAACACATCAACAAAACAGTCCAATATTTATAATTTGGAAAAAGTATTAGGAGAGGAATCTGTTTCAGAATAAAAACCAGTTCTGAATTCTTTCTTCTTTAAAGGTCATACCTGCTTTAGTAGGCTAATTTTAAACACATCTGAGACACTATTCAAAGTAATGAGATCAGAGCTAACAGGTTCATTCACCCATCATGAAAATCTCATTTTTTCTGTCCTTAATGCATGCTTGAAAATTAAAAAAAGAAAAAAAATTAAAAATTAAAAAAAAGGATCTGGATTTTTGTCATCCAAAGAGGAACTAACAATAAGCACGACAGAACAAGCAGTTTTCACAGAGGAGAAGATAGTTTGATTTGGCCTATCTGACTGCTCAAGGCACCTGCTCAGCTAAAGGATGCTGGAGCCTCCACTCATCACATCACTGGGTATCTTCTTTGCATGGGTGGTTAAGTTTCATGTGAGGGTTGAACAGTCAGCAGCCCAGGCACCCAGCAGGTGTAAAGCCTCAACACAAGCAGGGGAGCACCCTTTATGTGCCAGCAGAACCTGCCTTTGTGGAAAGTGAGAGCAGCTCAGCAAGTGTAAGGCAAAGCTTCTCAGGAAGTTTACACTGGTTATTTCAAAAAGAGCCAGCTGGACACCATCACTGGAAGCTGAAGCCAACATGCAATTTAAATCAGACCACAGGCAGAGATTTATCTGTGCTCCATCTGTAATGTGGGGATGAGATCGAACTGTGCAACTTCGTGTTTGTGAGGTACCTCGAGACTGGGTGGAAGGCCAAAAGGGAGTGCCAAAGATTCTGTTATTATGAAAAGCCATTCAAAGATAAGCAAATGTTGATGTTAGTAAAAGCATCAACTTCCAAAGCCTTTTTAAATTCTTCTATGAAGTAAATTAATTTACATATGAAATACTCCAAATGTATTTTCTTTGGTAACGGCAAATTATCTTCCTATCAAGTAAGTACAGATTGCAGAAACCTAATTGGACTTTAACAACTTGTGAAAAATTATGGATGTTGTATTTTATACATGTAAATGTTTGATTTTGTTTAAAAAACAGTCCCCTATCAAAGGAAAAAATCAATACATTTCATGTAAATGAAGCTAAACATAAATGTCCCTATTGTAGCCTCAATTTGTTTATGTAACTCCATTGGCAGCAATGGATGCTGTGTACATATCCAACTGAGTGACATATTGTGTTAGCAAGAATCTCACAATTACAGACAATTACCTTTCTTTTGCACCTGGTGCTTACAAGCATTCTTTTTTAGTTGGATTTCTTGAAGAAGGAAAGATTTTTATGTAAATCTTGTATGTCTCCTGAAGTTAAATAACCCCAAAACCAAACCATCACCATCACCAAAAAACCCTAGAACAACCCAGTAGAACTACAAAATATCACAAACAACTCTTAAAACACCACCATGTCATTGTGGTGTTTTAAACTTCACAAAAGTAAATAAACTCTAGGTATAAACAGCTTCTCTGTTCAGAAAGAAACAGAAAAAAGAATACCAAAATAATTATCAGTAGTCTAAGTCTCTGGATTATGCAAACATGTATAGCAAGAAATCCTTTTCCACCCAATCTTCTGCACATGTGCCCCCTGCTGCACTTTGTAACAAGTCAAATTTGAGTGCTCAGGTAACACAGGAATTACTCTTGTTCTTCAGAGCATGAAAGAGGAAGGTCTATTAGGAGACAGAGACCTTTATTCCCCAGATGTTGTTACACAAAGCCAGCAGCAGTCCAAACACCCAGGCTGAATAATAATTTCTATTGTTAAAGAAACTTGTGGTATTTTTTTGAAAGGCTTCAACACTTCCACCACTTAAGGTAAAATCCTAAAAGTTGACAGTGACAAAATACCTATGATTGTGGGAGACATGCTCTTTGCTCAGCCTATATATCCCTCTTTCAGTTAGGATAAGTTATTAAATTCTGAACTTTCCCACTTCCTTTAAAGCATCTGCAGTATTACAGAAACTTTTTGTGTTCAGCCAAAACCCTAACAAACATTGCAATGTTAGGCTCATGCCTCTGCCAAAGCATCAGCAATGCCACATGCTAAACTGGGAACACATGGACACTGATGCAGCAGATAGAAGTAGAATGAGAAATACAGACGATCTCCTCAGGTCCCAGAATTTTGCTCACCTCTGTCCATTCTTACACAGCTGAACCTGTGGGCTGTACTCCTGATGTGATGTAATTCTCTCTTTCCTCCACGCCTCCAACAAAATAAGAAATTTCCTTTGGATTTCCTCAGTAAGCATCCAACACTAGTCTCCAATACCAGAATCTAATGGGCCTCTTCAGAATCACAGTTTCTTCTACAGCAAACCAATTTCAGTTTAATTGAACTAACTGCAACTCAATAGAATACTCTCTCTTTGGAAAAGTACAGAATTGCATACACAAAAGTATATTTAAAATAACCTTTCTAAAGTAAGTGTTGGTACTTGAAATGCACAAAGTGGCAGATCAGTCTGGCACTTGACCTCAACTCAGCCCTCTTGCATGCACAGGGTATGATGCAGTCTTTAATTATATGGTTACATAATTATATTTCCACAGAAACCCAGATTTCTTCAGTGGAGTGGGATATAGAATGAAAGCATATGGCTTTAAAAATGTATTTATGGTAATTTAAAGAGATTAAAAAACAACCAGTACTGAAAAGATCATTTATCTCAGCAGTAGCAGATGGGGCTCCTGCTGAGATCAGGACTTCATTGTGCTCTGCTCCGTACATGCACATTAGATCAGACAGCAGTTGTTCCAAAGACTTTACAGTCTAAGTAGGGCAGTCAGGCAAAACTACAGGAAAAGGAATTATTTCCTTCATGTTATTAACGGGGAAGTGGACGTACTGAAGCACAAATAAGTTAAAGCAAGGTCAAGTGACTGAATTCAGCTTTGCTAAGGTGAAACCAATTTTAACCCATTACTACTGGCCTCCTGTTCTTATACTGGTCTGTAAGAGAAATATACTTCTAGGCATTCACAGATTCAGAGGTTAGGAAATGTTATTACCATGAGCTAAGTTAGTCTTAGTAGTTTCCCATTATTCCAGATGTGTCTAAGTATCTGAAGGGAGGTGTCAGGGGATGGAGCCGAACTCTTCTCAGTGGTGACAAGCAATAAGAAAAGAGGAAATGGGCAAAAACTGATACACAGGAAATTCCACCTGAGCACAAGGAAGAATTTCTTTACTGTGCAGTGACCATGCACAGAAACAGGGTGTCCAGAGAGGCTGTGGAGTCTCCCTCACTGGAGATATTCAAGAACTGTCTGGACACAATCCTAGGCCTGTGCACTGGGACAGCCCTGCCTGAGGAGGGAGGTGGGACCAGACTCACCCCCTGTGGACCCTTCTGTGTTACCTGCTGTACTTGTTTATCAATGTTACAACTGTAACAGTTTTGCTTTTCCCTTCATGGACAAGTCAAGCCAAGCTGCTCATTAACCTTGCCCTAGTAGATAATTTTGTTATATAAAATTAAAATTATCAACCACTATTTCGTCCTAAGAGGGAAAAGTTCAGAAATGGCTTCACAAGTTTAGCAGCCTTGGAATTAGTAACTAACTGAATAAGCATGTTACGCAAGCGTGACATGTTTTAATTGAATTTACAAGTTCTTTGTAAAAGAGAAGGGCAAAGCACAGCTAACAGAGTGCTGAAGGTCAGGACAAGGGATAATTTGCCTCGTTCAGAATCAATAGTGCCTAATAAAAAACATGCAATGATCTAGATCTAGTGCAGTGGATCAAGAATTTCAAGATCTGAAAAATTCTGAAGAGAAAGGATCACTGAAGTTTTGCTTATCCAGGAAAAGGTTTGTTAAAGAACAGAGATTTCCTTTAGGCTAATAAAACCCTTCAGCTGGCAACTCCTAGACAACCTGCCAAAAGATTTCTCAGTTTGCCTTTGTCTGCTTTCTCTCACCCAAATATGCTGCAGAATAGTTAATTAAAGGGAGTTCTTTGGAAAGGTGCCTGTGGTTTAGGGAAGATTTTGAACAGAAAACCAGTTAATGATGTAATGTTATTTCAAAAGAATACCATGCAGTATTACAGAAATACAAAGTGTATTTCTTCTTCTTTGGGAAAGCTGGAGCAAATATATTTTTATTAGATGCATGTATGTGTTTGAGGTAAAGTAATAAGATACAACACATTATTCAATTCAATTAGTATGGTTAAAAAAGTTTTGTAACACAGATCTCATATTTCCTTTACAGATATGAATTTCAAAAAAAAAACCAAACAAATTTATCTATAAACCAGCATAAACTGTTGCAGTGCTTTTCAGGCCTCAATGATACAGGTGATATAAAGAATATAGCTAAACTCATTTGTTGAAGCAGAAGAAGAAGTCTCTCATATTCTGCATGCTTTTAACCATTTGTATGACATACCTGAAGAAATCTTGCCATTGTAATAGTCTATCATTTGTAAATGCTACTACATATTTCAAAAGAGAAAACCTGGTTCTGTGCATAAGGAAAGCCTTTAGTCTGAATAGACTTACTCAGACATTTTTCTAATCATCTCTATTAGACCTTGACTCAGAAAGAGCATTCCTAAAATGAATGTCTTAATGAATCTGTTAGAAGATTCAGGGTCAAGCCTTTGAATCTACAAGGAAATCTTGAAGCCAAACTCTTCTTCTTTCTCATGGTTCTTTGGTATAGTTTATGGCAATAGAAATGGCAATCTTCTTTTACACTTGTCCTGTCCAGGAGCTCTGGAAAAGAGACTAGCTGGTTTAAATAGAATAGAAAGGGTGTGGGTGATGTAGAAATTCACAGTGTTGGCAGGATCCCAGCATTTATAGGATGGATATATAAAATTGTTACTTCTGGCACAAAGTGTTGCAATCAAAAGCTGATTTCAGACGGCAAGAAAGTGACAAAACAATGTCTGACATCTTGCAGTTGATACACAAAGTAAGATTAATATAAAAGAACCAGAAAAGGCAGAGGCAATTATGATGCACAGCATTTCAAAAGACTTCCAAAACTGAGTCATCTGGAAGCAGCATTAAAGCAAACAAACAGAAAAGCCCCTCACCACCAAATTAATTCCCTTATCTGTCTTTTTATATGTTTAAAAAAGCTGAGCCTGGAACTCTTGTAATAAGAGGCCTCTGTTGTTACAACAGACGTTTTAACAGATTTATTTCTTTGTAGAATTACTGGGCTGGAAATGTCTATAAAATATTAGAAAATATTGTTCAATTTCCAGAGCATTACAGCATGGTATTGTTACACACAATGAAGTTATGTTCTACGAGATATTCCTGAACAAGAGTGTTTGACCCTGTCCCTCAAAACTAAGTTGAGTCCTCAATACAAGCCTGAAAAATTTAGAAAGGAAAACATGATCAAAGCCTTCAAGAGAAAACAGATACACCACTGTCTGAAAAAGTTAATCACATTATTTCACAAAGGTGAATAATTTCCCATCACATAAACAGAAAAGGTAACACATTCTACTTGCAGATCAACACAGTCATTGTCTTCAAGTACTTTCGGCCTAAATTTAGTTACATGTATATTTACTTATCACAGTCAAGCCAACATCATGATATTACTTTGGTTTCTACTCTGAAAATTCTGCTGATTTAAACACTTGAAGGATTATATTTGTTCTCTCATAAGCTTCTATCTTTCAGATTAAAACAAAACAAAATAAAAACTGCTTATGATTCATATGCACTTGATTCACACTATATTACTCTTTAGCAGGTAATTAGATGTAAAACAATAAAGGCTGCTCATCTGCCTGAAGTGAGGAAAAAAAGCATGATGAGCTCCTTGAGTAGCAGTACTGGATATGAGCAGAGAAAGTCAGCTTTGCAAAAAGAAGCAGAGACACTGTATCATTATGATGTGTAGTTATATCTTTAAGATAAAGAAATAAACATGCATAATCTATTAGACTGACTATGAATAAAAGAAGAACTCTTTTATCCTCAGTATAACTTTTGCTTGGTAGATAACCCCTAGCACAGACAGTCTCCTTTACAGTGTATTTAGTTCATATCTGTACCACAAGTCTACATGCTTTGATCAGCCTCTCTAGCAGCCAAATATTTCAGATGGTTTTCAAGGGAACGCATCTGCTCATGGAGACAAAGTCACATCTCATGCTCTGCTGAGGGCAGTGGTGCTGTTAGAGCCAGCAAGCAAGTGGCAACCCACAGCTGGTGCCAGGAACTCTCCCTTGGGGAGATCACACCAAGTCTCTGAAATAAAGATTTGTTTGTTTTGAGGGAAGTCGGGGAGGTGGGGGGCTGATGCAGCAAACCAGACAGAAGATGATATGGGGTCATTTCTGACACCTCAATCCACTTCAGCTATGCCAAGAGCAAAAAATTAAATTGAGTGAACCTTACTTTTAGGGTACCTTTTTTTTGGTCAGTTTTACATCCTGCTCCGTTTGTACTATGGGATTTTATTCACTCAGTAATGTTTTGATAGTTTTACAGGTTTATATAATTGCTGCCCTTAGCTGTTCATTTCTGCCCCTGTGTTACCCCTCTCTCATGCCAGCGCAATCATTTCTGCAGCTGATTTTCTCATCTCACTTTACTGTGCAATCTGGCTCATAGTTAGCAGGAAAAAATGTGTGTTTTTTCATGAACTAGTTTCCTGAACTTGTTCACTATGAATATGCAAAGAAGGAAAATGCTTCTGAATACCTAAATTCTTCATGACTGCAAAGGGAAAGAAAAGCTTTTCTAGTATTATCCCATAGGAAATATCCCATATTCAAAGTAACCTGCAGAACTGACTCCTGAAGCACTACTGCCTTTCAAAGGCACACAAAAATTTCCCCAGAGCAGACCCATCTAAAGGGGTAATGGTTATCTCAGCAGTTATAAGAGGAGCAGAGCTCACACTGTGGAGGAGAAGACCCAAGCCTCAGTGGAGCTGGGTGCCACGCCATACAGAATGTGATGGGACATCTTGATTTGTACCAGTTCAGGATCCAAGCCTGTATAAGGGAAGGGAAACATTTATCTTAGGTTGGTTCTAATTTCTATCTGCATGAGATTTCTCAATTCTAAGAAAAGCCAGCTAAGCAGTGAAACATGATAAAATGCCTAATTCCAAGGCTAGCACTGCTAACCCACCAGCAGAGTACTAGTGAAAACAATCTGCTTCAGTTGGCTATGTATTCATCCTAATATTTAGAAGACAGCATGTAGGGGGACTTCAACAGGAATAAGTCCTTTCTGTTCTTTGCCTGTATTTCATCCCTCTGAACTTTTACAGATCTAATTTCTCCCGCTAATATAGCTTAAAAACATGATTGCAATAAGAAAGTGCTTTCTTAAACTAAAATTAATTTTAAAAAATAATTTTTTGTATATAAAGTCTAGGTAGATTTATTTTTCTATTGAAAATTAAAGTTTACTTTTGGCAGATGATGAGGGAGAAATGGGTTAGTGGAAAGAAAAGACATATTCTACCCTTGACTTCTTTTGTCCAGTCATCTTTCCTTCATTTGCCAGAAATTACAAAGCAATTGAGTTCAAAGGCACCACACATTGTGAGTCACAGACTGGTTTTCCAGAGTGTTTATGCTGGATGTATTTACATAATGGTTGTAGCGAGCGCTGTGGCCGCACACCAGAGACGGACATGCCCGCACTTCCACCAGCAGCCTTCCAGCACCTGATGAAACAGGAATTCCTTGCTGGGTGGGACTCGCTTACACCCTGAATATTCGGAAGAAAGCTCTTTCATATTGGCATAACAGATTCCTTATTAGTGATTTTTCTTCTTTAAACAGACTCTAGGCCGTTGTGCCTACTCTCGTCCGTCTCAGGCGGCGGGGCAGCGCGGCCGGTGCAGGCAGGCACGGAGCTGCGGAGCTCCTGTCCCCATTCCTGTGCAGGCACTGGCTGATGGAGCTGTGGAGATCCTGTCCCCATTCCTGTGCAGGCACTGGCTGATGGAACTGTGGAGATCCTGCCCCCATT
>CM031862.1:23444903-23595913 GCA_018697195.1 Certhia americana | reverse complement strand
CCTGTGCAGGCACTGGCTGATGGAACTGTGGAGATCCTGCCCCCATTCCTGCCCCCGTTCCTGCCCCACCTGTGCAGGCACAGGCTGATGGAGCTGTGGAGATCCTGCCCCCATTCCTGCCCCACTTGTGCAGGCACAGGCTGATGGAACTGTGGAGATCCTGCCCCTACTCCTGCCCCCATTCCTGCCCCACTTGTGCCGGGACAGGCTGACGCTGCACAGCCTCGGCTCCGGGATCAGCACGCTGGTTGCCAGGGCCCGGGGCAGCGGTGTGGCAGTGGACTGTGCCAGCGTGCTAGGATTAAACCAGACTAACAAGGAGCCTCGCCCTGCTCCCCGCCCCTGGCATGTACCTCTGAGCCAAACCTTGCACTCCTCTAACCCTACAGTGAACCTGCTCAGAGCACTGCACTGACAGAAAAGTCACCCTACCAAATGAACAAACAAAAACTTTTCAATGTTTTTGTCAGATTTCCTCCCTCCACCACTTGAGCCAAGTGCTAGTGCTGCAGCAGCCAGCCAAGGGGCAAGGAATTCGATGTACTAACCATTAGCTGAGTCCCATTCTGATAGCACCCATCACTGGATCATCTTGGTTAATGTGTCTAATCACACCCTGATGAGACACAGACATTCTCTGAAGCCTGACCTAGGCCTTGATAAGGGGATGGACAAACATAGCCTTGAAAAAGCTGCCCTGACAAGATTTAAACATATAGAGGATGTTAAATCTGGCAGATAAGCTTTGCACTCCCTTTCTAAGCAGGAGGGAAACCCAAGTTCTTTTGAATAAGTAAGAGGGTTACAAATAGAGGATGTGCTCATACATGACAACAGATGCTATAGCAAGGCCACTTTAAAAAGCTTTCAAATTTTGAATTTTTACAACTCTATTTGTGCCCCAAGGACGCTTGAGATAAATAAGAAAAAACACAGATGCAAAGACAGTAATAGTCAGAAGTGCGACCCTAGGGAAGGCAGGGAGAGAGGGCTCTAGCATGAAAGTAGCTGAGGAAGTGAACATGGAAGCTGAGAACACAACCCATTTGGGGAACAAGACACTGTCTTTAGTTTTGGTCAATGAACAGACTCACATGGGAGAGACACACGCAGTGTGTACACAGAATACTTCCCTTTTCCATTTAAAAGGCATGCTTAGGTCAGGAGCTCTCTCTGGGCTTCTTGCTTGAGCCTGAAATGGCACTCCTGGTGTTTGGGAAGCTGTTTCTATTTATTAAAAGCCTGTCTGTTCCCCAGGCTATACCAGCATAGCCTCCACAGGCAGGATTAGACCTTTCAGGAAGGAGATGTCATGGCTGCAATGTCAGGCACCCACTGTCACTGCCTCCTCTGCTTGTCATCCAAGGAAAGCTAAGGCTCTTGTTGCAATTATTTTTCATGTAAGCTGCTTGTGCTAACCAGCTGTCATTATTTCAAAGGGAAAATGTGGTTGGTAGAACAGGTTAGCAACTTGTGTTGTCCTCTTTCTAACTGGAATCATGTTACCATGTGCTGCTTTCTGCAAATGTGGATGCAAAGGCACCTTATGCCAAAACACTGTATTAATCTTTGAATTCCTGGATAGCAGCAGTACTAAAAAACAAAGCTTCTTTTTCTCTTCATAAAAGAAAGAAAGAAAAAAAATCAATGTGGGGCAAATCCCCCGTCTGTAAGGTTTTTGTAAGGTTTTCCTTTTCTACCCTGATGGTTTTTGTGTGTGAACTATAGTAGCTTTTTGTATTGAAAACCGGCCACTCCTAACTGATGAGCTCACTGCTGTCTGCATCCTGAAGAGACATTAGGACAAAAACTCAGCAACAGCAAATCAGTTGCTTCACTGAAGAAAAGCAAGCAGTGATTTATGTCAGCTAAGAGTCAAGATTCACCCAGCTTAAAGACACAGCTTGTTCCAGTAAGGAACCCCCCTCAGTTTACAAGGGGAGAGATGAAGCAGTGCTTACCCATGCCAAAGGCAGGTGGGGAACCACAGATATTTCCAAATGTAAAGAGAAAAAAAGACCCACCACTGGACTTGAAAGATGCATTGTAAAGAAATCACTGATTATATCAGTACACTAGTCCTGTAAATTTTTCAGGAGGAGACTCACACAGGCCAGGGGACATTTGATTACTTCATGATGGGATTCTAAAAACACATGTCCAGGAGAAGCAGCAAAAGCATAGCTCCTCAGACAGCAAAATGCCTTCTGGAGTTCCTGGGTACTGGTGGAGTGAGCAGTGCAGGGTGGAGTGACTACAGATTTCTACATTTACTGAAGAAGTGCAGTGCTCTTTCCCCTGCAGGGGGAAAGGAACAGGTGGAGATACACCCTTCTCTCATCAGCTGTCTGCCACCCCTCCCTTTGGAAGTCACACCTTGTTATCAGCTCCATCTCCCCCCTTCCCAAAATGCATATGCTGCAGTTTGTGCAGGTGCCATGTGGTTCATGGCATAAGACCTTGTGGGGAAACAATACACTCACTTCTGTTATTCAACTGATATTAACTCTGTGTGCTCATTGCACTCTAAGAATCCTTTCTTGGATCAGTGATGCCATTACTGCAAATATCAGTAGAACTACGATAGACTCCAACATTCTTTCCTGTATTTGAATTAACCTTGGTTTGGTTGGTATAACTTATTCCAGCATGCCACAGCTAGTTCCCATTGTTTCACTCAATACAGTTCTATTGGCATTTCTAACTGTTTTAGGACAGCAAAAACTTGTTTGCTTTTCTTTCATCCCCCTCTTACTTATGGATGCAGTCATAAGTTTAAATGTACTATGGCTCACAGTTGACAGCTGTGTAGGTTTCTTTTCCAGTATTCTAAAAATTACAGTTTGCCTTTCACAATTCCTACTACGTGCCACTCCTACTGCTCAGTTGTTAGGCAGCAAAGCACATAAAAATAAGAGAATCAGAGGGTGTCAATTCAGTTTAAAAGAAAAAAAGCCACATCACTTAGTTTTGATTCAGAAAAGATCATGTTCATGCCTGTACTGTTACAGTGTGCAAGGACTCTGTGAACTTACACCACAAATCAATACTTCTCTGCCATGCTTGTAGGGAAATACCATGAAACACTGTCAGGCAGTCATGGTAAATATATCTCCTTGAAAAGTTAATTTCTTCAGCAAGTAGTTTTCCCCTAAAAAAGAAATCTAAGAATTTTGAATTTTCCCCCACATTCTAGGACAGTTTTGTCTTGATTTGTTTTATTTGACAGTTACTTTGTAATTATTCAAGACTGACATTATGAAAATTAACATTATTACATAGTATAAACTATCTTCAGGGATCAGGTGGGAAAAGAGGATATAATAATGTCTTTGAAATAACAGTTTATCATTCCAAATTAGAAAAAACCACAGCAATTAAAAAAATGAGAGTTCTCAGAGTAACAATTTTGCCTCCGGACTGATAATTTGTTTTTAAGACCTCTGCCCTTATTACTTCATGAATGATCTGCTGAATGGTCTTGTATAAGTCACTTATCCTCTTTATGCCTTAGAGCAGATATAGCTGAGAGAGATACACACTAGCTATAACCATGTGTCATTATGCCAGGGCAATGCAGTGTGTCAACCTAACTATTATCTTATTCTACCTACATGGGGTGCATCCATGCAGATTTTGCTTACCTAGACAAGTCTCCCATTTGCAATTTCCAATAAATGGGGTAAGGAACATTTGCTGCAACTGCTCAAAGTTTAGAGAAATAAACCCTCTCTCCATGCCCCAAACAACAACAACAATAATTTTTCCCTCTGTCTCTTGTGACTGCAGTTCATGGAAGCAGAGCTGCATACATGATGCAGCTAAAGGCAACGGGTAGCTCTTTTCAAATATCTGAGGTACTGCTTTCAGCTGCATAAGATGTTGTGGTCTCCCGTTCCATGACAGCAGGAAAATTCAATGCCTGTTTTTATGCAATAGCAGAGAGATGTGATTGAAATGGCAAATGCACTCTAAAAAGAACAGTCACATCCAAGGAGGGCAGGGGGCACAAGTGTGCCCTAGGGATAGGTGTGTCTGAGTGGCAGGACCATGTAAATAACATTTTGAGGTGCATTATTGTTCGCTGCCTCTGAGACTGTCAAGTCGCTACACCTGTGGCGGCTGCAGCCGAAATGCACCCTGTAGTTATGATGCTTCCCTTCTGAGGAAGCTGCAGGTTTAGATGAGCTTTCTTGCTTGAGTGAAGACCTTTCCTGCTAACTACAGATCTATATATGTGTTATCAATTGAGCCACCCTGGAAGCACTTTATGTTAATAGCAGAATGTTAGAGGATATTACTGCACACAAATGCAAAGTCAGAAAGATTATATTAAGCACACATTAGGATATCTGACATTAACTACAGCAAGTTTACATGGTATATCTTCCCACAGCTTGTTTGCTTGAAATGCCTTTGCTGAAGTGGCAGGTTTCCATTCCACAATTACCTGAAAGAGATGCGAACAGGAGGAAACTCTTGAAGCTGCAGCTCTGTGCTAGCCATATGTTACTTGCAGATGCAGAAGACTTATCTATTAAAATTCAGAGCAGCTGTGTTCAATGAGAAAATGATAACTAGTATCAGCTCTTTCTCCAGGGAGCTGAGCCACCATGGTCTGTGTAAGGGAAAAACAGTGAACTGTTTCCAGTGAACTGGATGGAAAGTCATAGACAGCCAAAGGAAGGACAGAATCCCAGGAACTGGTTTTGTTAGCAGCATTTATTCAGGTCAGCTCATGAGGTGAGGAATTGTTAAAGGACCTGCACACGCCACAAAATCAGACTTATTCCAGTATACTGTGTGCATGGAAAGCTCCCTTTTAGAGTTGCCATTCCTATTAGAAGCACTTTTAATAATCTTATCCTTCTAGTTTCAGCCTCAGCTCAGTGAGTAAACCCACTATTTAATCAGCAGCTCATCCTCTGTAGTTGTGTGAGCAGCCAACAAAGGTCTTCCCACTTTTTATCTGCTGCTCTTTATTACAACTGGAGCTGAAAAATGGGATGGCACATCAAAAGGACTTGGTCTGGATTTCAAATTCCATAGTATTCAGGGTTTTGTTGATTTCCTTATTTTGGATTCAGACCACTTTAAAAAGTCAGTCACCAATAGCTCATTTCACCTCCTGATATCAAGTTGCCTCACACAAACTCACATTATGTCTGGCTACAGAGTCCTAAAACATTTTACTCTGAATCGCCTCTTACATGCTGCCCCTCACCCTGATGACAGGTCTCTGGTAGCATTTGACAGTGATGTCCACTATTGACCCTTACTTTGCTCTCACAATTGCCCTTTCCTCTGTGGCAACAAGAAGGTGTTGCATGGGCCAGCTGACCCTTTTGTGTTGGGCTGCATGCCCTCCACACTCCTGATCCATCTTCTCTTGAGTTATATTGTTTTCATTAAGGATTCAAATCCATTAGTGGAAGGAAGCTAGGGACATAATGCATCTTCAATGTTTCTTTTTGTGAACACTTATTTTTCCTTCTCTCTTGTAATTCTTGAATTTACTTTAATTAAGCCCTGAAATAAAATCACTCAGTCTTACTCAGCAAGTGTGACTGGTGTTCTCAAGATGAGAGTAAAGTACAGCCAGTAAAGCTACAAGCATACACCCCAGTGGGCACATATGTCAGCCTCCTGCCAGTGTGGCATGGGCTGTTAGGGTTGCAGGAGTAAGCAACAAACTCCCTTTTTTCATGGCACTGCACATAGGTGCACTCTTCCCTCTGAGAATTCTGGTGACTTTCTTATTTCTGCCCCTTTTGGGCAGTGAGTCCAGAGAGGGGTGGCAAGAAGGCAGAATGAATCCTCAGACTTTCTCCCTGCTTTGGGCACAGCAGTGTACACTGTCCCAGTGCACAGAACACCTCTATTTAGTTTTCTTCAAGTTCTACACTCTCCTGCTGGAGGAGGTCTCTGCCACTTGTGCCTCACTGTGAGCTCCAGATCCAATGATGCCCTCAATCAGTGGCTGGGATCATTAAGTCATGATCAACATGATTTTGATCAGTGCTTAATCAACTGTAAATCTAAAGTCTTGTAAATGAAAGATTTCCCACACATGCTGTGCTTTTGCATAAATGCAAAAGGCTTCAAGAAACACAGCTAAGGTTGAAAGGTTGCAGTACAGACAAAAGTCTGTTCCCACAGATATATATGCAGGGCTGTTGCTTTTAAAATTCTCTTCTCATGTCAGAATAGGAGATTTATAAGTGTTTGTTCATTTAAATATGTGTTGTTGCCACCAGATTTCTAAATGATAACCTAGACCTTTTCCTGTTGATAATACCACTCCAACCAAAACATGGAGGTGACACACCATTCTCTGCATCTCTTTAGAGAATGGTATTTTCATTCATTAGTTTTTGCTGAAAGCTGGTGTGGTCAGGAACTTTACTTCACTGGTTAGCCAGTACCTGCCAATAACTGAGAAGTAATTTGTGACTGGGAATAATGGTAGTTTTTCTTTGTCATGGATTCAGTGGAATTGCAGCATAGCAATGGCCAGCAAAGATGTCTCAGAGCAAATCACAGCCATCAAAAATAGGTGCATGCCAGAAACTCTACCAGAGCCCCAATGCCATCACAATCACAAGCTCTTAGCAATTCTTACACTTGAAGGCAGTTCAAGCATCCTATGCCAGTTTTGTGCCATAATTTGCTAATGTTTTGTGGCTGCAATTATGAAGGTCAACAACCTTCATGTAAATACAGACCCATAAGCTGTTGTCCATTCCTACTTTTTTCCTACTGTCTTCTCTCAAGACCTCAGTGTCAGATACAGTTCTTTATTTTCAACCTGGAGACATCGCTAGATTTTGTTCTTGTAACTGCTCTCTATAATTTGTTCTGTCCCCTTAGAAGCTTCCAACCTACACACTATTTCACTTAACTCCCACCCCCTCCTTGTAAATCAGGAACATTTTCAGAAGCCTGTCTTTCTCCCATGGCCTTGTGCCAACACACAACCTGAAAATTCCACAGTTTTTTTGGTTTTCCACAGCAAGTTTTATCACTTCACTCTGCCCTTACCAAACAAATAGGCAGTGCAAGAAAATCTTCATTTGTGCCTTCTGAGACAGGGTTCAGTACTGCTGTCTGTACAAAGAGACATTATTTGTACAGAAAAGCTGTAAAAGAGCAAGACAGAAGGAACCAACATGTGCATTTAAAACCAGGGGAGCAATGAAAAGGCCAACGGAGTGAATAGTTAAGACTATCAGTACAGAATCTGACCAGTTTTTCTATTCAGCATTTGTGTCATATATTCTTTAAAAAAGTATTAATTTCTAATCAGCTGAGAAGATTCCACTACCTGTTAAATAGCATATTAGCAAGGTTTTTTGCCTTGCAAGCTTAGGAAAGTTCCTGTCTCCTTGCAACACTGAAATATGAAACCTGAGAAATTGCAGATTTTTTTATGCTACTGAATCGCTTCAGAGGCAGAAGCACAATGCATCTCCCCTCTGATCATCAAAGTTTTAATCACTAGAAGAAACTGTACAGAATTTAAAACTAACATCTGCAAGAGCAGGCCATTTTTATTATATTAAATGAATGTGAACTGTTGGTTTTGGTTTTGTTGTTGTCATTTTTTAAAACAGGTTGCATGTAGGAGAATTCCTATTTTCCTTTCAAGGCACAGCTAATTCAAAAATTAAAATTATAGGGCACAGTGTGCCAGAGAAGATGGGACAGTAGCCTTGCTAAGACCACAGTTACACAGAAGGAAGATGAGAAGATGGAGAAATGGGAAACTCACTGATTATTTCCATTTGCTTTCTCTTTCACAGAGATAATCATAGAAGATAGTGGTGGAGATGGATACATTTAAAAAATCATAAATGTAAGATGCAATGAGGCAGCAATCCACAGTTGCAGAACATAATAACACAAAACAAGGAAAATATAAGTATAATATAAATTCCTATGCAACCAGTAAGATGGAAAATATTAAAACTGTAAATGGGACAAAGAGTGGAAGAACACGGATTACTAAATCATTAATGTGCAGTAAAACTAGTTTTTCATATCAGTTAAAATGAAAGTTGAATTTATCCAAGTTTTGTTCTGGTTTTGTGTGCAAATTGATGAGCAGTAGCAATTGCTGCTTTAAAAAAACCCAAACCAACCAGCTCTCCCCTCTCCTCCAAAAGACAAAAATGAACTAAAAAACCCAAACAAGCAAATTGCAACAATCAAAGCAAAAAAATCCCAAAGGCCACCTAACCTCCCACAAAAACGTGCTTTAGCATGGTCCCATAAAATAGCCTAGTTTTATGATTAGAAATACAGCCCTCACTTTTGATTAGGATTTTTATCTTTCGTAAAGTGTATAGAATACACTTAAAGTCTTGGGAAGGAGAGAAAAAGAACAAATCACCTACTGGTTTTTCAGAGAGCTGTGGATGTAGTCAAAGATCATGCAGTTCAGACACTGAAGAGTTTAGAGGTGAATGTTTTGTTTGCTCCTGAGATAGTCTGGATTGTTTAGGAGCAGAAATTTATTACTGGCAGCGAGGATGCAGCTGTTTTTCCATTACCTGGTATTGCCGGGCAGTGGAAGGGTCACAAGCAAATAAAAGCTTTCCGGTCTGTCATGTCTTAGGTGAGTTAACAACAACCTGAGCACATGGAATTTCAAGTTTTGAAGAAGATCAATAGCCTTGTGGCCTCCACTTCCCTGCTTGTGTGACAAGGCCAGTAATGAAACAATGCTTCATTATCACCTAGGGTGAGGAGCAGAAGCTGAGGCTCAGCTACAGAGCAAGAGGGAGACCCATTTTATGAAACTGGGAAGCCACACACAGTGAGCACAGGATGCAGCATGAATTACTTTGTTTTCCTTTTAAGAAGGAGCCAAATTCTTTCTCAAAGAACATTTGCATCATCCCAGGCCTCGATGCATTGCTGACACTGTCCTTACCCCCTCCTTAAACAATGGGCCACCCTCCAGATCCTCTGAGGAAAGAACACATTTGGAGAAAGGCACAGGGGCCTTAAGCCATATGGCACAGTCTATACACACAGCAGTAGGCACTAAGGCTGCTGACAAGTGTCCAGGCAGCACAGAGAGCTCTGCTCCCTAAATAGACAGATGTAAGCAACAAACCTGATGTTTTCAAATTTCCAACCTGTAAGAACATCTGTTTCTAAACACTCTACCTCCACAAGTTTAGAAAGGAGAATTTAGACAGGAAGAAGATAGACACTAATATAATTGAAATCCAAAGGCACATTGGACTAACATTTATGTTAGTCTTGTATGTAACACCAAAGTGTCTGTACACTACAGTTTGCACAAGAGAAATCCATTTTGCATCACAGCAGAACTGTTTGAGCTGGTGGACACAGATGCCAAGTTAACACAAGCACCAATGTGCACAGTTGCAGAAGAAATGTCCTATGAACACTGCAGGCAATATCTGCAAACAGTGGGGTTAATGGTAAACTCATTAGCAATAAGAAAGAGTTTTTTGTCTGCGTGATATCAATTGCAAAGCTTAAGAACAGCAGAAGGTGCAGTAGCAATGATGAACCCCTGGTTCTGTGTGTTTTGGACTTTCTTTTGCACCATCAGCGCTTATGGCTCAAGGTTTGGACAGCTGTACCATCCGGGTGCCTACTCTTGCAGCCATATCCCAAAGAGATGAACCAAGATTAGCTCCCCATCAGTGTTAGTACCATATGACTCAGTAATAGATAAGCAATTTTACTAATATCTATATTTCAACTCATAAAATTATTATAAACATATATTATAAAAGTATGAGATCACCAGTAAAATAAGAGAGATATTTAATTTATTTTTTCACTAAGACTTCAGCCAGTGTTATCTAAATCTATGGTCAACATGCTTTTTTTGGTTACTTGCAGTATCACTTATTTCACATGTTCTACACTGCTGGAGCACATTGTGTTTCTACTGGTGTCTTCAACAATCAAAAAAAAAAAAAAGTGTGCAACAGAAATCTACACATCCAACCTTTGTCTCTAGTGGAAAAAGCTTACATCTACCCCCACTGAAGTGCATCCACCTCACAGAGGACAAACAGCAACAGCTCAACAACTGTTCACTGCTAAGCAACTGTTCAAGATGAAATTTGTAGAAACTTTGACTCTGCCAACTTCCATTTTACTCAGCTTAGTTCCTCTCATGTTTCAAAAAAAAAAAAAAAGACATACAAAAACAAAGTATTCCACAATAATCAATTTCACAAATTTTACAGCAAAATATATCACTGGGCAACAAATAAAACAACAGCCAATACAAACAGTTTGGTAAGATAGAAATTGGATTACTTGCAGCCCTAGCAGCCTTCCATCATCTTCTACAGAGGGTGGTTGCCAATTAGAGATATATATTTTAGTAAACTTTGTTGTTTGTGTTAAAAATGAGTACAATTAAAAAAAAAAAAAAAAAAAAAGAGGGGGGCACAGAAATCTGTTTAGGGTTAACCCCTGCCTTTGGGGTTGCAGTCACAAAAGTATTCTAAATCCCTGTCTCACACTGCTGTGCCCTGAAGAGCAAGTGAGCTGTGCCATCTTTCTCACATGCAGGGCAAATTCACAACATCTGGCTAAGAAAAAAGATATTCCCCCACCAGAACCTCATCCTGCAAAGCACAGCTTCTGCAATTAAGCCAATCTCTTTTACCTCACTGCTGCTGTCGCTCAGCCAGACTGTTATAACCCTTTCTTGTTTGTCTGTCTCTTTTTATGCAATGTAAATATGTATCGTATAGTCAATGAGCACAGCTATTTTTGAGAAGGGATTGGATCAGTTTTGAAGAGTAAGAGAAATGGAAAACAAGCAAAGAGACTGAAGAACTGAAATTTCATATCAAATCATACCTTAGAAGGGCATTCTCAAGGTTGTAAAGCCAAGTACTTTAAAAGCTACAAAATACTAAAAGTAAATTCACTTATGCAACTTTTTTGGGGGTCCTCTTGTGGATATATGGTATAATAAAATCCTTAAAAAGTGATCACATACAATTGATTCTTCTGATTGCTCTCCCACTGCATGAAATACACAATGTTCACTTAACAAGAAGCTATTCCATCTTCTGCAGTTTTGTCGGGGTTTTTTTAATTTTTAAATTTTTTTACTGAATATGTGGCCCATGCCTTACACCCAGTATGACAGTATAGTTCTGCTATAAGGACAAAGTATTAATTTTTTCATGGTCTGTTTTATCCTGTGTATTACACTGGCATCCAGCTGTCCCAGTGGCAAAGATGATTTTAATGCATCCCTGGTATGAGAATAAATGAGCCAGACTGCAAATGCAAAAGTGGGTCAAAAACTGGTAAATTAAAAAATACCCTATACTTTTTGGTGTCTGGTTCAAGGTGTGTATATACCGATTTTTTTGGTTTTCATTTTCTTCTGTCAATGATCGCTTATATGGGTTAAAACAAGGAAGGTAATAAGGACAGAAGTCCATTTAACCATTTGAATACTGAAACTGAATTTTCAAAGAAGCCAACTCTTACTGTTGTATCACTCTTACTTTGCAAACAGAGGAAGCAAGTTTAAATGTTAATTTAGGAAAACTAGTGCAAGCTCCTATGGGGACATCACCACAATGGTGCAGTGTCCTTCAGTATTTTCATTAGTCCTGCAACATTCTTGGTCATTCACACTTCAGCTTTTATTTCAGACCATTACAAGAAAAATTCAAATTGCTGTAAGGATTTCCCCAACCAAAATACATTTTTAAAAATAATGCGTAATTGAGCTAGTTTGATGTGACTCTACGAACCCTGCAAGATTGTTTACTTTCAGAAGTCTCCTCTTAGATCAGTTGCTAGATTCCCTCAAACTACTCAAAGTGGTTCCACTTTTGTTTTTTATCATTACTCCCTTACTCAATTTTACCTAAGCTTGTAGTTCCTTTATTTTTTTCTTAAAGACAGTTTCTGATATGAGAGTGTAGCAATGCATCAATCACAAGTTTCCCGTTCCAACTTCCTTTGGAATAAGTGTCACTGGAAGCTCCAGCAGCTCAGGTCAGCACCGCATTATACACTGCAGGCTGGTACATTTCAGTTCAGCCCAAGGTATTTAAGACTTGTGTTTGACAGAGCCCTCGATAAATGGGTCTCTTGCAGAAGCAGCACAGTGAAAATCAGAGCACCAGCTGAACACAAAATTGCCAGTAAGGTAGAAGACTGCAGAGATTTCTGGGGATATTTTCCAAATGAAATATTTTCATGTCCTCTATGAACCTGGCTCACCTCCCTATCGCTGAACATGAAGACTGGCTTTAGTCATCAGTGACTTATGTGGTTTTATATTGATCCAAAATCAGTGGCCTGGAGCTTTTCCTGAAAGATCATTTAAGTACCACAACTATGTTTTCATCTCTGCCTTTAGTCTTGGCTCATCTCAGACAGACAGTAACAGCTTTCAGGAAAATGTCTTTTGGGTAACCAGGAAAAGAGGAAATAACCTCTGCTATCAAGGATAAAATCATCAAATCATAGAAGCTTTTAGATTGAAAAAGGCCTTTAATATGACTGAGTCCAACCATTTACCCAACATTGCCAAGTCCATCACTAACCCATTTCTCTAAGTGCCACATCTACATTTTAAAGTATTTAAAAAATACTTCCAGGGATAGTTCCTCAGCAACTTTCCCAGGCAGCCTGTTTCAATGCTTGATAAACCTTTCCATGTAGAAATTTTTCCTAATATCCAATCTAAACCTCTCCTGGTGTAACTCAAAGCCATTTCCTCTTGTCTTGCCACTTTTTACCTGGGTGAAGAGATTGCCCCCCACCTGGCTACACCCTCCTTGCAGGTAGTTGTAGAGAGCTGTAAGATCCTCCACCTCCATGGAAGCCCATAGTAATTACAGTTGATGTTAATTTTTTCACCTTGAATTTAATGAGTTATGTGGATAAAGTGTGAAGTTGAACAATTTTGAGGACACTCAAAATTGTTTATTAACAGAGACAAGCAAGTCAAAGTCCAATAAAGGTCATGGCAACTTATAGTTTTAAAAATTGAGTTAAAACATTCTCATCCATAATAAATTCCATTTCTGTGTTCAGGTACTCATATGGGGGTAAGATAGAGCTTTTGCATAGGATTTGAAGAATTCCATTTTAAGCTTCCAGACTATGGGAGCTAAAGCAGCAAATAAAATTCTGTGCCTCTCCCTACAACTTGTTATACAATTAATTTGATCTAGGAACAGAGTATTTACAGGGTAATTTGCAATATGTAAACTGTTAAGCACAAAATGGCACTCTTTAAGTCATTAAACACAATTCACCTTCATTACAGGCACAGTTGGGATCCAGGGATTTCTTTTTTTTTGTGAGTGTGAGCAGAAAAAAAGGTTATTGTCAGGAAGATGACTTCTGTAGAATTTAATCAGGTCTAATACCAAGTATAAGTGATCAAAATTATATTTGATCAACACAACTCACAAAATATTTCTTCTCAACAAGACTCTGATATTAAGCTTATTAATGCACTCAGGAATTCACCTTTAATGTGTAATTCTAGGAGCACAAAGCAGTTAATGTGATCACAGTCAAACTGCAATTAGGTTTCATCAAGACTGATATAATGGTATTTTCCTTCCTGCTAGATAAACAGTTAGTTAAGGGACTATAGCATTTTTTCACATGCTTTCTGGTTTTAATAAGCATACAGACTTGAAAATGCCCAATAGTAGCTGCTTTCTAGCATTTTTTAATCATCCCAAGTAGTTATTCTTAAACTGAATTCCAGGACTACATACAGCTTTAACTGTTTCACAGAGTGGTTTTAAAGATTCAAATTCAGTTTTTCTTCCTGTGATTTATACATCTGTAAGGTCAAATAACATTTTCTTAATGATGCTGGACCTAATTAAGTATAAATTACCTTTCCTCATGTGAAATCTATGCTGATTTCTACCACCAGAAAGTTTGGGAGCAAGTACCAAACACTATAGTCTTGTCTGTAACTTTGAAAAGATGGATGGGCCAATGGGCAGGTTCATTCTTTTGTGCAGTTTCCAAGAGCTCTCCCAAAGTAGATCCATGCAGCCAATGCATGTGATTTCCCGTCTGCATTCACAATCTAAAGAATAAATTCAACAACACCACTGTTTTGTACAAACAGGAACAACTCCGGTGTCAGTACTTGTGTAGAAGGCAGCAGGCATGAGTCTTACTCATGTGGATGACAAGTAGAAACAAGAAAAGTGTTTCTGACTAAAGAAAACCCTCATAAATCAGGTCAAGTCAGCCTCCTGTAAGAACCCAAGAGACTTTCACGCTGAAGTGCAAAAGGTATAAGGAAAGCAGAATTTTCTTTTCCTGAGAGATGTGAAGCTGGATTCACCATTATCCTACCCTCTAATTTAGAGCAGATATCATCTAGTGCCCCTACAGCACAGAACTCAGACTCAAAAAACATTACTAGACAAAAATTACTTGCAAAAAGAGAGAACTGATAACTGCTAGGGATTTTGATTATGAGAAAGAAATAGCTTATTTCCCAGCATCCAGCTGAAACATAATTCTTAGAACCTGGGCTTTAAGAAATAACAGTAGGTATTTCAATACTTTCCTTGATTCTTTTTTAATTTTAGTTGAACTAGATAATGTATCTTGAGATGGTATTTCTTAGACTACATGGTTATGGCAAGAGAGCTTTTAAAAATATTTGTAATGTAGCTCATAGAGTTATTCACCTCTCTAAAATTTTTTTTTTTTTTTATGTATAAAAAAATTAATAGAATGACCCTGATTGTTTTAGAGGTCCATATAAATTAAAATCCCAGAAACACAGGACAGCAGGGATCTCAAGAGAGCACTTAGTCAAGCTCCCTGCATAAAGTAAGAATCAAGAACACTTAAATCATCCTTACCATATTTAAACTGTTCTTAAAATTCCTGGTTAAGGAGTTTACTATAATGTTTCTCTGTAAACCACTGCAATTTCTGAACAGACAGAATTCAGAAGTTAAGCACATTCATTTTTTAACATCATTGTAGGCCATTGAGTGTAAATATTCACAAATTAAAAATATCTGGGTTGTACTTGAAAGTTCCATATTTCCTGTGAGTCTTTTACTTTCTGGGATAATTAAGCAGTCTTAAATCAAACTTGCTCATGTTCTAAGCCTTGTAGACATCTTATCATTTTTCTATATGTAGATATCTATATGAAATATAGATATTTCTATATCTAAATGTGGTGTCCAAAATGATTTGGCTAAAGTCTCAGCCGTGCTTATCACAGCGATACAGATACCTCTTTTTTCTAATGTGACATTTCTGCTAGTACACGCCAAAACAAGTTCTTTTTTTTTGCAACACCATCTCATTCCCTGCTTATAACTTGACTGCAACTCTTAGAATTATTCTGAACTTGGTAACTGCATTGCTTCTGACTGCACCTATTGATTTTACTCTTGTTGACACCAAACCATTTCCTCAATTTATCAAGATGTCTTTGAATTACAGTTTTGTCTCTCAAAGAGCTTGCAGACAAACCCTTGTGTTTTGGTGCCACCCCCAAGTGATGAAACTGTATTCTATATTTCATTGTACAAGATACCAGTGAAAATAATATAAGAGCTGAGTGTAGAACTGGTCCCTGTAGATATCCACTTGAAATTTCCTTGTGTTTGAGAGAATCTTTTAACAAGCTGTGCATTCCCATTACAGTCATCACATCAGGGCTGCCCTTTTCCAATAACCCTTGAGAAAGCAATGTTAGAAAATACCAGATCCTTTATGAAAGATATATCCTATCTACCATTTTCCTCTGAAACATTTATCAAAATCTGATAAAGAGGGGAATTGTATTGCTTTGATGTGACTTATTTCCCATGGATACATCCACTTACATTTTAATAGTACTATTGTCTTCCATGAAGAAAATAGTTCCTTCTGAACAGATAATTCTAGAATATTAGTGGAGATTGATCGATCTATATTGCTCATATCTTCATTCCCCCATATCTTCATTCATTCATATCTTCATTTTTTTTATATTTTTGAAAGGAAGATTCCATGTCTATTCTTTACCACTCTCCCACCAACTCTCCAGATTAGTGGGAGGAAATTTTGGTTAGTTTCCTTAGTGTTAGTTTCCTGTTCGTTCTAAAATGAACATCCCCTGAAGTCATTGAAGTCATATTCCACACAAACCAGTGATTACAAGAGTGCCTTTCAATTTTTTTGTGTGGTTCTCTGTGGTCCTGTAGAAATTCACAGTGTAAATAAATATGAAATGGCAAATTATTCAATACCTATATAATTAAATATAGTTGCACTAATGACTTGTGTGACATGGTGTAGCAACTCATAAAGCAAATTACTCTTCAATTCCTATTTTAGTGATACAACACCACTTGTCTGTGACTGAGAGATGGTTAAAAGAAATGTAAACTAGAAGTGAGGTATAGATGGTGTAGGATGAAAAACTGAAGATTGTTGTTGCTTTTGCACTGCAGTAAGAGCACAACAGAGAAATTAAAACATTACTAGTTCCAATTCCAGTTAATTATCTACTACTAATAAAACAATTTGAGCTGATGCATCTCCCATAGAATCATTTGACATGTTTTTGTACTGCAACCATACTTTTTCTCTCTTTGAAACCAATTTTATCTTCTGTGATCCTGCTGTCCCCACCTTGAGCCACAGAGAGTATACTCACTGACTGAACATGGAAGGTAGAAAAGGTGGAAAGTTTGTTATGCAACAATTGTACAGAATCTCTTCTTTAACAGCAAACCATAAACTTCATTAAGGACCAAAAAACAGAGTTTTTATATCCATTTCCACTTGCAAAAAATCCCCCTGGAAATTTCTGGACTTCTAGCTAAAGGAAAATTATTTTAACTCCTCATACTTTTTCTCCTAGAAATGTACCCTTGATAACTATTAAAATGTTTCTAAGTGTTACAATGTCCCTTTATTAAAAGACAGTCAAAGTGCCAGGATTTCTTTGCCCAATGCGTAGAGTACAAGTGTGCACAGGTAAGAAGTGAACAGTTTTGTACAAAAAAATTCTAGATAGTAGAGAGGAAGGGGGAGGAAAGGCAAGGATGATAACAAGATGGGACTAACACTGCATTTTGCAAATTGAAAAGATAACTACCCCCTTCTTATTTTCAAAACCAACCCAAAATAAAAGCAAAATTCGAGACAAGGAAACATACCAGAAGTATTTACTAGCAATTTTTTAGTACTTTTTTTCCAAAATTTCTCTGTTCACTTTTTGCATATTTGATTCAAAAGTCTCCTTTTATACTGTAAACAGTATCTGCTTAAATGTAGGTCCATATTTAGGGCCCAGTGATATCAATAAAGCTGTGCTTCCTGTGAAATTGCAGTCATATTACATAGACAACAAAATTAGGGATTTTTTTTCAAAGGAACCAGAAACTGTATGCATAAAGTGTGTCTGGTCACATATTCCATGAAGTTATGAATGGCATGTCCCTGCTTTCAGTCCTGTACTCCTCTGTGATTTGCCATAAAATATCAAGTTTGATATTTCAGAGGGAAAAAAAGGTTATACAAATATAATTGTCTAAGGAAAGTTGGAATCCTAGGAGCAGAGAAAGGGATAACAGCATTAGGAATTATTTCGAGGGCTAAAGTGACAGTATCACAGCTATTGTAGACACTACAGACTTTATACATTATTATAGTTTCAAAAACTTCTAAATATTTCATGAAATAAATTGTATAATCTGGCCAACATTTACTGTAAACCAAATAAGTAACTAAGCTGCCCATTAATTCCAAGAGCAGAGTGTGATAATAAAAATTGCTCTTAAAAATGGGAATCGTTGTGAATGACTGCTTTTAACGTTTTAATAAGCATCATTAACTTCATATGAAAGGTTTATAAACATTTACTTTGCAAAACTTCTCTACTAGCAATAGGATTGATTTCATTGCTTGTTCTTACAGAGGCTCCTTTCTTAAATCATGAACTGAAAGTAGGCAATGTGCAGCCCAAACTTCACTGCAAACCTTCAGACCGTGTAAAATATTATAAACTTTCTTCCATTCCTGAGATCTAGTTCCAACACATACCATAAGATGGTCACTTATATTCCACAGAGCTCACTTCTCTTTGCATATTTTCCTTCTTTGTCTGTTGCACTTCAGGCAAAACCTTCCTTCTCCCCATATTTAATGGAATAAACCTATTAGCAGTCAATCATTAATTCCTAGGGGCTCAATTCAGTAAAGAAAAAATTACCTCCACAGTTGTCTGCTATGAGATCTCCTGATGTCTGTGCAGATGAGGAGTCTGATCAAAATAGCTTATGTGGAAGTAATAAAAGGAATACATTGGAGTTACATGGCTCTTTCTGACTTAAGAACCTTCACGTATTAATTAGTGAAACTTCACAACACCCATGTGAAGCAGGTAAAGACTATGAATGTTTCATGAAAGGATAACCAAGATATAATGAGTTGAAAAGTACTTCCAAGGGAAAACTGTAAATTGTTGCCAGACCAGGGATTAAAGTCACTCAGGAAGTCACTCTATGCAGTTTCTCACACAGCACTGCATTTCTGCAGGTAAAAGTTTTAACTACACACAATTCTCTTTTTCTCCCCTCTAATGAATTGCAGTTCTTCCCTGCTCTTTCCTGTGCCCCTTTGTCACCCACTCCCAGCTGGGGGTGGTACATTGCCCCGATGAGCAGAGGAATGTCACCAAGTATGTTTGGTACAGAAGCCTATATATCATATACTCAGCATTTCCTGACGAGTGTTATGGAAACAGGAAATTTCAAGGAACACTGGGTGCCTTGTGTGCTGGACTGGACTGGAAACTAACACAACTAAGTTTACTGTCAGAGAATTTCTAATGAAGTCATTGCTCTGATTTGTTCCTTACAGCATGGACTGTTACTGCTGGGGAGGCATTTTGTCTGCTAATTAAAATTAGGCCAGGAGTGTATTTTTGCTGGTAGCGAGGATGTGATCCTTTAAGAGATGTAAGAAATACTGGCAAAAGTTTTACTGCAGACAAACAAATATAGAATTAAAGGCACTTTTGTTGGTATAACTTATTTGCTCACAACACCCAGTATCAACTATACTGTCAAACCCATTTTTTTTTAGCCTGGTTTCTAAGGAAAAGAATAATGAAATCATGCTATCAGCCTGTCTGTCAGCCCTGACCCTAATGATCTTGAACATGCCAGCCAATTTCAGCCACATCTGACAATGCCTTCGGGACACAGGTCTCAAAAATCTTCCTCTCCTAGGAGCTTAATGAAAATTGGGCGTTGGTAGAGGAGAGAAAATGGCTGTATTATTCCTTTCTCTGAGGAAAAGGCACGGAGAAAGGAGGCTTTCTTTATTCAGTTGGCAGCAGCTAGCTGGGCAGTCGCACGTTGTGTGGACTGCCTGATCAGCACAGCTCGCCAGTCAGCACAAATATCCGTGCTCCAGGCTTGCAGAGCAGAAAGCCAGAACGTAAATAGAGGGAGGGCAGGGAGAGGGTGGGAGTGGCACAGAACTGCAGAGAGCAAAGCAAAAAACATGTGACATTGCAATAGGGGGTGATTTTAGGAGCAGGAGATGGAGGAGGGGTATGGACAGGAATTCAGGAAATGGGGGGAGGGAGGCAGATTGTAAGCATCTTTGGGAGAGGGGGAGGAAATGGGGCACTGGGTTTATGGGGAAGAGCTGCAGATATTGTAGGCAGGGCTGCCATGGGCTGGCTTACTGAGTGGAGGAGATGTAGGTTAATTAAGCCTGCTGCTTCTGGAATCATTTATTAAATTACCTGCAGCTTCTGCACTAGAAAGGTTGGCTGCTGTATGCCTGGATAGCATATTGTTTAGGACAGGTCTTACACAGGAGTGGCTTTCAAATACAAGAGGGGCATTAAAAGAACTGAGCTTTTTGCTTTTTTCATGGTGGGCAAATAGGCAATGAGTCAGTTCAGCTAAGGGGAATGATTTAGTGATTGATCTAAGTGTCAGGTTTGAAATCACTGCTGTAGACTCCTTGAAGTTACAAGGTCATTTCAGCCCTTCATCGTTCCAAGGAAGAAAAATTAAGTGCCATGCAGTTACCACATCTGGTCCTGGCCTTTAAAAATGAAAGCCTATTTGTTCTACACGGATTTGAAAGAATCTGAGGAACCTGCTCACATTTTCACACCCCCTAGTGCTATGTAGCAACCTGCACAACACAGATTTGTGTGTTTTCCTACATCCAGCTGATAAAGTATATTACAGATAGATAAAATATAAACATATGTATATTACAAAATGATCCATAATACAGATTACAATATGAATAAGCATACATTTTGCCCTGAAAAATGAGACAGCACTATTAATAGCAGTGCTAAGCATCATTCTGTGTGAACAGGTTTTTAGGTGACTGACAATTCACCCCTGCTATGGTATACACATGAAATTCTCCCCTTTTCTTACTTTACTCAGGGTAACAGTATAATGGTCAAATAGTCAAATACAGTATAAGTCAAATATCAAAATAAATTAATTTATGACAAGCTCTGTGCCACAAGGACAATCACAGAGATTCAGCAGAAGAGAACATGCTCACAGGGAGTTTTATTTGAATTATCCAGACCCACATATCTGGGTGTTCATGAGCTGTCACGTTCAGGAGAATAACTTGACTGAAAACCTCCAAACAGCACCTGTGATAGCTGAGCTGCACACTGGCCAAACATGGAGTTGAAACAAGTCTCTCACTACCAAAGGTTACCTTGCCACTGTCCATTCTTGCTTCTTGTTTGTGCAGTACACAGAGTACAGTGGGGTCCTCCTCCATGGCTGAGGCTGCAATGTACTGCACAAACTGTACCTGTACTACAGTACTGATAATAAACACTGGCCCCTGGAACTGTCAGTGCATCAACTTTCCATCCCAGCCGACCATTCGCTATTGTCAGATTCTGTTTTCGAGAAAGAAGTCAGATTCAACCATTTCACTCTGAAAACTAATAAAAAAGAAATAACCCAAAATGGAAAAATTAATTTCATGCCACTTTTAAAATAAACTTAACAGAACAGAAAGTAAGCCACGTAATAGCTACTTGTGTTTTCTGTAAGCTACTTTGACAAGAAATCAAATCAAGTCAGGGAAGCATGTTTCTCCAATATTGAGAGTGTAGCTGTAATAACTGTTACATTAGCTAACACAAATTGAGAAAGCCTCCAAATCTGTGACTTGTCTCCACATGTCACAAGGAGCATCTGGTCCTGTGATTTGCTGAGAATGAAAAATACAGCTTAGTGTAGGGGGAGGGCTGTAAGTGACTTTTGAACAAAGGACACTGCTATCTGAGTGCAGAAGGTGTCTAGTTTAAGTTCAGTTTAATCTTTGCACTTTTGCCTTCTTTGTTTGAATGTATCCCTTCAGATGGGGGAGGTGAAAAAAGCCTAAACGAAAGGAACATCAGGTACTGTTGAAACTCACTTAAAGTGCAATCTGCAATAGGCAGGTGCTTAGATTGCTGACAGAATTATAGCATCTGAGAGGCCTGGAGAGAGGGGTCTTAGCAAAAATGTGTGTGTGCTTTCGATCACAGATAAGCCTTGACTTTTTTTCGTACATGGTCTGTGCTCTGTACGAAGTCATTGCTCCTGAAAAAGATAAACTAATAATAATGACTTGGGCAAGGCACAGAGCAGACAAAGAATGTGCAAACTACACACATAGAGGCCTGCAGGGAACCTGCACTGCTCCTGTTCTCTTCCGACCCAAAGGCTCATTGAGCTGGCCTGAGCTTCCCAGGTCCCCCCTCTAAGGGGATGGGTGATATGAAAACTTTCACACAGAGTTTTACTCTTGAATAGAGTAAATGTACTTCAAGGTATTGCCAGTTTATCCACAGTTTACTTATCGTCTCTGGATTTTAAAACTCATCTTGAACTGTCTCTATGTATTCTTCCCAGTTTTGTATAACTTAAATCCCACATTTTAATATTGACCTATAATTTCTTTGACTTTATAGGACTCCCATGAATAACAGCTATTGATTTCATCCTCTTTTTCCCACTTATCTGCAAAACACCTTCTCACCTTCCTATTCCAAACCCCTGAGCTAGTTCTCATGTAAAACTTCCTTCTTTGCTTCAATCAAGGATTGGCTGACCCTATTCATCTTTCCTTCCTCTTTTCTCTAGCTTGCAAAAATCCTCCTTGCTTGCATTTTTTGCTCTTTGAAAACTTACTTTTCTTTCTTTGTCCTTGGCTCAAGTTTTCTCTTGAGATGTTGCTCTACTTCTGCAAAGTTGAACTCTGATGGGACCAGGTCTGCAGAAGAGTTTTATTCACTCACTCATTTTGTGATGGAATGAGATATCTGTCCCTTGCAAAGTTGGTGGGATGAAAGGTAAAAAACAATGGACATGTAGAAACACCCCATATGGAATATGAAGGAGGAATTAATCTTTCAAGGAAAAGAAGTCTGGAGTATCTCTACCAAGAAGTCATGATATGTAGATATCCCCAGAAATACAGATCTAGCTGGTTTCTTCAGTAAAGAACACCTTCAGTCTTAAAAATATGGACTCTTCTCATGCTATTTTCTAAGAGGGAAAGATTAAAAAAAAATGTGGCAAGGTATGTATGTACTAATTTTCAAAATTCTCAGCATACTACATAACTCTCTATCCCTGCATTTTTCATCTCCTCTATCCAATCTCCTCTAATTGGAGATGCTCTAATTGGAGCATATCCAATCTCCTCTAATTCCATGTGTTTTTGCCTCAAAGCTAAACTCTAAATAAAATAAATGTATGCATTCTTTTCCTGCTGCCCTCATCTGGTTATCTGTCCTTTTTCACAGGCTCTTGGAGGTCAGACATCAAGACTTCAAAGTTTAGCTGTAGCCTAGCTTGTGATAAGTATTTATTCCTTGCAGAAAGTGCAAGGGCTAGTACTGAAATGCTTTGAGACTGAGACTTGGAAGATGCCAGAAACCCTTCAGTGATTTGTATGCATTGTTTCACTCAACTTTGTTCCCAATATCCACAATCCTAAACATGCAATTTTTTTTATTAAAAGTGTGTCTGTATTGTTTATTCATGTTGTAATTCCTACTGATTTCAAGTAAGGGATTATTGAAAAAAAGGGGAAAGAAAGGAATACCCATCAAATCTTGAGCTGGTGTAAATAGCTATTGATTTACTGAAGCTTTAGTGAAGCTGATGAAGCCAGGATAATTTACTTCACATCAGGATCTAGACCAAAACTGTGCAGGGCATTCTCCAGGTGAGTGGCACTGAAATTCAGGTGTTTCTGGATGTGCTTTGATATGGACAGGAAAATATTTTATGTGCAGTGAAGATATCATAACATGAGCAAAAAGCACACATAATGCTTTTGGAGTTTAGATGTGAAACTACTTTGTGGCCTCATTTAGGTAGATTTATTTCGCTGCTGACTCCCTTCTGGAACATTCAGTCTAATACTATAAAAATCCAACCTGTCTTATGTAAAGAGTTGATGTCCTCCAGAAACAACTAAAAAGAAATAAAATTAAAAAGTTCCCCCCTCCTCCTAAGGAAAATAGAAAATGGAGCCTATTTTTTAAAGACTAATTTTTACTCAGTTCTACTCATTGTTTTTATAACATCCCTTATGAATAGTAAATTTTATAGCAGATGGTTGTTTGCCTGTGTCAGTTTTGTGGAGAAAAGGTAGCGCAATCTAACCTCCAGTAAGTTATTAAACATCTTTATCCAGAAAAAAGTTGAAAGTAGAAAAATTCATTGGAGTGATGCTTCTTGGTACATTTTAGAGATGCATTACTTGGTCTATACATTGATTTCCTTGAATCAGGGCATGAACAATTACCCTGTGTCTAAGGCACTGTGAGTAGTTGGTATTCTTACACCAGCATGTTATTAATCAGCCAACATAATTTAGAAATAAGGCTCTTTGTTTGAATATAGTCCCTTTGTTTTTGATACTGCCTGGACAAGCAGGTTCTCACCCAAAGAAGTGACCATTGAGAAAGCAGTGTCACCTCTCCAATAAAATGTGTCACAAGCCAAGTCTTTCCAGGATGCCACAGGATGTTACACGTGCTGCACAAAGTGCTCTCCTGGCTAGGGACCACTGGCCATAAAGTGGAAATCCAGTATTGAATAGCATCCAAGTGAGACCTGAGATGGCATATTAGTCCTCACCTCAGGTACTTCAGCCTTATGTTCATCACAGCAATTAAGCATAGGAGTAAGGTGAAGGTGAAATTCAGGTGAAATGTCTCTTGTCTTGAAGCCAGTGTCAGTTTTGCCATCCCTTGAGTAAGGCAATGTTTCATCACAAAGTATACTAAAAGTTTAGTAGATACTAAAGCAATTTTCTGAGTACTTGCCTTTTTTGGCAAATGCAAACCCTGCTTTCTAGATTTCGGTTGTTTTTTAGGATTTTTTTGTTTTGTTTTGTTTCAATTCCCAATAGGAGATCTATTTCTGCAGCCTTGGATTCACTATACTGTTTTTCTCATTTTCTGGAGAGTTCACATTTATCTGGAACGTAGCTAGTGCTGAGACTAATGAGAAACATCTGAGAAATGCTGCTTTCTTATCACAGTTCAGCCAAAAATCCTTAAACAAAATAATGTAGCTCCTTTTTTGGGTATGGAGTGTCCTCTTTTATAGGAACTGTTTCCCAGCTTATGTGTTGAATGGAGCCAGTCAAAAAATCCAAAGAGATAATCCATTTGATAATTTGAGACAGAGCTAGTAACCACTCTTTAAATATGCAAGTAAAAAGCAAATAGATTTCATATGAATAGTCACTGTAGCCTCCTACTTTCCAGCAAAACAAAATTGATTAAATATCTAAAATTATGGAACTTAAAGAAAATAAGAAAAATGCTATTTCCAATATTTCCACTTTACTGTTTCCAACCCACATGTTCCTGTTACATCAGATCAATTCCTTTACCTCTTAATTCAAAAAAACCCCATTATGCAGTTGCCATACCATTGCGCTGCCCAAATTATTCTTTTAAAACTTGATGTTCCATTAGAGCACATGCTAAAATAATCTCCTTTATCGTGTTCAAACACGATCTCGCATGCTGCACCCCAGAGGATGGCCAGGCCTGCAGAGCCTTGCCATCCATTTTGGGATGCCTTTGATGGGGCTGGAACAGCCCAATGCAGCAGCTCCCACCTTCCCTGCATGCCATGGCTGGGCACAGTGGGGTCTCTGGGCTGCAGGCAGGCAGAAGCTCCCTGTGTCTCCAGTCCCTTCCAGGGGCAGGGCTCTCCATGGCTTCCCAATCATTCCTTTTGCTCCTGAAATGGCCACTGTACTGAATCATGATTTTAAGAGTTAAGATTTTAGCTGAGGAATTCATATTATTTAGAAGCAATTCATATTGAAGTTAGATACACAGATGATAGGTTAATGACTATTAGATGCTTAAGCTAGAGCTAATTGTCATATTGTTTGCCCTTATGAGCTTATTTGTAGAAGGAAGAGGAGCAAGTTAACTGTTATAAGAACATATTGGACCCAGTAGAACGGTGCCCAGTACCTGGACTTCCTGGCAATCAACCGCAAAGCAGGGGACCTTGGATTATGCCAGAAGGTCACAGAGACCTGAGGAAGACTTTCCTGACTTCATCCCTTAAGACCAATGACTCAATTCAAGACCACTGACTCAATTCAAGAGAAAAATTGTGCATGTGTGAAGGACTAATAGCCTCATTTTAATACAGGATGGGGATGGGAAGTGCTGGGGTTATGCATATGTATTGTATGTAAGATTTTGGGAAATAAATAGAGTACAAAGAACCTTGTACAGGGTGGTCATGCCTTGTGGAGACAGCTCCTGTGCTGTCAGAGCCCTGGACATTCCTCTGTCTGGCCTGGATGGTTTGAGACCCTGGCAAGGGCTCAGAGACCTTGGCACGGAGTCAAAAACAACTGTGCCTTCAATTTTAGTCCATGAAATAAATTACCAGCTTTTTGTGAGGATTTATAAGCCACAAGAGTTTGAACAGAGTGATAGTTAATTTGTCACAGGGTGAAAAGTAGAATTTTGGGGTTTTAGAATGGGGGTTCAAGAGGCAAGATGGAGGCATCTGGGTGTGTCCTGCCCTTCTTCTTCTTCTTCTCCTCCAACTTCTGCTGTGATGGTGGCACTTTCTAATTGGTTTAAAGCAGAGACAGACTGCCTAACATAGGTGATAGGTATTGCAAAATTATTGTAAATAAAGCACACGTAGCTATTAGTATAAAAAGTCAACACCACCCTGAAGGTGGAGATTGTGCCTCAACCCAAACTGCTGGACAGACCTCAGGAGGTCAGAGAAAGAATGGAATAGATAAGGAAAAATAAACAACCTTGAAAAGCAGAACCAACGAATCTCAACCTCCTCTTTGGTCATGGGACTGGGAGAAAAAGACTTTCTAATATCTCAGGAGCCATCAAAATCATCAAAACCCAAGACCATGCCACCCACCAGTGCCAATGGCCATACCACTTCCTAACTTTAATTAGGTAGGGAGCTTCTGTCTGTGATCTCCTGTTTTAGCGACTCAGTACAACCAATAAGATCTGTACTCAGGGTCATTTTCAAATAGGTTTTGAGACATTTACTTCTATTATTCCAATTAAAAACTTTGTATTTTTATATTGCAAAGTTTTTGGGGAAAAAGACCTGCTTCGGTACTAAAACTGGTTAATGCTAAAATCAGATGAATTTGGAAAAAAATCAGTGAGTTGTGCTCTGTACAAAAGATGCAACATCTGCAAAAGATGAAGTTCCTACTAAGTTCAGTGGAGGTTGTGTCTAACCTACAAAACTTATTCCCTGCTAGCCAGTCTTCTTTACAATGTGAACAAAGGCTGCTCTTTAGAAAAAGTACAGTCTTTTCTTTATTTTCGAAAATGTCCAATATTTGGTAATCATTTATAGGTTTGTTACATTTAATATTAAAATTCCATATTTATAACCCCCAACATTTTCACACCTGCCACAGGATGTTCAAATTGTTCTGTCCCACACCATATACACACACACACATGCAAATATGTATATACATATCTATGTATGTATAAGCCTAAAAGGTTTCCTTCTGAGCATGACCTGAGACCATTGCTGTCCATACACTTGACTGAAATCAGTCAGAAGTTGTGTGATTCTCATTTTTTCAGCAGCCGTATTTAATTTCTCTGGAAAACAACAAGTATTTTAATTTTGTATTTTCTAGTCTCTGCAGCCATTGATTTGTCAGTAGAATGGAATGAAAAGCACTATCAAGCTCTGGCAGCAGAACTACAGTGGTGATGAAAGGTTGCCCTGCTTTTACTCTTTATTACACCACTCACTACCTTTCCAATGATGATTTGTCTGCATTATAGTTTTTATTAGCTTTGGTGCAAAACAAAGAATACTCTTCTCAGGTCATACAGAATGGAGAAAAAAAAGTAATCCTTTCATTTCCATTAAGGAGTTTCCATAATAAAAATAGCTGAGAAGGAAAATCCTTCCAATTTAATTTCTATTTAATTTCTTTCCTGGCTATACAACACTTAAAATATAAATTATAGCCAAGGTTATGGGTAAATTAAGCAAGCTGAAAAAAGGAGACGGGGAAAAAAAGCAAGTTTTTACTGTGCTCTAATGAAGATGTTTTGTGCATAAATCTATTGACTATCCCTTAAAACTTGATCAATTTTCAATTAAAAAACTCCTGAAACACTCTGTGATAGAACATTTGCTTATGTATATTTTTCATACAACAGTAGCAAGAGAAACAGTTGGGAAATCATCCATAGTTGCTGCAAGTAGTCCATGTCCATAGGGATCAGTAATAATCTCCCTGCCTGGAGCTGGAGCCAAAGTTGTTCTTTATTTCATTCTACATCTCCTCCAAATCAGAGTCTCTTACTGAGCGTATGAGGAATGTAACAAAAACATAGGTTTTGGATTGATTTGTAGACTAAAATTGCTTCCAACTCTGTAAAGGTCTTTATTTCATACTGTATTTAAGAATTTTGGGGAGTGGGCAGGCACATTGTGCTCAGTATAAGAAGGAGAAAAGAGGGAAAACCCCCACTCCACATGGAGATATTAACAGACACTCTGTGAAGAAAAAGCAGGAGCTTTTTCTCCTTTTTAATGCCTTTATTAGTGATCAGCTCGAGGTGGGGGCCCGACGGGTCGCGCACACACCGCCGCTGCTCCCAGAGGTGGCACACAGGAGGAGGAAAGCAGCTTTGTCCACAGGAATGCAGGCAGAGCTGGGGCTTCTATCCTCACGAGAGCACCAGAAGACAATGAGGGCTCGTCGGTCTAGGGTGTCTCTCTCTGCCTGGGTACTATTGCACTTAGGGCCACACGGCCGAACTCAGCTCTTGGTGTATGCTTCCTTGAGGTTTTCTCAGAGTAGTGCTGCTGTTTTTATTGTTCTGTGATATGTTGTTTTGTGGTTTTGGGAGTCCGATTTAGGCCAAATGCCCCTTATTTGCATATAGTCAGTGCGCAAGGACGTCTGGGAGCAGCAGTCGGGGTGCAACAAATGTAGCTTCCGACGGGAGGATTCTGGGAACATGGGGATACAAACATGAAACTGGCAAACACAGACTAGGGTAAAAAGGGAACAATTGGGAAAACAACTTTTAACAATGATTGGTAACAAATAACCACAACATTAACAACTAACTCTTACTGAATAAGAACAAACAGGGAATTTTGTTTATCACACTCTGGATCTGTTGCCTGGGTATTTACTGACACTGTGAAACAAAGAGAGACACATACGGGTTTAAGGTCTACTAGGCTAACATAGATAAAAGCACTCTGCTGGGTCAGGATGAACTCATTGGAAATTTTACTCATGAGAAATCCCAGAGAATGCTCAGAGGACTAAAGTAACCACAGCACTGTTGTTGGGCTCAGACCCATGCAAGATTCCCTTGCTGAATTGCTGACAGGACAGAGGCACACGTGCTCAGCAACAACTGATAGTGCTTAACGAAGACCATGTGTATTAATGGGCCTGAGCATAGGAAATGAGAGATTTCCCCCTGCTCTTCTAATGATGTCTAAGAGCAAGTTCTGTGTAAAGAAGTATTTCTTTAGGAAATAGCTGACTGACAGGAGTCCTAAAAAAAAAAAAAAAAAAAAAAGAGACAGATTTCCATTACTTTTTTTTTTCTTGGATCAGAGTTAGTCTTGGTTTATACTGCCTTCCCAGATTTCTTAAAATTGTTTTCCAGACATTCCCACAGTGCTAATGTCGGACCAATATCTAATAAAGGCTGATATTCTAACACAATACCTTTCAGCTCAGAGTGCATAAGTCAATTATGTTACTCTCCCAGCCAACACTCAGGACACACAGGAAAACCTTCCTGCTTCTGATTAGTAGCAGATATGGTTTTGTAATGGGTTGAGCCTAAAGTTTTCAAGTGCTAACAAGTTTTCATGACATGTTACCGGTTTATATGTTTAAGCTACAGAGCCTGATTCATGCAATTAGTTTATAATGTAAATTCTTGAGCAGTCCACATTTAGTAGTACAGAAAAATACATTTTTTGTTATTCATAGTTAATTATTGAACAGAATCTGGAATGTTTATTCTTGTACAATTGCCTATTATCACAAGTAAAATTTCAAGTGTAGGCATAATTTTTTCTGTTATTATTTTATTGCTCTATCAACATAACCTGATTTTCTTGAGATGTGTCGCTGTACTACCAGGAATTAGATATAATTATATAAGGAAAAAAACTCAGCAAGTTAATCCAAACAGTTTAGTTATTAGACAACACATCAAATTTCCCTAGCAAATAAGACAACCTATTTTTGTTAAACAAGGCTGTGCACAATATTTATAACGCCACTACACATGCAATTTTAACATACCTGCTAATAAAGAGATCTTGAGGGAATCCAAAGCCTGTGTAGCACATTCTCACATAAAAAATGCCATCTATCTTGGAATACTATTACCTGTTTTAAGATAGTCTTATATTCATCTGCCTTTCACACCAGATTAACCAAGCTTTGTCTCAGAATATTTCTAAGAAGTTCAAGAATTTCATATATGATCCTAGCCTAAATCAGCAGTAACGTGGCTTTCCTCTTCAGACTGTTTTTATGGCTCTTTATACTTTACATGTTAATATATTGTGAATAGCATGAGGCAATTTCTGTGAAAAATGCTATCTTTTCACAGGATTCTTCATAGACCCAATTGCTCCTTAAAGAAGATGTTTCATGTTATCTTCAGGAGCTAGGATAGATATAAAATGTATATAACAAAATGATGGAATGCAGTTTATTTTAAAATCTATTAAAAAGCTACCAACTGTCACAAAGAAAAGCTAAATCAAACTAGGTGATCTTCAATTTTCTTTTGCCAGCCTTTAGAAAAGCACTTTTGAAGCTACTCCATTCAAGTATTTGGCCATGCCAGCGTCAGTCTATATTGTTATGCAAAGTTCCTAATAGCACTTGGCTGATGTGATCGTGATGCTGCCCCAAACAAGTGGTTGCTCATATGTGTTACAGTTCTTAATCTGATTTTTCTTCTCTGCATTAAAAGGAGTATCCAGCCCTTTCTTGATACCTTATCCTCTACACCAGCTCCAGATCTGGGCAGGGAAGATAGCCAGTTTTCTTCATAGAAGTGAACCTTCAGAAGCATGCAGATTTGTCTTTTTCTGGACAAATCAAAATCATTTACTTAGTAATCTCAAAAGAAAATTTTTGGAACGGTTTGTTGAAATACTTTTTAAGAAACTGTTTTCTTAAGAAAGAATTTTGTCCAAACTTCTGAACAGTTGTCATTTATGGAACTAACAGGAAGCCCTCTGCATTTTTAGGATGTTTATGGCACTATTAGGAGAATCTCCACATTTTTAGGGTGTTGCTGTCAGATAGGACCAGCTGTTGAATTGCTCACCAACATGATTTCCAGGTGGATCCTAGAGGAATTTCCTTAGAAAGATTTAGCAAATATGTTCAAAGATTTTGAGACCTGTTCCTGGACATGAGCTAGAATAAGTAAATCCCCAGTTTTCATGGGATAACCTTGAAGCCTGTCCTCATACTTGTACAAGACTTTAAAAGCATAAAAATGATGCAACAGTGTGTCAAAAGGATCAGAGATGATAACAGCTCAAAATACAATTTTAAATGAAGGTTCAAAAAGAATGCATTTTCAAATTTCCTTATTTTAGTATTTTTGCAATTAATTTACAACAAGTCTCATTGTTTTTAAAATGCTTGCATTCGTACTCTGACCTCTTCAAAAAAAGTATTTTTGAGGTTGAGATAGCTTTATGTGGCCTTTATTTCTTATTGTTCCTGCACAGGACACACCTCTGTATTTATCTTTTGCATTGTCTTAGTCTATAACCAAAGAAGCAAGGGGGGATTCAAGCCTGAGCCACACAGCCCTGTCACTGCTCTGGACTGTAGCAGCTGGTTCAGGCAGTGCGTTGGCCAGCTGGCCCAAGGGGATGAAAAAGAAACACCAAAGTTCAGTGGTAGTTGTGGCACATTTTTTCAAATATTCTAGGTGCCAGATTTGTGTGTGTGTGTACATTCACATATGGGACACATTAGAGACAAGATAGCACAGCCCAGAAGTTGAGTCTGTAAAGTTGTTTCAGTTGCTCTTGCACAGTGACTTGGGTTGTTCCTCAAATTCACCACTGAGTGGAGAGTTAGCCTGGGCTGACAAATTGCCCCCAGATGCAGTCCATGGAGGGAGAGATGCAGCTCCTTCCATGCACTGACCCCACCTCTCTCTGCAAGGGACAGTGCCCTCAGAGAGAGCTCTGCAGAGGCTGTGGCTGACCACCCTCCAAAACCTTTCATCTCATAGTCATTTTACTGCAAGAAAGCCCAAATGATCTTGAACATGACAGCATTTTTAAATTAGCTCACAGCCTCATCTGAAGTATGCATCTGCAGTAAGCAAAGGGAACTTATAGTCACTTATTGGTTTCTAAATGAGAAAATACATGGTAGGCCAAAACATTCAGCAGGCTGAAATCCATTTGTACTTCTGCAGTGTAAGTGAAAGAAAGCCATCCTCAGATCATCACCTACATGGGCAATAGAGCTGATGCAAAGCCTGGGGCAGACAAATGCTGCAGTTTCATGGGAACAGCAAGGAAGCCCTCAGGACACTGGATGCCAGGGAAAATGATTTTCAAGTTTAGATTTCAAGAAATCATTCACTCTATTTTAGGTGGATGACACTGTCCAGCCTGAAGAATTAAGAAATGTGTCATTCACTGGAAAAAAGGTAGTAGCATATAAAACTAATGAGAAATAATATGAATAACGATATGACCGTGAACTGTGCCATGTGCTTAACATGGCACCATTGCTAAGATCACTTAAAACTGCAGGCAACAGCTTGCTTTCATACCACCAAAAGTTTTTCTGTAGCAGAAAGGTAGAGTAAAGGGCTGACAGGTTAGAGAGGAACATAGCCCCAAAGAATGCCCTAGCATAGGGCAGTTTGGGTGCTGTCTACACCCACTTCCAGCAGATTGGCTAACTGAAGGAGAGATGCTTTTTGCAGCTTTAAGCTTCTGAAAAAAACTGCAGAAATAGAGTAGAGAGGAAAACATTTAAATTAATTCTTCATGCTGTGCAGAAGTTTCTCCTGAAATGCCAATCAGCTGGGCTGGCTTTGGGTGCTGGCAGAGGGACAGGCAGAGGAACCTCGCACCTGGCTGCAGTTGTTTGGAATTGCTGAAAATGTTCAGTGCATTTCATGACATTTTCCAGGCAGGGCTGCAGCAGGAGGAAAGTAAGCAGGACATGTGCCTGCACATGTGCCACTGCAAAGCTCAGCAGCTCTTCAGCATTAGCCTACCTCAAGCCAGCATTTTCAGCTAAGACCCTGAACTTCCTATGAAAGAGTTAAAGTACAAGCACTAAATTCCTTCTGCTGAAAGGAAAGGGAAGTATCGGGTAGAGAGGCAGACTATAAAACTGAGGTCAATAGACCTTAAAGTTCATTGGCAAGATCTCTGAAAGTGTACTGCCAGAGCTAAGGCTAGTGAGACAACAAAAGTCTTGGAGCTACATAAACCTTGCCTCTAGAATGCTATTTGTACACTCACTGCATTAATTAAAAAGACAGCCCTGCCTCTAGTAGGATGTACAGCTTGAAATTAAAACAGGAGTATATATCATGGTGTTTCACCTTGCAATCTGTTATGGTTCTAAGCTAATTAATTAGGCTTCTTACCGCAAAGATAAATATTTTCAATGATGTCTTAGATGGTCTGTTTATAAGTGATCCCCAAAAGACAGCTTGACTTTATTTTATTGCCAGTAGCTATTAAATGTATAAACCAGCATCCTAGGGACTGGCCTGCAAGTGACTTTGCCTGTACAGCTAAATGGAAAGTATTATTTGTTCTAACTGCTGCTTGCAGATGCTTTCTTTGTGGTTTCACAGCTTGGTCATAAGGCAAACCTTTTTAATTTTTATTTTTTATTTTTACAGCTGTTTAATTGGGATAGTCCCTGCTCTGGTATTTATTTGTTATGTTTATTTACACAGAAGTCTTTGCAAAGGCCGAGTTTTGCTAGGAAGGGCCAGGTACAGTGTTTGTGCAGCTGGTCACCAGGTAACCCTCCCAAACACTGCTGGAGACCACTGGAATCAAGCACAAGGATTGGAATGGTGCTCTCCCCAGGACTGATTTCATTGCAGCATAAGCTCTGATGTTTGCTCAATTTTGTTAGATATCATGCAGACCCATAATTCTACTTTGAAAAGATAAAAACTGTGAAGCAGCAATTAACTTTCTTCAATAAGCACATTTTAAGCAGAAGTAAATTAACAGTTTTATTGCTGAGTGTGGCTGGGGAAAACCATTATGGTTTATTAATAAAATTTCACTACATGGTTAAACTGATGCAGTCAAAAATCCCAAATTAAACCAAGATGCTTAAAAAAGAAAAATTAAAAAAAAATCACATTCATTCTCAAATAATTAATTTGAAACTTTACTTTTATGTGTTGTTAGAGAATTTAGGCTTAAATTGAAACATATTTTTGAGTTTTCCTCTCTCTGGTTGAGGCGGTAAAGAATGTGGGGCTGATTCTCGGCACTAGATTTGTCTCCTGTCCCCAGGATTAGGCACAGCATGTGTGTAATTAGCAGCCAGCCCTGCATGACAAGTGAGGTCCTGCTGTAAAGCAAGGCCTGGGGATGCTGGCAGTGCTGGAGGAGCCTTTCTGGAGGGCACTGTTTTAGTCTAAGTACCACTGGCTGTTGATCTCTAAAGCTGGCAGTTCTGCAAACCTATGTGGAGCACTAACAAAAAGGTTTGAAGTTTATACCAAAGAGTTACAAAACATCCAGAAAAAATACAAACAAACCCCAAACCCCACAGCCAATTACCAAACATGTTGAACACAATTTCATCTGGTTGTGACGGTTCCCAGCTGGACATTCATGGCTCCAGACTGTAGTAAAACTCATAAGAGAAATATCCTATACCTTCATGAGTAATAACAAAAATATAAATAATCTATAGTGTAAATATGAAATCCTCTCTTTTCTCCCTTCTTTGAGCATGTTAGAAGACATTCCCTCCCACAATTACTTGAGTGGTTTGGGTGTATGCCATTGAAGAAAAAATGAGACTTTCCAATAGTCACAGGCTTTCAAAAGCTACAAATTTATAAGAACATTTCTCACCCTGGTCACCCCTAAGCAGGCTTGAAATTAATTAAATAACAGGCTTATTTGGAACCACTGGGAAGCAGAATAAATGTAAACAATAAATAATATTTTCTTTTGTACTTTGTAACAGTGAAGAAACACCAAGGCAGTGCAATGCGTATTTATCAGGCCTCATATTTTTAATTTTGGTAATATCCTGAATTTCATCGTGCTCGAGATGTTTACATTTCATAGTACATCTGTAGCATTTCTCATCATCCCTCCCTGAAACCTGAATTGTCATTATGCCACTGCAACTCTGCCTCAGGTGCAAGATAGTCAGTCTGCATATGGAAAATTGGCTTCGAACAGAATTTACCATATTGAACATTTTTGTGGGCATGTGTGAGACAATAAAAGAGCAGGAAGGTCTTGTCCTTAAGGAATATGTCAGTCACACCCCTCACCCTGAACAACTTAGATGGTCTAAATTTCTATTTTCTTTTGCCTGGATCAATCACTGTGAGGTTTTTTCCTTTTTATGTTATAGCCACCTTCTGTCTTTTCATCCAGATATAACTTCAAATAATGGATTCCACCAGGGATTTTTTCCTTTCACCTTTTCAACATTGAGAAAGAAGTTAAACAAGGAAAAAAGGTTCTGAGCAAATCAATGAAGTTGAGGTCAGTGGCTTTTAAAAACAAACCCCCTATAGCACAGATACTAGTGGGTGATGGTAAATTACTAATCTGTTTCCATTCCCATGGTAACTAATCTAAGTACTATGGTAACAAACCTAAACAAACATAAATATTATCTTTCCCCGGTCTCAAAATTTTTACATCTAATGTTGTTTGATACATAGCTACACTAGCAGTTCCTCTGCTATTGTTCACAAAGACATACTACAGTAAACAGACTCTCATTGTGCCTACCACAATCTGCAAAAAGTTGCAGTGCTTAAAAAATAATAGGTGATTGTACATCTATATTTAGCAATATAGATGCAGGTAAAGTAAGTAGCTATATGTCAATGAAACAGCATTTTAAGTAAGACAGGCTTAATGAACTTAATGGCATGGCATATCAGTTTTCTTGACAATCCACAAAACTATAGCTGTTTTCCATGTTCATAATACCTGTCATAAATATTTAAGTGTGATTAACTTATGAATGTAAGAATAGATGCCTTTAAAAATTACTAATCTAGAGCAAATTCATCTTGGAGTTCATGTAGACACTTGGCTCTTTTCTACTTCATCTGTTTCTCAATGTTATATATGTTATTATTTACCCACAATTCAATTTTTGTTTGGTAGCTTGATCACATCAAATCTTAACTTTCTAATACAAATATACCCTGCTGCTGTCTGCCAAGTGAGATTTCCAGTATACACATCCTGAAGACTTTGCAAGCAGCTGCCTGAGGAGGCCCTGCCTGTCCCTACAGGGACCAGCTGCTCCCTGCCCACGCTGCTGTGACCCAGCCTGGGGCTGTTCCTTGCAGGTGAGCTGGCTCCAAGCAGCGCCTCACCTGGGTGTGCTGCACTGCCCTTCTCCTCACTCTTGGATCAGCACTGCCAACTTCACACAACTGTCAGCACACTACAGACACAGCTCATCCAGCGTGCGCGTTTTGCACAGGATTCTGATCAGACCTCTTGGGTTTTAACAAGAGAGGAAGACAGCCCAAAATAGTGAACTCTTTAGAAAAGCAGATGAAATGCAACAGTTCTCTCACTTATCTTTCCCTCAGAAACCCAGAAAGTTTGCCTGTGCTCAAGAAGACGCAGATACACCCTCTTTTATGAGGGAATATATCCATCATGAAATAGTAAAAGTGGTTTCCAGAGTTGGGGGGGTTCTTGCTCTTTTGTCATGCTCCAGTCTGCCATCACATGGGCCTGCTCAGCACTGCAAAGCAAGCAAAGACCGGACTTCAATGCTCCAGCTTGATGAGAAGCAATGTTTTCCCATAAAAAATCTGTTTTCCAAGGTAAGAGGTTGTCTTTAACCTGATTTGATTTCAGTGGTAGTCATCAATTTAACACTATGAGTTTGCTGTCTCTGGCCCTCAGTACTCCATCACAGAATTCCAACCAGAGTATGAAGAGCTCAATATTCCTAATGGAGTGTGGAATTTTTTTAAAACTCATGCAGAGACCTCATAGGCTCAGACAGATTTATGTCACTTGAAGAACATAGTTCCTAACCTGGCCAAAGGGAAAGGGCAGAAAACACTAACTGAAGTACCTAAGTGCAGGCTCACCTCTGCAATGTTTCCACCAGGATTGCTGAAACTACACAAAACACACCCAGTCCTTGATCCTGGGCTTGTTTGGGTTGGAGGTCTAATGCAAAATCTGTTCTCAGCTCTAGTCAGCTGCTCCTTGGCTTTGGGCATGACCACAGTTTTGCATTACCTCATTTTATCTGGAAAACACTTTGGGCTCTACACAAATACAGTTAGTCTTAAAATGACAGATTTCCTGCTTTAGATTTATATATTTTTCTGCAATGTCTGGTTCACCAAATGTCAGCAGGGAAAACTGATCACCAGGAAAACTGATCTTGTTGCCTGTCTTTCTTGAGCCAGTTCATAGCTATTGAAGTGGGAAATACATTTCCAGTGAGGCAAACTGTTATTTTTGCATAATGTGAGCTGATAGTCAATGACTGATAGTCAACGGTCAGTGGTGCTCAGAGAAACAAGAAGAGGCAATGGACACAACTTGAAACATGAATTTCCATCTCAATAAAAATCCCAAAATCACAACTTGAGTATAGAACAGGTTGTCTAGAGAGGTCACAGAGTTTTCATTCCTGGAGATACTCAAAACCTGACTGATCACAGCCCCTGCTGTGGCAGCCTGCTGTTATTAGATGACCCTGCTTGAACTGGGAGGGGTGGACCTAAAACTGGATCTCAGAAGGTCCCTGCCAACCTCAGAAGTTCTGTGATCTCTGTTTCTGGGCCAAGTACTGCTCAAAGGTAAACCAGGAAAGGAGTCATCAAACCTCAGCGAGGCATTATGTCTTTTAATGTCATAATGGCATTATGTCTAATTTTCCATAGTCCAAAGTGATAGGAATCATACTATAGCACTTCTCAGTCCTATTCTTAATTTGCTGATAGAGAACTCAAAATCCACTGGGACTTCCAAGACAGATGTTTGCACTGAAGACCACAGTAGTGTGTCAAGACAACTATTTTCTTTCAAAAAGGTTCGAAATTCCCTGACCTACAATACAGGTACAGTCACCTAAAGACATCTGTTCTTTGCAGATGTTTTCAAACTTAGACCCAGAAGTATGTCTGGAATGTTAAAATTTCTCAACAGTGGATTGCATCTCAGAGGGGTACAACTGGAGACTCTATTTGCTTTTCTTTGAAGCAGGAAGCTTGCTTACTTCAACAATACAACTTAGATTGGGAAACTTTCCCTTAGTTTGCCAGTTTTTGTTTTTATTACCATTTATCTTTGCTGCTCTTTGTCAGCTAACACCTCAAGAAAGTTTCAACATCCAAATAAGATTTAGCCTTTTCTCAAATCCAAGTTAATAGGTACAAAGACAAAATCCTAGGCAGACCACCTGTTGATGAACAATCCATATAAAGTATTTCAATAATTTGCAATCCTTTTCCCCTTTAATTTAGAATTTTTTAAAAGCATTTTTAAGTGGCCTAGCTAATGTTTCCAGGTATTTGATAGAAAAATACATATATTTGGTTAGTCTGTAACATAAACACTCCTGCTTTTCTGGATTCTGGACTGTACAGGCACAAGAGTGTGCTCTGACGAGCTCACAGACAGGAGTTGAGGTATTTGCTTACCAAAATATTTTAAAATAAACCAGAAAATTTGACACACATGTGCAGAAGTTCTCCAAGCATATTGTTCAGGCTCTTAAAAAACCCCCACACTTCTGTTACAAAAGTCTTTAAGGGTCACTATCTACAGTTTAAAGAAAAGAAAAATATCTTTCATGGAGTGGGGCACTGTAAAGAACTGAAAGGAATTAAAAAAAAAAATATTATAAACAAACCATATTTTGCACAACTTAGCCATAAGGAACTAATTTTTATTAAATTCTAAACTGCAATTCAATGCAGTTCATTCAGATGATTTTACTGTCACTAAGTTGCTACTAAAATTATGAAACCAAAAACCTAATCTGAAAAACTTCCTGACAACTGATGTTTGCAGACAGCACTAATTGCTACAGTTACTGCATAATTTTGCAGAAACCTGACCAAATTCACATTCTTTTGAGCAAGTAAGTAGCTGAAGCTCCACTTCCACCCAGGCTGCAAGTAAATGATGAATAGAAAACAGCCACACAGTTCTAAAGCACTGCAGTGTGAAAACAGTAGTAACAGTAATCCTTGTAATTCCCAGACGTGTCAGATTTTCTTAATAATGAACATATTAGAGCTAGTTCTGAGCTATGTATACCACCATAGACTACCTTTGTTCTGCCTTTTGCCCTATATCGATCTATTAGCCATTAATATGTTTTACCTAAAGTCTATGATATCTGAAAAATTAATAACCATCCTCAAAAACAGTAATAAATGTAAAACTGAGAAGAAATTTTACTTCATACAAAGCCTGGGCACTAAAGAATTAAGGCATTTTGAACAAAGAGAACCTGAGAGTAAGTAAGGAAAAAATGTTAGAAACAGAAAATTTGACACTAATATTGTAGTGGTCTTACTGGCTTACAGAGAAGTTAAGACACTTCTCACAACCAGAATCCCTTGGACAGAAATTTGCTGCAAGCGGGAATTTTTTATGATGGTATTTCAAGGTATACTCTTTCTTGAAATTCCTAGCTCTGATATTTTTATTTTCAGTCTCCTAGTTACTAAAGTTCAACTTAAGGAGGGTAGCTTTTCCTATAAACCATTATTGCCATTAGCTGTGGATGTCTATCCATTACCAGGAAATCTGAACCCTGGAAGAAGAGAGGAGGACCTGTACTCTGGCAGTAGAATTTGTCTCCTGCCTCAAGGCACTGTGGGTTCTGGTTTTTCATTCCTCTCTTCTGAAATCTCTCTCATTGCATAGGTCCTTTCTGTAGCTAAGTTAGAGCAGGAATGAACAACACCAAAAAGAAACAGTCATTTGTTATTTATCTCTTCACCTGTCCCTTTTGGCTTTGATATGATATAGGTTTTGGTAAGGGTCCACTGACACAAAGATGCAACACATTGTTTTGAATGGTGGTTTGTATTCTATGTACACATATTAGCAGGAGCAGCTTTCTCTTTGTGCCCACCACACCTCTGAAAACAAAAAGGAGTGGATGTATAAAAAGAACCCTGCTAGTGGGAACACATTGCACTGAAGTGTTTCTGCTAACAAGGTACAAGGTATTACAGTCTGACCCTTCATAGAAACACATTTCCACAGCAAATACACAGACAGTTTACAATGGCAGTGATAAAGCATTTCATGCTTTTCTCCTGTCTCCCTGCTTAGATCAGAAGTCAAAAAAAGGCTGAGTCTCATGGACATTTCAGTATTCTGGAAAAAAATGGCCATAGGAGGCAGAGGTCCACTTTATTAAAGAGAGTCAAAGGCCATGTTGGACACTTTTGTCCTTCTCAAGCTTGCACTTCTTAACAGTTTGTTCATTTGGGTTATTCCAGTAAGTGTTTATTTCCGGCGATTATTGCAGTGATTTTACTTGGTGCTGCTGGAGAGGGACAGAAACCATCAGCTACTTGAGCACGAATTCCTCCAGGAGGCACAGGGTGAGAACAAGCTCTGCCTCAGAGATCTGGGCAGGCAGGTGTGGGAATGAGAGCCCTGAAGCACAGAGGAAGACAGCCACGTGTCTACGGTGAGCCAAACACAGCCTTGCAAAGAGGAAATAGGAAAATGGACTGTGTAGGCCCTGGTAGCAGCTCTCTGCTGCTCAGCCAGCAGCCACAGATCAACATTGACATGTTCAATACATGAATGAAGGCAAGGGAAAAAGTAGTTTCATTCAAAATTACTTTAAAAATAATTTTCATAATTATGAGGCAAACTCTCCCAACTCAGCTAGCTGCCTCCTCTCATCCTGTCATCATCCAACCTATCACACCCATAAATACAAAAAAATGGAACAGGAGTTGTAGTTGAACTTGTTCATATATATTGGTGTATTGGAAACTTTCAGCTTTCCTTCTTTTTTCTATTTCACATTGCTGCAACAACCCACATCCCTGCTGGGCTTTGATTGCAGCTTTAGCTAATTATATTAGTTGAGACATTTTGTCATACAGTGAATCAGATCCTCAGATCCTCAACTGATCTAAATGAATGCAGCTGCACTGATGTTAGTGGAGATTTTCCTGTTCATACCAATTATTCATTATCTCCCCAAAACTGAAAATGCAAACTGCCATACTCCAAAATACAGTTTTTAAAGCAAAGGGATATACCTTTAGTACTTCTTTCCAATTTAATTCCTAGAATACTTTGGGAACTTTATTTGCTCTCTAGAAAGCACAAAAATTGCATGCTGGCTAACAAAGAGAAATGAACTATGCTTTCGGTACATTCTCCAGATGTATTTTCCCATAGAAATAAAATTTTAAGATTATTACAACATCCAAATGTATTACATATATCCAGGAAACCAACAAGCATGGAAGTCTACTAGATGACTGTTTTTATACAGAGTATAGGAGAAACCAGAATAGCGAAGATTGCCTCACAGTTTTCCTCCTGATATGGATTGTCGCACAGGAACAAACATAAAAATATTATTTATCTAACAATACTTCTATTTGGTCTGAAAATGGTTCTACTTTCTGGCATGTCAAAAGCTTTACAAAGCTAATGAATAAATCCACCTAGAAGCATACTAGCTTTGAAAGGCTCCAGTGTTCTGCAGCTATTGGCATTTAGGGCACTGGATTTGTTTTTTCAAATGGTGTGGCATAAGATAAAAGCAGATGACTTTCCTCCATGAGCTACTGATTTTCTCAGTCTTTTTGCACAGATTCTTCATCTGTGTACACGTTGTACACATTCTTCATCTATCAGCACCCAAACATTCAAATTGTTTCTGGCATTATGAACTCAGGTTAAATTTCAGCTATCATCCTTCCTTGCCCCTGACACCTAGAGACACATCTTTATAGACCCACTCATTTTCCATAGCCTTAAGCCTTCTGGAGAAAAAAAAAAAAAAACCACCCCAAACCAAACAACCAAACAAAACCGGCAGACTAACAGCGGCTTATTTCTGCTTTGGCATTTAGCTTAAACTTCATCTCTCAGATATTTAATGGCTTGTTTTGCACAGCATTGCTGGCAGCAGCTGCGCTGCCGCCTCTGTGTTTGCGCGGAGGTTTCGGCTGCCTCGTCGCTGGCAGAGTTGCAGGGGGTGGCACAGGAATGCTGCCGAGGGAGCGCCGCCGCCGCCCCGCACGCAGCCCGAGCGGGGCCCGCCCTTGGCATCAGCACAGGCTCAGCGTGTGTGTTCCCCCGCTGGGAGCGCAGAAACAGCTTGCAGAGATGCTGCGGCTTTTCCAGCCATGGAGCTGACAGTACATTTGCTGCTCCTCCCGGCAGCCCTTGGCTGCCCGCTTTCCCCGGAGCGCAGCCCCCGGGCCGGGCCCTGGGGCAGGAGCCGTCCCTCGGTTCGGGGCCGTGCGAGGAGAGGAGCGGCACCTGCTGCCGCAGCTACTGCTCATTAGCGCCAAGAGCCCCCGAATGCTTGGGGATGGAGCCTTCTGCCGATGCTGGCTCTGGCACTTTCGAGTTATTAATTAAAAAATTGCTCATTGTTCAGGTGACTAGTGCATTTTCCCCCTTTCCTTTCAATTTTGTCAATCCTACTGTTCAAAGTGCTTCTCAGCTATAACAAATAAATTAATCCATAATAATCGCCTATGCCTTTTCCATTTCTCAAGGGAAAGCATTGAACCCAATCCTTCCTGCTATACGTAAGCTGAGAAAATGTTTTCTCTATTCTTTCCTCTGACAGTTACACTCTTCACCCCCACTGAGAAAGTCTATATTTATGAGACCACTATTCTTATAATTGCTGACTTTTCCATCATAAATGCAGATGATTTTAAACAGTGTAGCATTCAATTGCTTAATTGTGAAACTCTGATGTTAACTAGATTATTCATGCAAGCATTCTCCATATTACGCAACAATTGCATAATCACTGCCTGAATATTGCCTTAGGTTCCAGCTCCAGATTCTCCAAAATCTCATCCTCCCACCCTGTTACAAGTTTTATGCTGCATGCAGCTAAGACAAAAACTTCCTCCAATAAGTACTGAAGATCAAGCACTTAAATTGGGATTTTTTCCAGCTTTCTAACGCACATCTTAGCTCTACAGCTCTAGAGAAGGTTTGATGGGATTTGGAGGATTTTTAAATTTGATTCTGTGTCTGATTTTTTTTTGTCCGTTGTTGTTTGCTAAAAGGAACAGAAATGGCAAAGACAAAACAGTTTTCCCCAGTTTCTTCCTACAAGTGAAACAGTTTTGTTTTATAGCAAACACAAATGGAAGTGCAGCTGTTCAAAAAGGATTTCTAGACTTTGCCATTCTGAAATGGAAAGAGGAAAACTAGGTGATCCTTGCTGCTTTTTCTCAGCCTCTCACATTCAGACTTTCTTTGTAGCCACTGCTCTAATAATTTTACTACTCTTCTAATAATTACATTGTTTCTATGTGGTCAAAAGGTGGATAAAAACACTCAGCATTTAGAAGGCACATTGCTCTGTAGGGACCAAGGCTCATCATCCATACTAGAAACAGTAATAAAATTAGAGACCATCTGGCCTATTTACCTGCTCATGGAGAAGCCACAGGCCCCAGGCCAGCTGGAGCTGTGTTTGCCAACATTTTGGAAGTCCCCAAAGCTGAAATTAATGACCAGATGTTAGTGGAAACTCAGCATCGCCACCGCCACTTCAAGCATCCTTCTCCTTTCAGACACAGTTTCAGTTGCCTTTGGGTGTAGAGAGCATGGGAAAGCTACCCTTAGATTCTCTGAGCCCTGCTTGGAGGTTTAGGGAAAGCTGATTTTGAATGGTAGTAGGGAAGGGATGGAGTGTGCCAATGTGTCCTGGGTTTGGCTGGGATGGAGTTAAATTTCTTCCTAGTAGCTGGTACAGTGTTCTGTTTTGGATTCAGCAGGAGAATGTTGATAACAAACCTTTTTTTTTTTCTCTTTAGTTGGCACTACTTGGTGCTGACCCTCAGTCAAGGACTTTTCAGTTTCCCCTGCTTTGCCAGTGAGGAGGTACTCAAGGAGGTGGGAGAGAACAGAGCCAGGACAGCTGAGCTGGCCAAAGGGATATTCTGTACTACAGAACATCATGTCCACTATGTAAACTGGGACAGTTGTTTGAGCAATGCCAGTCGTTGCTCAGGGATGGGTTGAGCACTGCTCAGCAGGTCATGAGCAATTTCATTGTGCATTGCCTGTTTTGTTGGGTTTTATTTCTCTTCTTGTTCCCTCCCTTTCCATTATAATTATTTTATTTCAATTATTGAATTGTTTCTATCTCAACCCACAGGTTTGCTTTTTTTTCCCTATTCTTTTCCCCATCTCCCTGACTCATGAGCAAGTGGCTGCATGGTCCTTGGTTGCCAGCTGTGGTTAAATCACACCACCATGAAACAATGTCTGTGACAGTAAATCTAGTCTGAACCTCAAATATATTTGCTACTTTGAGAGCTGCACGTATTAAAAGCTGATCAAAATTCAAATGCTGTATACTCCCAGGCCCTATCTGTACTAACAGATTCTCAGTTTTTCTGTGCAGTATCATTAGTAAGTGCCCTGAATCTAGGCTCTCTGGTTTCTTTATGTTTCTATGTCTGGCTTTTTTTTTTTTTTTTTTTTTTTTTTTCCCTTCTGTCATTATATCACAGAGCTAGAAAAATACAGAGCACTGATTGCTGTGTGTGCAGTCAGTATGTGCTGGCTCAGTGACACAGATTCTTTCAAAAGACAATATTATCAAATTTATTACAGCACTTTGTGAATGCACTTGGCATGCAGCACAAGCTGTTGAGATATGGAACTTGAAAGATGCTGAAGCCAACTCCCTCAAATCTGCTGGTCTTTGGGGAACAGGATGACAATTGTCTGATACATTGGGAAGCTGCAACTACCACACAGTTATGGGTAATCTCCATGACACAGGAGGAACTGAAGGCAGCATGGCATTGCCTTCCCCCAGCAAGACACTTCTGCCATCTGACATCCAAGTAAAGGTTGGGGAAAACCGGACTATTAATAGGTACAGCAGACAATAACAGAGACTACAGATTAACCCTACAGAAATTCTCCATATTATTTTCTGAACAAACTAGATTTCAAATATCCAGTAATGTTAATTTCACATCTTTGCAGATTTTTTTCCCCTTCTGTTTTTATTAAAGTCAGGACAAGAGACATCCACTTCTCTACTAGTCTGCAGAACTATTTATTTCATCCTAAGCAAGCTTGCAGATTGTTCAGGCATAGTTTGCTCTTGTTAATCTAGTCTGGCTGCTCCCAAGCATCATCTTGTCCTAGATGGAACTGAAGATGGAAAATGCAAAATGGTATACTGGTGACAGCCCACCCAGATTTCCGAAGACTACACATAATTATTACAAGGGCACGAGTAAAAGCGACAAATGCAAGACATGAAATCACAAGTATAACAATACATGTGTCCCAACACTCTGCCCCCAGCACTCCAATCCCAGGAAGCTATTTTGTATATGTAGGATAACTCAGATGATACTACATTTTCTATAGCAACCACTGTTTGTTAGAGTAATACATTCCCAATCTCAGAAATTCCAACATAATATAAACCAGATGATATCAGCAAAAGCCAACAGAAACCCCCTTCCTCTCTCCAGTTCAATTGCTACCAAATGTGTATGGTTTATCATGGGGCATCTCTGCAGTTCCCCATCTGCGTAGTGCTTGTGTGAGAAAAATATGAAATGCTGGCAGCTACATCATTTTATTAGGGAAAACACATTAGTATTGCAAAGCAGCTTGTCTGTTTTAAACCTTGCCTTCACTCCTTTCTTGGTACTTACAGCTTCCTTTGCTCAGGAACACTCCCTGTTAGATTAAGCATGAGAAATTTCAGAAGCTGGCCAGTAACTCAATGAATTGGAAAGAGACACTCTTAAAAATATTAAAGCTGGCATTTGTGTTCTTACCTAAGGACTGATCTAAATTTCTTGGGAATCAGTGACAAGGATTCCATCAACTAACACTGGGCTAAACCCCTCCTGCTCAAGAAGTGACTTGTGTGCATCACAGGATTTAGACACACCCCAACTGTGTGTGTTAAAGGAATGTGTGCAAAAACTTCAGCTGGTTAAAACAGAGAGGTCCCATGTGGAAGGCAAGTTTATAACAGGTTAGATGAATGACTTTCCCTATCTTCTCACCCCATACTCAAAAAAAAAAAAATCCTTATAAAGAAAAGTGGATTTTATTCTGTGTTAAGAAGCTCTTAAGGGTATTTTCCTCTCATACTGTTTGTTGTTTTTTTTTTTTGGTCTCCTGGAAATATTCCTCTCTATACTTGGTCAAAGGGGATTCTGCTCTTAAGAGACTTCAGTTCTGGGGAAAAAACATAGCATGCTGAGCAGGAAAAGTGAAGGAGGACAGCAAAAATTATGCAGGAAAAAAAAAATCATGGTTATATCTATAAGGGAAACAAGTCAAAAAGTACTTTACAGTTCCCAGGAACTATGCCTGCTCTAGAGTTCAGGTTTGGACAAATTTGAATTGACAGCAATACATTATCAAACCCACATTTTTTCCATAGAAAATAACTTCTCAAGACCCTGCCTCTGCACTGACTGACTCATTTTCTGTAAGCCTTATAATTCCCAATACTGATGGATGCTGGACAGACCTGCTGGGAAGTCCAGCCCTGAAGTCACAGGCACAGGACAACTATTCCCATATTTTCACTCAATTCTTCAGCCATGCTTCACAGCAGGAAGCTGCAGAGGGGCAGAACCAGGGTTCCAGCTGGAAGTGCCACCAGATGCTGCTACAGGGCCACCCTGCTGGGGCTGCTGGAGGGACTTCCTCCTCAGGGCACAGCTTGCAGTTTCTGCCACAGCCTCAAAGACAAATGTTGCAGGACTGTGCCCAGATTTAGGGTGACTTGCTTAGTCTCCAGAGACTTCAATTTTGGGGCAAATCTCAGGACAGCCAGTTTTCTCAAGGTAAGTATCAAGTCCTTTCAAGGTTGTTGGTCCTGGATAATCTGGATAGGATGCCTCAGCTTTTATGGTCCTTACTTTGGAAAGGTTTCATTAGGTGCAGAAACACTGGGCAACCTTTGTGAACATGAGGGGTTTTAGAATCCACCAACTCTCCTTTGACATTTTTACATATAAGAAAATTCTACCTTCCTTCATGAGCCAGGTATTAACAAGCTAAATCTTTACCTATAGTCCTTGTCAGCTGATGGATCACAAACAAAAACCACATGCAACTTATTTAAGATCTATTCCATCAGTTCTAGTACAATTGTTTAGTCTTTTAGTTATGCATTGTACTGCATTTATATTAAATTTCTTTCATTTCATGAAATGAATTCATGAGACATCTACGGCTCCCAAGATTTAATTAAGACCTGATCAGATAAGCAGGTTGTACCTTCCACACAAATATAACTACAGACCAGCAACCTAATTTATGAATATAAATGCCTCTTTCTACCAAAATGTGTCCTATCTAACAGGCCTCTGAAAGCCAGTTAATAAATATGCCAATAGATCCTATCTCCACTTTACACATACAAGTTTGTGACAGCACTCTTGTGTGTTAGCAGCAAAGCCATAAAAGCAAGGCATTGGAAAGTTTATGCATATATGAAATACTTTGCCAGTAACAGATGGGGAAATAGAGTCAGAAGGAAAGTTTTTGGTAATAAGGAAATACTTAAAGGAAAAAAAAGTCACGTGAAATGTTGAATTATTTTTTCCAAAAAAAATATTTGGTCCTGTGCAAAATATGGTAGGCATTGTAACGACTAATTTTAAAGCGCAGAAATCTGTTGTTTCTCAAAATTTCATCTCTCATGCTTTTCCTTATTTTTAGTTTACACCAAAAGCCATTACAAATTTTCCAAAGCGTGAAACCTTAACTTCTGTCTCACTGGGATATTCCATTCCTCAAATAAATTCAAGCACAAAACTTCTATAGGCTATGAAGGCTTTAATGAAACTATTGGAGCGTCATCATGCTTTTTCACAGACAACACAGAGATATTCTCTAACTAAACAAAGACGAAAACATGGATGAAAAATCCTAGAAGCCTTCAAAGCAGCACTGGTTTACTGAAGTGACAAGGACACCCTTGCACGACTATTTTCCACAGTATGCTGCAAACAACTTGCAATGATCCTGATAGATACTGTGTGGCTAGAAAAGCCTGAGTTTGACTCAAGATTCTTAGTTTATTTTTAAAATAAATTGGTTTAGTTCTTTTAAAAGTTAAAATATCACAAAAGTAAAACAGAAAAAAAAGGTAAAAGTAAAAAAAGTATTAATCTCAATTTATTTTCAAGTAAATTTTGTTCAATTATTCAAATAATTCTTTAATGTTCTTTTTGTCAGAATTGCATAAACCAGAACCCATTATATAGTCACAGCCACTTCTCAGTGTCTGCAACAGAGTGGAGAGCACAGAGTGAAAACTTGAAATACTCCAGTGCTGAGATGGCACACCCCACCTACAAGTAGTGTAAAAACTGCTTTAACTGCATTGATGGAAGGATTTGCCTGCCTCCTAACAGCATACAGCTGTCAATTCAATCTATCCATTTTCTCTGTGTATGTAAAGAACCTAGAGAATCTAATCCATTGTCTTTCAACTGCAAAAATAAATTTAATTGGTAGCTCTTCTGCCAAACCCTCACAGTTTTATACTTCAATTAATAATTTTGAATAGGTATTTTAGTTTTATCTTGTTATCACTGGTTTGAAACCTCTAGAACAGGGACAGCAGTTCCAGGTCTGACATTTCTTAACTATCAAACTAGCTAAACCATCAACCAGTGGCGCAAGTTAGTAGTTTGACAGATTTCCAGTGTGGAAATAACAGCAGTTATACACAAAAATAAATTTAAGTTCAGCTTGTAATATAGGCTATCACACACTCATCAGTTTCTAACTGAGTAAGAGAAAGAAGGTCAGACAAAAGCCTGATGTGGTTTGGTTTGAGAATGTATACCTATATCCAAAATGCATACCTATATCCAAAGTGCACCATTAATCCTGATGCCTTAACGTTGTGGCTTATTCTGTGTACTGTCTTTGAAAATGGCCAGTCTGGACTAGAAAGTCTGTTCATTTCTTTAAGTAAATAAATAGGAAGACAGCAGAATGACCTCAGAGCAACAGAGCCAAAATATACAGTCATCTACAGAAAGTTAGTGAACCTGGTAAATGTTTGGTCACTAAGAGGATGGGCATTAAAAGTTGAAACATATGGACAAAATGAAATAAAAAAGCTTTTACTTTTAATGGAATACCCTTTTGTCAATTATATAAGCAAGGTCAGCATGTAATGGGATAAAACCCTAGATACACAGGAAAGTATAAAATTCTTACCATCAGGGTAAGAATTAAGTACTAAAATTTAGCAAAATTTAAAAAATGCTTAAAGTCTAATTCCAACCTTCTTAGGGTGTAGCCACTACTGACTTCATCCCACAGAATTTGGGTTTAAGAAGCCAGCAAAGGCCTTCTTCCTTAATACACACCTGGTTTTGCTGTGTAAGATTGCAGTGACATACTGCAGGTGCTACTAAAACATTAGCCATGGATTGTGGAACTGCACTGGATCATTGTTTTCCCTGTTGCAGGTTACTCAGGAAATAACTTTTTCTCTTGCATATGCCAGGTGTTTGCTACTATTCATGCAGTGATTGATATTCAGCTCAATTACCTGACTCAGTGGAAAAATTTAGGTAGTCCTTCTCCAAAAGAAAACAAAGTCAAATCAAACCCAAGAAAGAAGGAAAAAAACCAACCAAACAAAAAAAGGAACACACCCCTGGATATCCTCCAGAAAATGCATTATGCTCTTTTCTGTTTATGGAGGTCTTATTCTGCTCCAGCACTATAACAATTCATTGTACTCTTTACCATCTCTAAAAGAAGTGTCTAAACCTTTCTGTTTAGATAATCACAGGAAAGATATGTATTCTTGTTCAGTTTGTAAAGTTAGAATGATTGAAGTTGAAATGTTTTATATGCTTAATCACTTACATTTTCTTGACCTTAAACAAAAAAATCTCCCTGTTTCATCTAGGTCGCTTCAAAGAGTGAAAGAGGAACCTCATCACATTTACAAAGTTTAACTCCTTGATTTAAAATAACATGGAATAGTTTCTTGGGATTTGTTGCAAGCACAATGCACAAAGGCATTTTAATTATCTGATCTAAGTTTACATTTGCTTTATCTTCCTTTTGTGCAGACTGTAGCATATTAATTTCATGCTGCCTTCTTAAAAATGGTTATTAGAGCAGCAATTGGCATTCAAACCAGCTCAAGGCAACTTTACTGGACACTTTTGCTGTGCCTCCATAGCACAGCACTGTCCACTACACTCATATGAAAGAAAGATGAGCCTGATGACAAAGAAGAAAGAAATCAACTCATCCGATGTTGAAGATTTCATTGAGTGTAATTCATAATACGTGTCTGCAGTAATTTTCCAAGGAGAAAATTTTCTACTGAGTACAAATGTTGTTGATTTTTGGTAAGGTCTTTGCATATGGCTTCCTGGAGTGTTTTGGAAATTATTCGCTTCAGTGCCAGTAAAAGCCCTTGTACCTTTTCTGTTAGCCTAAATAGCAAATTCTTTTTAAAGGGATAATGAGCTTAATAGAAACTTAGAGTGATCATACTTGTACTCCCAGTGTCCAGACATTACAGTACCAAGTGCAGAAGGCAAGTGGCCTTGTCAGCAGGTTTTCTGGCATTAGTCTACCTCTGAGAAAAATTATTGCATTGCAGGACACTAGAGACAGCTGTGAATGTTTTCCTTCATATGAGGTAAGGACAACTGAGGAAAATGGATGAGATTTTTCTTCATTTCTGTCAAATTCCATACACAGAGAAAACATTTCATTTTTGAACAGGGTACGAAGCAACCTGTCTAAAATAAACAAGTCTAGCTTAAAAAAAAAAAAAATCAGGTATGAGATGGCAAGGACTGCTGCCAGCATCTATAAGAAATGGTTCCATAGAGTGGGGTAAGGTACATCTGAAATGACAGGACAAGATAAATATAGCTGTGTGTTACCAGCTTCCACTGACTCACAGAATATAAAATCTAAGAGTAATGTTTTCTTCTGCTGCAGTTGGTCTAAAACAAGGCCTTCTATGATCAAATATTTAGAGGAAAAGGCTGGGAAAAACATATAATTCTACTTGTGAATAAGTCACTTGTTTTTCAACCTTGGTGATCTCAATTAAAATTCCTGCCTTATGAATGAGTTAATTGTTTTAACTCTCATGACCAAATACCCCAAACCTCTACCTCAAGATTTCTAAGGCAAGAAACCCATATTTCAGGGTTAATGGAAAATACACATGAAAATAAGTGCCCTCACATATCAGGAGGGCAGCAGATTCCTTCTAGGAATCCTTGGTGTGCTGTTGCATGTAGGTGCTCCCACATGAGACCAGCATTTCTGTTGTAGCTGGAGTTTCTGTTCTGACAATGCCAAACATTTTGCACATTTTCAGCAGAGATGCGCATCCAAAACCCAACAGCTGTGACTTGGAAACTTTGCAGTTCAAAAGCAATCCTTAAGCACAAAATCTACTTTTGGGGTAGTGAACTACCACGGCTAAAAGCTTGCTGATAGTGATGCCTTAAGTTTTAGACTTCGTACTTTCCCGATTCTGTACTGCATTAGTGTGTAACTCTGAACTTCATATAAAATGTTAGCAAATTCTCCTCACAGTTTAGTCAGACAAAAAAATCCTTCTCCAGCCCAAGAACCAAGGATACTGTTACAGCTCCAGGCCCAAAACATGCAAACAACAGTGAATTGAGGAGAGCAACCTGGGAGGATGAGACTTCATAACCTGAAGCTGTAACTGGACAATTAACCCCAATACGGAAATGGACCAAAACTTATAAAAGTGTGAAAAGTTGTGAAAACTTGTTGTCCATCTTGGGAGTAGCCTTGGCCTGGCTCTTGTATTGCCCAAGATGTATCCTGTGAAGGCCTTTTAATAAATGCCTACTTTATTCCTTTAACTCTGTCTAGCCTCAATTCTAGACAGCCTCTCAAGGCATCAATAGTGCAGTGGAATTCAATTCGTTCTTTTTGCCTATGCTATATCCACATGTAAGGAGCTTGTGAAGAGGAAAAAGCCTAATAATTAATTATAGAAGCATTATGGTCTTGCAACAATTGTATTGTCTATTTTACAGACCATACAAGAAATCTCTGTAAAAATGGTTTCATCTCGCAAGGAATTTCTTGGTGGAATGGAATTTCCACAGCTCTTGGAATTCAAGACTTAGTCAGGGAGCTCAGAAAACCAAAAAGGTGACTAAATTGAGGTAATTATCTACACAGATAGAAGTCTATGAGGCAATAAACAAAAGCACAATAAAATCCACTGCAAAACATCCTGGAGGCAGAGTCCTATTTGTAGTGAAATAGCACACATTTCCTGTAAAGATAGCAAAACCTAAGGGTGCTGAAAGAGATCCCAGAATGGATAAGGTTGCAAGGGACCAACCTCCCTGCTGAAGCAGACCCATCCTTGATCACATGGCACAGGACTGTGTCCAGACAATTCTGGTCTATCTCCAGTGAGGGAGACTCTACGCCCTCTCACATTGTGAAGAAGTTCTTCCTCATCTTCAGATGGAACTTCCTGTGCATCAGTTTCTGTCTGTGACATGAGAGTCTTCTAATAAACAGCACCACACCAGCCTCAGACTAGCAACAACTACATGGAAAGGGATGCTGCCAATTTAAGGCCCTTTTCTAAGTAGCAATTTAAGAAATAGCTCAAGCCCTGTTTGTTCCAAACTTGAGGAAGATTTGCTTTGTACAAGAGTTGCTTTGAAGTCTGGGGTGTGAAACAAATTGTTTGAAACAGCACAATGATTAGAGGAGATAGCTCACATCTGGGGAAGAAATTACAAGGATTTGCAGAGAAATTGTTCCATAAGCAGTGGAGCCAACTACATCTGGTTTCCACTGGACTAGTGTCTTCCAGTTGATTAACTTTTAACTGAATGTGTGAAGTCACCCTAACTAAATATCCAGTAGGCATTAGATGGAAAGAATAGATCTTTTTCTGTTGCTCCATGTTTGAAAACTGGTAATTCACCAGGAAAGAAGCTTTAGTTAAGGAGGGGATTCTCTAATGTCTGAAACAGCAAACACTCCAAAAGCTGCTTTTTTTCTAGCAACTAAGCATCCATGATGTACTAGTCTGTGTTGGGTTTTTTTGCTTTAGTAAGAAATTCAGCGATTCTTATTTTTCACCCTCTCCAGTGGACATATAAAAAAGATATTTGCTTTCCAGTAGAGTTATTTTATTACTTATTTGGAATTTAATGTATTTAAGAACTTTATTCACAAGTTTGTCTGATTCAAAATGGAAGATAGGTAAAGATGTCATAAATCTTATTTCCTTAGGAAATGAGTATTCAAATAAATCAGATATGCAGAGAGGTGGAAACAACCTGGAGATCTGTGTAAACTTGGTTTCCCTGTTGGTTAGTGAATCTTATTCAACATTCCTCATGGTGGAAGAACAATTGTCCTGGGAAAACCCAAGTACTTCTGTGATTACCAGACCATCTACTCCTGAAGGAGCTTGTGATCCATGCAAAGAAAGGAGGAAATATTATTGCTATTTCACACACAGGCAAACCTAACGCTGTTGCAATTTATGGTAATGATTTCTCTGCACATTCAGGGGTATGTAGCTGGATCTCAGAGTCTGGATTCCCATATTGCCATTCTAAGGCCTTGAGCACAGACCCACTTATGGTCCTGGACATACTCAAGATACATCAACTCTTCCATATGAGTAATCTCAGTGGGAAAGGAGAGAGGTTTGTGCAGTGGAATGTGGTAACTGGCAGGCTGCCAGCAAACCCAGCACCGGTGATTCTGGATGTAATTTATAAAAAGGAATTTAGGCTGCTTCATTAGGTTCCAGGTTTTTCTCATTGTGGAGTGCAACAAGATAGAGAGACTAAGACACTGCTACAGAGAAGTTAACAATATTGGGTGACAGATAAAATTACACACACTCTGCATGCTTGAAACAGTGCTCCACTGCATTGATAAGGACAGTGAAAAATTATTGGAAGGAAAAAATTGCTATATTCACATTTTAATTTATGGAACTGTCAACAAAATAAACTTAAGGGCTTACTATGGGTTACTATCTAGAAAAGTAGTAACGTCGGGGTTTTTTTTTAATATGTGGCTGCTACTGGGATCTATTTCAGAGAATGGCTTGGCTTTGAGGTAAAGTGAGAGTATGCTTCTAACTGCTGCCATTCTCTTCAAGTAAAAACCCTTCTTAGCACCGGCTCTTGGCCACAAAGCATTTCTATTATACTTCGGTTTGGGGTTTTTGTCCAACTTACAAGTGATTTTATTTCTTTTAAAAGGAGTACAAGTGATAAATCTACTATGAAACTACAAAGCTTACTGAAAGGTTCGCATTTCTTTAATATTAGGGAAGCAAATTAGTCCCTACTTGGCTACCAGGCAAAATGTACTTTACTATTTACACTAGAGAATACAAATTAAAAAGAACTAACCACTAGAAAAAAAGAGAAAAGTTTTCTGTCCAGCCTTTAATAGAATCAGAGAATGTGTAAACAGAAAAGGAAAAGGAAGGTGTTACCTCATTCAGAATGGAAAAAAGGCAGCATTAGCTCAGGGTGTCTCCACTTATTATCTGCTTCAAAAGGAGTGGGAATTATGTAGCCCTAGGAAATTTCCAAGGTATGAACTCTAGAAAAAGCCAGTTCCATTAGCTGAAACCAACAATGAGCTGGAATCAACAACCTCTAAATTTGTTGCTTCTCTCTTTTTATCACTTAATTGCATTAACATTAACATGTTTGTAAGCAAACATCTCCTAAAAATCTATTGTGACCTCAATAGCTCCTAAACTCTGTATCCCAGCACAGAACACCCCAAAGACAACAGGCAGCTGGAGACTGAGTAACTCCACCCTTCCAATGTTGTGCATCCTTCCTTAAGGCACAGGGAAGAAGAAAAAGTAACTTGGTAGTTCTCCTCATAGCTTAACAAGCAACCTTTGGAGATTAGAGACAGTACTGGATGTGTTCCTGGAACTACTCACTGGGTGATGGTGAGGAAATATTTGGCTAAATACAGTCCAACTGCACAGAGACACTGCAGTCCCTCACCTCCACTCATGGGGGGTACACTGCTTTCCAGGGCACTGAGCAAGAGCAAAAGCAGTCCTTTGTTTCCCAGTGCTGCTGTTGTGATTAAAAGCAGAAGACTTATTATTACAAAGTAATATCAATTATATGGAGCACTTGCACAGATTCAAGAACAAGAGCTCTAAATAGCACAGGGAACACTTACTGAAGCCCTGATCATAGTGTAATTTCTATTAATTTTTTCCTCATTGAAAAGCAGCTTCCTTAGTTCCAGTTCTAGGCAGAATGAACTGATTTTTTTTTTAAATTATGATGTCTATGAAGAGATAGCACATTCAAGTACTACCTCCTGGTCCTTAAATGCATTACTTTGTAATGGGGAAGAGTGAAATCAGACAGTTGGCCCTGTAAGGACCACCAGTGGAGACTGCAGAGCAAAAATGAAGAAAAACCTTTATCTGCTTTTCCCATTTCTGAAGCTGCACTGGCCGTTTTCCATCACATTAGTAACAGCAAGAGGTGATGTCATTTTGCACTGCCTCCACCCTTCTATCCTAGTCTTCAAGGAGGATGCTCTGCCACTGGGAATTCAGATCAGTTTTAGAAACTGCCATTGCCAAGAACTAAGCCCCACAACTTTCTGGTTTTCTCTTTTGTGTCTGGAAGAGGACAAAGATTCAGATGCCATTAAAGATGCTTTTCAGCATTCAGATGTATTTAAAGATGCTTTTCAATACAGTCTGTCAAAACTTTCTAAGATTCCCTTCTCCCTGACACAAATAACTTCCATAGGTCCAGAAGGGAGTTGATGCACATTTTCTGTCTGTTCCACACAATCCTTGCAACAACTGCTGCTTTCCAGTGGAAACAAAAGGGTAGTAGGTGTCATTTACTAAAACAGACAGGGAAATCCTGGAGTCCATCTTTAACAAGATACTTTAGACAGAGCTGATCATGCTCTCTGGTAGCTTTGTAAGAAAATAAATATGTACAAAACAACAGCCTGGGCATTTGATCCTCTTTCCATACTTCTGCTTTTACATGTTTTAGGCAGAAATCCAGAAAATACCCATGGTAGTCACAGTCTTGAATCCTTTCTACCTCTCTATGACAGTATATTGGTTTTGAATCTGTTTTTACTCAGTTTTAGAGGACCTAAAAGAAATTGAAGTCATATGATGCCACTGTGTACTGTGGAGACAATACAGTGGCACTTGGTTCAGGTATGAGTGCATCAACTGAATTGGCAAACTCATTTAAATCCTCTCGTGGAAGTTCTTTCTCTGCAGTCACACCTAGAATATGTTATTTCTGTAAGTGGTGTGTTCTAGGACAGAGTTTTACATGAAGCCATCCATTTTTAGGCCCGACTGAAACTGCTGGCTGTCCTTTTCAAATATCCTCTCACTCCTGCCTCAGGACAAGTGCCACCTACTGACAGCAAAAGCTGCTTCTGCTTGTTTAACTAAATTCATCATGAATTCTAACCATAGTTCCTGCTGTTTCAGCCAGCTTGGTTTGAAGTCCAAATGGTGAACAGAGGCCTCAAAGATGAAGGAATATCTAAAAAATCTGGAATGGTAAGTGCCTGATTCCTTTTAAAACCTGCCTGTCCAAGATGCTGATGACTGATGAAGAATTCCCTATCAGTCTACCAACCTGTTCTGGAGGAAAAAAAAAAAAAAAAAAAAAAAGGCAAATCCAACAAAAATATTAATACTCTATGGACTATCAAGTATTTAAAGTATTTAATTCAAAAGGCACATTAGAAAGAAATCAAAAGGGCCAAAAATCAGTAGAAATGCATGTCTAAATCTGGACAAAGCCAACAAAGCTCAATGTAAAGGAGACTGAGTATTACAGGAATAATAAAAATACCACTGCATAGTAAAAAGTCAGCTGCATGGCTTCATCTAAAAGTGTTCTGGAAAAAATTTGCTATCAATTACACTTCTCTACATACTTCATAAATGAAGCATAGGATTTTAAGAGACATTTTCTATTTCTTTTGTCAGGTCTGGAGTCATTAAACAGAGATTAGCTGGATAAATAGAGGAAGTGATTTTTAAACTGTTTGCAAACTTAATGTGAAGAGCCCAGCCTTGCAAATTATCACGTCTAATCAGAGATGCACGCTTCACTGCTCCAGTAATTGTACTAGTATTAGTCAAATTCTTGTTGTCTCCTCATTAGCCATGAAAAGGAGACTCAAGATGTACTTCATTAGAGTATCCTGAATATAAATTTTTAGTGTAAGGAGGAAGAGATATGTTACATACTGCACTGTATATAGAAAGAAAAGATATTAGGAACATAAAACATATTGAATCTATTTTTTGACTGAATATATGTCTTTAACAGCCAAGCCCCTCTTTTCGCTTCTCATTTTTACTGTCTTGATCCCTTCTTTTATTTGCAGTGAGAATATAGCACTTGAAAAATGTAATTTACGACCAATGTCATAAAAAAATATTAAAAAATGTGCTGTATTATGCAGCCTTTCCTATTTCCATAGCCAGAAGAACACAGCTTAATCAAGAACTGTCTCTAGTAGAGACGTTTAGTAAATTCTTGACTACTGGATAGGTGATCTAACTTGCATTAAATGTAGATCAAATCAAAAGGTTTGTTCCTTTGATCAGCAAAGCATTTAAGTATGTGCTCATGCCCTTCTTTATTCAGCAATGCCCTTAAGTATATGACACTAAATCAAGAGAATTTAAACACATGCCTAACATGTGAAGCATGTGCTTAAGGGAATTGGGATTTAAAAAATCCAGCTTGAATAGGATTTCCAAACAGGTCTATTAAAAGGCTAAAAGTAAAAACATTTCCAAGAATTTCAGTAGAAGGAGAAGCAAAGCAAATTTTCACTGTTTTTTTTTTCACAGTTATTTTTTTGGTGCAAATCCCAGTCTGAAATATTTGTATTATTCAACAACAGTTAAGAGAAGCTGAAAAGGAACTAGGCAGGTCACCAAAATGCTACCAATATGATGTCTTCTATCTCTCTGCTTTATAAAAATTAAAAAGAACCCAAAAGCAAATAACATGCAAAAATGTACCCTTTCACCCCTTGAACTACAGCACGAGATCATCAGGAAGTCAGACGTGTGGAAACTAGAATCTAAGCCAAATGTGGTGCAGCATTTGTTTTTGTGGAACACTAGCAATGAGGACTGTAAGGAATTCCAAAGGGGAGTTAAGTCCATAATGCATTGTCCAGCAACTTTGTGTACTGCAAGAAAGTGAACTGGATTTCTAGGCCTGGGTTTGCTTCCCAGCTTGTCTCTTTTCAGAACGCAGCAATATCCCCACTCAGCTTCAGCTCTATCTCTCAATAAAATACTAGAATATTCAGTTGATTATTAGTTACTATAATTTATACAGCACGCAGGAACTCATCGTGGAAAGGATCATGCCTTCTTGGTCAAAGTATCTTGAACAAAAAAAAAAAAAAATTGAAATACTTCCAGGTGCCTCTTTGAACAATATTAAAACACTTCAGAAACCTTTCATTCAGAATTAATTAACATAAAAAACAGCCTCCACAATACGGCAGAGCCCTAAAGTGGTTTGAGAAATTTAATTAGGCTAACCTTCTTTTCACTACATTGGTACCACTCTGTAAGAAGTGCAAATCATTATTAATTCCTTTGGTGTTCACTGTAATAACATTAAACATGATGAACTCTTTTAGTAGTAACGTGTATGTTATACGTAATTCCATAATTTAGCATTAACTTGAAATTAATTTATAAATTTATATACTATATACAATATACTATTTGTCACCATACACTGAACACTTACAAAATTCCTCCTCAGCATAGTATTAGGATAACAAAATGATAATGAAGGTCCCCAACCTAAACTATTCTGTGATAGGATTCTGTGAATAGTTCACAAATTCATAATTTTGGGAAGAGGAGGCACGTCAATACAGCAAAATGAAAATCAAAGCAAAGTCAAGTCCAGTCAGAGTGACTGCTGGTACTGGATCTCCAAAAGATCTGTGATACAGAGGTTTCTTTGGTCTAACCTTTGTTGAAAAAACCTGAAGGAAATAATTTTTTACCAGTATTTTTGGTTTCTCTGGAATATGAAATAAATCCAGAACTTGTGTGTTGTTTGTAAAGAAGCAATTTACTGTCAGAAAACTTCACCTGCTCATCAGTTGCATCATTGTGTGAAAAATACAGCACAGACCTTGAAGCTCAGGTAAAAAAAGAAAAAAGAAGAGGCAAATACAAAGCACAAGTACTTGTCAAGTGACATATCTTGTCACTATAAATGGTAAAATGATTAAGTTTAAGATGCTATCAGACACCAAACATACACAAACATCCTCAGTGAATGATACTAATGGAAAACAGTTTTTTCTTTTCACAGATGATTTGTTTTCATCACTGGACAATGCAAAATCTTTTATTAAAAATTCACAAAGAATGCATTTGGAATCCTTTTATCTGTCTGTCTAAAGTATTTCTAAGGTGCCAATCACTATATTATCTAAACACATTAACAGAATAGCTGAATTTTACTAAATACAAAAAGAGATTCCAAAAGAATTCAAGATGAAAACACCTTATCCAGCTACAGAAAGCACTTCTTGGTGCTGGGAAAGGCTTCTCACAACAGCTCTGAGGATGTGCCTTTGGCCAAGCGTAGACACATCACCCCATGTGCAGGGCCCAGAAGCCGATGAGAACACATTTACTCCCACAGCTCTGAATTCCATCTGAAATTACGGATATTACAGTTTTTGGACTATGCTATAGCTGACATAAACTCTGTGTGAGAGTGAAGCAATAGCACATGTAAGCATATGCTGTGAGTGGGAATGAATTTTAGCATGTGTTTGCACACTTGGCTGAATCACACCCCTCACCACTTGGGCAGATCTTCAGTGCATTTTGCATCAGCATTGCCTCAGCAGAGTTGCCTCTCCCACCTTATATGAAAAATACCTAGCATATATTTTACTCTATATGATTACTTTCCCAATACAGTAGGTTTATGTAAAAAATAGTTATTTAAATTATTTCTTCTAGCCTTATATTTAAAACTCTATTTTGCTCTTAAAAAAGTATTAAGCTAATTTACATAAAAGAAAACTCTGCCTTGGAAAAAGTCAGGGATCCTTTGCCTCATCTGTTTCCTTCCATGATTTAATGATGGATAAAATAGACCAGAAGGATAAGATCTTCTAGTATAAATAGTTAGCTTCAGACCTTGTATAATAAATACCTTCCTCTTTAATATTATTGATAATGTTAATTACAGAAGACCTTGTAAAGAAGAATCAGCAATGATCCTTTGGCACATTCAGCACTAAGCTTCCTATTTAAAATGTACATTCAGGTATTTAGTAACATACAAAGAAATCATAACATTCATTTTTTGAATGCAGAAAAGACTTTAATAATGTATATATAAATACCTAAATGACTTACATTTAAGAAGTCTCCTCAGACCCAGTGTTTAAAGTTGGAACTTGATTGAATTCCATTTATGTTCTGTGTCAGTGACAATTCACTGTGTGATGCAAAGAAAGAAACAACAATTTGGAAAAATTATATTCTTTTCTTTTTATATTTGGCATTACAAGTGTGTTCCTAGTCATGCTGGAGAGCTCTTCCTCATTCTACATTTTTCTGTGTGTTTCCCTCATCGATGGAATTCAACCATCAGAACTGGAGATGGACAAATTTCAATTAGCCTGACCCTCACTACAAGAGCTGTCAGTGTTCTTTTGTGAACTGCCACAGCCCAGCACTGGCCTAATTCCAGCGCTGCTTTAATGCTTTTTCTCCTGCTAACTCTGCTCTTTTTCTTAATCGTATCCCCCATTAATTGATATGCTTTCTACATAATTTTCTTTTTCCCATCTAACATTATTTTTTTATTCTTCCTCTATCCCATATCTAGCCTTCAAAACTCAAACAACTTGCCCTTTTTATTTGTCTTTTCTCTTCAAGTTTTCCACTTTTATGAAGATCCCTCTTGTCTTCCAATCAGCATTTTGAAAATAAATCCCAGCAAATTTCCTCTCTGTAGAAACTGAGACTTTCTCTAAAGAGACCATTTTTATTGCAACTCAAAATACGCTTCTGCTGATACTACAACTTCCCTCAACTCAAGGTCATAAAATGTAGCTTATATATTTTACCAGCCTAGTGATTTCAAGCATTTATTTTCAACATATGTGAGCCTGAATTAAAATTTCCAGCACATGCCAGTAGTCACAGGTACTGCTCCAAACAAATTACTACTCAAATGACTTCATGACATTGTCATTCCAGAAGTATCCTAGGTATTCTATCAAAGGCTCAGCCAAGCACCATTCAGAGACCTACACACAATATTTATGCACTCTATAAAGTTCCTTTCATCCCTAAGTGTTCTTTTTTTCTCTTTTTTTGTTTTTTAATGAACTAGCCCTATGTTGATGCCTTTGGACTGCATTTGTTGGATGAAAGTATCCCAAGAAGTTTTAGTAAAGTACGCAGGGTTAGATTCTTATAGAACAAGCAGTGTAGAATGTCTGATATTTCTGGAATAAACAGAAAGCTTGGATCTATAAGACTCAGTGGAAAAATACCATATTGCATGCTTAAAATCTTTACAATTGTATTATGTAGGAATAAAAGAAAACAGAATATTTAGGACCTTTTTTTAAGAAAAGATTACTTGAAAGTGCAATTGTCTCAGCAATTGGCTGTGATTTAAAACATCCCTTTGTGTGGGGAATTGCATGCAGAGAAAAAAGCTAAGTCAATTAATTACACAAAGAAATTGGGCCAGGTAACATTCATGCCACAGTCTCTTTACATAACACAGAACTCTTGTGAACAGGAAAGAAACAGGAAGCTTCCCAAAATTATTATATCAAATTCTTGGCTGGAGTAAATGAGCACAGCTCTTTTGTGCTTTGAAAGTGGGAGGAATTTATAGGGCTAAACTGTTATTTAATCACTGATTAATAAAAAAAATCATGCCTCAGTGTAAGATTTTATACTCCTGTCTAATATGCCCCTGCAGGTTTTAGCTCTGCCTTCAAAATAGAGGTTATCCAGCCATTTCCTAGAGCTCCTACCTCTCTTCCATGTTCAGAAGTGGCAGACTCTCTACCCAACACAAGGTATTGTAGCTGGAGTCATTTATTTCACTGGAAAAAAGGTACTTAAGTACCTCCCACACCAATGCAATATTACAAGGTGCTCCTTTGCTCCATCACACAGCAGAGGGACAGCTAGGCTCTGTATTAGCCCAGTGGTCAGAGCCTGGTGCCAATAGCACCAAGGCTGAGAGTTTGACCCATGTGCAGGCCATTCACCTAAGAGCTGGAGTCAATGATACTTGTGGGTCCCTTTCAATTCAGAATATTTGGTGTGATTTTGTGATTTTCTCTACGGCAGCATCAGTTCATCTCTGAGGTCAAGGCTATGTACCCATGTAAGACTGGCTTAGTTCTCCAGAGTAATGCAGTCCTTCAGCAAACAGACTCATTGCTATTTGTGCCCAGGAGATGCTTCCCACAGCAGGCTGTGCCCCACACCTGCTCTGCCAGAGAAGCTTGCCTGGGAATTTTCAGTTACTACTGGCAAGGTAAATAGTCCTGCCAGGAAGTTTGCATGGCATGACTTCCTAAGCACAGACTGTTCCTTTCTCTTAAACAACCTACAGAATTTTTTTACAGACCTGCTTGATTGTGTGCCTAAGCTTCTTTGAGTGTTACATATATGAATTCATTAACAGCATTTTCAGGTAATCCCCATCTATTTATACTTTCCCAGCTACACCAAAGGAAATTTTGCAAGTTGCTAGCTAAAAGTCACCTAAAAAAGGTAAATGGGCTGCTTTCAGTGGGAGGGAAACAAGGGGGGAAAGATTAGTAGGGGTTTGGTAGTGGTCTTGGTTCATCTTCTAATAATAAACTAATTCAAATAGTGAATATTCTGAGATTAGTGATGAAGCTGGAGTAGCCAGTGAATAGCAAAGATAAATGCAAGTCACTTTGATGCTGTCAATTCACATCTTTTAAAGAGCTGTGATGAAACCAAGGGCATAGAGCCACTTGCAGTTCACTCATCCAAAACCAACACAAAACCTTGTGGGTGCTGCACAGGTCCCCTCGTGGTGGCTTTTGGAGGTGGGAATCAAACTGAAAGAGAAGCTTCACCTCTGTTCTAGTGAAGCATCACCCACATCTACGAAGTTCATGGCAGGCCTACTGTGCCTCTATGACACAATGAAGAGAGTATCAACATCTTCCATCAGAAAACCTTTTTTCTAAAGGCTGGTGTTGATTCACGGAATCTGGTATTACCTTACTGGAAAGAAGGCTGGCTATGCCCTTCCATTAAATGTGTCTGTTGCATCAAAGGATATTAAATCATGATTCTATCTAATTTTTTTTAAGGCTGGTTCTGAGGATGAAGCTAAGACTTTGCATTTTTCAAAACCATTTGTTTAAATGAATATTGCAACCCTGAGTAGCTTCAAGGAAATTGTCTTGATAGGAAGACATTTTATTTGTTGATTTGGGCTCATATAAGGTCACAGGATCTCAATACACCTCTGTGAACTCAGCCAAATTTCAGATGCAATTGTGTTTTTTCACAATTAAAGAAAAAACCCTCAATTCCCACACCCTCACCACCTTCCTGGCAAATTCCAGCTCCCTCTCATGCTACTGTTAAAGAGAAGCTGTTCACTTAAAAATGCAGGAATTTGAACCATGGTTGTGGTGATAACTTATCTTGTACATTCAAGTCGCTCTTTCTTTACAAACATATGTAACTATACTTTTAGAAATCTGTTAAGGATAACACACAATCAGCTTGCCATCACTTAGAGAAAAAATGCTGGGTGCAAACTGGTCTTTCTTGGATGTGTAGGAATGGGTCAGACAGAAATTGCCAGAGCAGCTCTGGCCAATACACCAGCTGACACATCAAGCATACCATGAAAATCACCATTTTTCCTCCTTTGTGATTATTCCTGTTTTCAATCATGAAGGGAGGGAGCTACGCAAACCAAGAAAAAGTACAAGGGCTCACTAAGGAAAGCAAGGAACAATCTGGAATCAGTACAAGCCGACAGCTTGGGAAAATATAGGAAAAATGGTTAGAATTTTAATCCATCTTACAAATAAACCAACTAACCAACAAAAAAAATCCTGAACAAAAAGAAACAAACCAAAGATTTAGAAAGAACTTTTCAGAGACACCTACTTACTTGAATTCTGAAGTTATGAACAACTTGTTTACCCTTTTCCCTGCTTTTATAACCTCTTCTACCTGCTCAGCACAGGTGTTCAGCATTTCAGCATTTCAGCACAGGTGTGAATCCTTACACAAGACCCAAACAAGGAACTTCTGTGAGGGAAGGTTTTTTGACTCCAGGAGAGCCCTCAATTTCTTTCTATCAAGTCTTTCTTTGCTTTTAAGCAGTCCCAATATGCCTGAGAAAACCTGGCCCAGGAGGCAAGTTGTTCAGACTGGAACCCTAGTTCTGAACTCGTGATATAAACAATGTGGAGGAAATTAAAAGAAACTCCATAATCTCACAGAAGCATTGAAATTACTGACAGATTCGTTCTAATTTTTCAAACAAAAAACGCAAAACCCTCTCCTCCTAAAAGAGCAGTTCTTTGCAGCCAATATTAGGCATGCGCAGGATAACAGCACTACTAATCCAAACATTGAGTTGGATGCCAGAGAAAGGACTAAGGAGAACGACTCAGTGAAAATCATTTCAGTTTCTCTTTGTTTAGGTTTCACCTTGCTAACTCCTTCTCACTGCTGATGATTTCCCAGCCCCTAGGTCTGCTGATTCTTTTTACCCTCTGCTATCCCCTGCCCTGCCTGTCTTGGTGGCAGCTGTCACACAGCCCCCCCCTGCCATACTGGCCTTCCCTTCTAAAACTCCATACTTCTCTCCCCACTCTGCAGCTAGCCTGAGCAGCACTGTAGGAATAAACTCCTGCATATAATAAATAATCTAATCCAGTAGGTAAAAAAACCCCTAATCTTAAAATCATTAAACCCTCAGATTAGTTATTAATATAAGGTATTTTTGAGCAGTGAAGAGAAGACAAAGGAAGATGTTTTGTTAATTTTATTGCAGGTTTTTTCTTTCGGTACAATGCTTTAGACAAATTATTTTCCGCAGGGAAAAAAAACCCCAAAAACCCAAAAGACAACGTAGCAACCCTACAGTGAAATTATAGGCAGTGCCTTTCTTTTTAATCATATAAATTATTGCCAGCTGACTGATGAATCCACTCTGGGCAACGTGACACAGTTTGCAACCTTAAGGATTACAGTAGTACAGATGCTATCATCTTAATTGGAAAAGCACAGTATTGCCAACTGTACATGTTAGAAAATGGAAGATTGCATTAGTATTATTTTTCCTTCACATTCCCCTGCTTTCCTTTCCTCTAAATAGCCAAGAACTATTAAATCCTTCGTATGGTTTTCTTTATTGAAGTGTTTTTATCAGCTCATAAAGACACCATTTTTGAGACAACTTAAGTCCCACTGCATGAGAACTCAGCACTTCCATTCCCTACACTCTCATTTTCTTATCAAGACAGGGAAGATAGAAGAAAACCTTTTCAAACATCAAGTTCACCCCAAGAAAGTGCCCGAGCTTAAACTCTATGTCAATATGACAATAATTACATCATATGTGATAGGTCACAACCAGTAATTACAGAGAGAGAAGGGAAGAGGGATAACTAAGTTGTTATGGTAATCATCCACAACTCAGGAACTTCCTGGTCTGACTTCTCTTGTTCTCCTCTTATCTGTATGCCAGAACAACAGTTTAGAGCACTTCTAAACTTTTTATGCAGTTACCTCATACTTCTGTGAAAAAAAAAAAAATCATTATCTATTTAAGGCACACAGGGACTTTCAGAAACATCTGACAAGGCATTGAGCTAAACTGGCAAGGCTCAGGCTAATGCCCTAGCCATTGTTCCTTTTTTCTGTCCTTGGGAGAACCACTTAAATGACACTGTGTCTGAATTTCCCATCTGCAAAAAGCCCTCTTAGACTGTAGACTATGTGTCACCAGGTTTGCTCCTGTCACAATGCTTAATTACATAATGTAAAATAATTCCAGTTGTGTTTATGCATGTGAAGCAGCTGATGAAAACCTTCTTTAGGCCTGTCTTCCTTCAAAGTATCCAGAAATACTCCCTTGTGACATGGCCAGTTTGGGAAGGAGCAGGGAGGAGAAGAAGAGGCTTGAGCCAAACTTTTGATGCAGGCAGTGATTTAAGGGAGATTGTTCTCTGCAGTTCAAACGCAGTTCTCTCCTGCACAATTGCTAAACAGAACAACACATTCCTTCTGCTGGCATGTGCTTATAATCCTTCTAGGACAAGCTTTGAGGATGGCAGTTTCAGAAGCATCCAAGGGAGTTAAGGACAAACCTCTTTGATGTCTTAGTGGGATTTCTGCTCCTAAATTCCTTAGATGCTGTGAAAATCCCCTTTGCTTTATATTTTTGACTCCTTTTACAATATGTGGAAGAAAGGTTGCTTCGGGTACATTTTTTTTGTGAGATCAGAATCATCTCACAGTATTTCCTAAAGGAAAATCCATCATTCGCAACTACCTTATTCCAGCCAATTGAATTGTACAGGTTTCTTTGTAGAGAAGGTGGTAAGAGTAGAGACAAACAGCAAGATGCTCTGGGGTGGGGGGGGTGTTTATGGACTGATGAGATATTTACTACTTTGAAAGGAGAAAAAGGAGACAAAGCTCTCAGTGCTAGAGGCACTCTGGAGCTCTGCCTGCAGGGTAAAATGAGTGGAAAATATACATGGAAATAATAATAAAAGAAAAAGCACTAAAGCAATTAAAATAAGATATGAGATATCAGAGGGTAGAAAAAGGGTTAGTTTAAACAGCATAAAATTACATAAATAGCACAGCATGAAAAAACAAATTAACAAGTGCAAGATGTAACACTCTGGGTTTATTTCAGAAGACATAACACAGGTTTACTCCTGCCTATTGGAACCTTCATGCCTGGCTTTGTATTACAGTTGTTATGGTTTGTATGTAATGTATGACCATGCATGTAAAATAAGTCACCAAGTCACTCTTTCTAACCTTTCAGATTCTTGGTTCCTCATCTCAAAACCACACACAGAGTAGAACTGAAAAAGAGAGAAAGATCATTTCAGGGGTGGAATGGTTTTCATGTATGTAATGACTACAGCTCTTCAACCTGGAAGAAAGACAGCTGAGTGGGTGTATGATAGAGATGTTTAGAACATGAGTGGAATGAAGACAGTAAATACAAAATCAGTATTCATTGCTTTTTTCCAAAACAAGGGCTACAGTGCATCAAATGAAACTAGCAGGTAGGAATTTTAGAAGAAAAATTATTACTGTGCTGTGCAGCATAGTTGTGGAAGTCATAACAGGGCATTAGAGGAGCTAAAATTTACATTTGTTCAACAACTGATAAATTCCTAGAAGAAAAATCCACAAAGGGCTATTAAATGGGAAAGTAATACACTTAATTTCAGAAAGATTGAACTGCAAATTGCTGAAGGCTGTGAGAGTGTGTAGACAATATTTGCCTATTCTGTTCTTATGGACTTCTGTGGGTGCTAATGATGTCATGGGAGACACCTGTAAATCCTATCTAGGCCTGGCTAGTACTGTTTCTAGCATGGCATCTCTCAGGTCTAAAGATTTCAGCACACGAAATCATTTGACACCCTCCTCCGTGAGTCAGCAGTGATGGGTTTTATTTGTTGCTGACTTGGGAGGAAGCCTTTGGCCCTGGTGCAGTCCTGCCTTCAGCTGAAGCTCAGTGCTGTGGCCCATCCTTCTGTGGTCTCAGTCCCACTGGTCTGCAGCCAAGCTGCTGAGCTGCTCCAGTCACACAAACAAAACAGAGGCTCTGAGGTTTGGCAGAAATGCTGTCCATGTGCAGAAGTGTGCTTTGGGCTAGAAGAATGAGCAATTAAGTCACAGAACCAAGTGTCTGTACAGAAAATATTTTTTAATATTACTAAAAGAAGATGAATATTATAGATTATCATATTCTATTCCTCTTCTTACTGAGGGACTTCAAAGTGAGTGAACTCTACTCTTTCTTAATATTTCCACAACCAGAAATGTAGCTAATGTTATTCAAGCTTTCATGGGTTCTTTTCTTTAATTTTTCTCACCCCTCCAACATGTAGTCAAAAAAAAATAAAAAGTGAGTATTCTAATTAACCTTTTGCTTAATCAGTGAAAACATATTATTTCACCCCTGCTGGAACTACAAGAAAGGTCACTGAGTGGTCATGCTGAAAACAAGGGGTCAGTGTGAGATGGAACAGGGTTCAAATGGGAGAAAGATGAATTAGTGATAACACAATCAGCTCAGCGTGACTGTTTGGCTAGGAGGTACATCCAGTGTCACTGTCTATCCTGCAGCCAAATAATTTTCCCTTTTTTTGCCGTACTCTGTTGCCAACTAAATCCTACTACAGTATGTTGGTTCCCTTCACAAGATGTCTGACATCTGTGAATGCATTAAAGATGCCAGCTTGGTTTTCCATGAATATGAAAAGTCACAATAAATCCAACACTTCACACCTTTGCTTGATGAATGCTGTATAACTGCACAGATTTACTTCACTTTATTATAAAATACCGTAATGGAAACTAGGGGAAAAAAAAAAAAAAAAAAAAAAAAGAAGGATCAAGGCTTCTTTTGTAAAATAAACCCCACAACTTTAATTTGAGATAGATGATTATGAAGACCAATAAGAGGTCACATATTTGTTTTGTCATGAGCTGGACTGGGAAATATTCTAATTAAAACTTGCAGTAGAAAGCTTTTTGCAAGTTTTCAAAGTTCAGTAGGCTTGGGATCTTATGAAGTGCTTAATAACGAAAATATTCTGCAGAGAATTTTAAGGCAAGGCAGAAGAAACATGACATTTCTTAATTAGTCTGTAGCCTGTTTCCCCATTGGGCAACCACGCCTCTCAAACATTTCAAATAAAGCAATCTGCAAGCAGCTGCTTCTGCAACAGACACGTCTTTGCATATTCACTGGATGGATGTTTGATTTGGCATTTCAAAACCAGTCAGATTCAAGTCAAGGAGGAAGAAATCACCCAACAGTATTAAATCATATGAATACCCAGCAGATATTTTCATTTTATTACAGCAATAAACATAACCAAATAGCCTTTGATTCATATGCAGTGTTTGTTAAAACCTTCACCACCTACTGAGAGAGGAATATTTGAAGCTCCTACTATTGTTTTCAAAGTCGAGCTGTACAAACCTTTTCACCTGGAGAAACACTCCTAAGAGAAAATATAGATCCTATCTATTTACATTCAAAGAAAAAAGGAGAGCTATGCAAAACATGAAAAAAAAAACCATAGAAAATGGAAACTCAGAGAATCAAGACAGAAAAATGTATGTTTAGGGGATGGGAAAGACAGAATTCTAAAAAGGCAAATGAAAAGGAAATATCTTCAATATTATTTTCTTGAAGCATATTATGTTTTTTTGTATTTTCTGTTTTCTTGTGTCTCTTCTACCCATCATCTCTAGATCACAAATGACTGCAAAAGGCAATCAAAATGTCTTGCTTTGTTAAGTCTTACTAAGACCAATCCAAGCGAAAACTCAGCCACTTTTCATTACCAAAGTGAGATCTCTGACTAAAAGTCCTCTTGATCTCAGTATCATTTTTCTTTCAACCTTTTATTTACCCATTTCTTTTTTCTCATTAACTTCTGTTTTTCTGATACATTCCTATTTTCCCTTCCTTTTCTTCCTTCATGTTCACCCTGCGAACATAAAGTAGAAATGACAAAAGGATAATCTGGAGCAATCCCCATTAAAGGGACATTAAAGCTATTAATTAATTCACTGGCAGTGACACCAACAGCACACAACCATGGCAGACACTTACATGCAAAAACAAGATCAGTGCCACTGTGATGATTACTCAGTTACTGATGGCAATCCAGTCAGGATTTTTCCATCTGATGGCTGAGTCCAGAGGATTACAGAATCACCAAAATGGTTTGAGTTGGAATTAGAAAATGTTTAGATGACCTTACAGGTCATCTAACTGAACCCCCCCCCACCATGGGCAGGCACACCTTCCACTAGACCAGTTTGCTTGTGGCCACATCCAGCTTTGCCATGGACACTGATAAGCATAGGGCAACCAAAACTTCTCTGGGCAACCTGTCCCAGTGCCTCACCACCCTCACAGCAAAGGATTCTCTTTCTAATACCTAATTTAAATCTGCACTCTTTAAGTTTGGAGCCATTACCCTTTGTCCTGTCACTTTGTGAAAAGTACCTGTCCAGGTTCCCTGTAGGACCCCTTTAGGCACTAAAGGTGTTAAAAGGTCTGCTGGAGCCTTCTGTTTTCCAGGTTGAACAGCCCCAACTCTCTCAGCCTGTCTCTGTAGCAGAGGATAAATAAAAACTTTAACATATAAAGAGCTAAGAGCTTAGAGCCTTTTAAGTTTTCTTACACCTAAGAGCAGGTCTCCAGCTCTTGTAAATTGCGTGCTTTAGTGAATTCCATAGACTAGGAGATGCAGGAAGGAAGAAATCTGTGGTACAGGAAAACTTATTACTTCTACAAGAAACTGGAATGATGACATATATTCTTCAATGCCATCTGCTGGCACTTTATTTAATAGTGAATTTTTCAAAAATATCTACATTTAACATGCTTATAAAAACAAGAGTCTGAAGTTTCATATTGTTCAGATTTCAATGCCTCACCACAGAGAAACATGAATCTGGAATGCTCATGACCATTGGCTCCATTTCCTCCTGTTACCTTACAATCTTTTTTAGAGTGGCAGGAATAACTGAGCTATTTAAAGAACCTATTTCATCTCAAAGTGCTTTCAAAATTTTAATTCTATTAGCTATTCATACAGTAACAATACAGAATAATTTTTATTTTTTTTTAACTGGTATGGAAGGTGTCTGTGATACTCAATTTACAGGGGATTTCCTAAATCTAGATAAAAATATATAGTCTATATCTATAGATAAAAATAATGATAGCACTAATAATTATAACTAATGTGCTTTCAGTCACTGTTTCACCCACAGCCATTAACTTGAGTTTTCCATGTTCTTTCCTGAATCTGTAGGCTCAGTGCACAGAGCAAACATTGTGACGTTACAAAGCACAGATATATTTGTAACAGGACCAACAGCTGAAAAATCAGAAGATTTGTAAGAAGCTTAATGTGCAAAAGAGCTTGATGCTGGGGTGAAAGGGAGGGCACTGGGACAACCAGTGCTTCTGATCTCTGCCTAGTCTCCTTTCAACATAATGACAAATGATCCTCAATGATTTCTACATTATGGACTCCTGATTACACTTAAATTATTTTGAAAGCTTAGATTTATGTTAAATTAACACTTTCTCATGATTTCTAGAATAAGGCTGTCCAGTGCTGTCACAGACTGTAAATGAGGTTTTGCAGTATTCAGGGTTAGTCTTAAATGGTCCAGATTCTGTAAGAAATTTATCAAGAATTTATGCAACTAAGATTGTTTTCATACTTCTTCTATTTGATAGGAGGAGTAAGGTGGTTAATTTTATTGGCATTTATTGTATTCACCCTTTTGTGTACCATTTTAATTATTCCAGGACTGACATAATTCAGACGAAGTTCAAAGTAATCAGACTACAAATCAACGAGAATTATTAACCTATTAATATTTTAAATTTTATTGAAACTCTTCAAACACCATATATCAAATTCTGCATTCACTTACTGTCCCTGCAGAGTTAATCCAGGAGGAAGGAGTGGCCCCATGTCAACAGGGACACAACCAGACTAAAATTACTTAAATAGCACGGGAAGATTGGAATGGTTTGTGACATGTAGCATGTCATTCCCCATTATCTTGCACCTTTTGTATTCATTTATATCAATACATTCATATTAAGGTCTGTAAATGGCACGCACATACATGATAGTATTCCCAGGAAATCCAAAGACACCAGACCCCATTTTTACAGATACTGCACAAAGAAATGGACTACAATTTATATTGTTACTCATCTATGAAAGACTAATTTAAGGTTTTGATCTACACAATATTCATATCCTTTTAAATTATGTGGAAGTTACTCCTTTTTAATAATGCTGCCTCTTACCCATATTAATACAGAAAAAATTACTTGCATTTAAAAAATTCTATTTGGTCTTTCTGTGCAATGACTTCCTTAATTTTGTGGAGATTCATTTACTCTTTAATTTCAGGGCTGAATTCAGTATGGAACAGATGCATAAATCTTTTCAGGAAATAGGCAGGTTAAGAAGCCATAGATGGTCTATAAGCCAAAATATAGAGGCAATCATTCAGCTCCAAGAAGAAAAAAACAAACAAAATAAGAGAATAAATTTGAAGATAAAGTCAAATACTTGTCAGTCTACCAATGACCCCATTCTTACTGCATTTTAGAAGCTCAATTCCTCCAATGAAAGCAATTTTTAAAAACCAAAAAAAAAGGCCTATATTTCATGAATGCATTGAATATATTTTCTGTGCTCTCATCAGTGAGACCTGCAAAAGTTACTGAGTTTCAGAAGAAAGAGCATGAGCACTTGTTTGGAAAGACTGGCATTTATACACATTATAATGGGAAAACTGTCATGTTTTGGTACAGTGTTCAGTGGTGTAAGTCAGATTTTTCCAGCTAGATCTGATTCAAACTGTGGTATAGCTATTAATTTAAAAATGAGGACTGAAAAATTGTTGATCTTGTTTTCTGAAAAAACTCAAAACTAAAATCATATTTCAAACTATTGGAAAATTAACTCCTTTTTAAACTCTAATTTAAAAACTTTTGCAACTATTCCAGGCATGAAGCTTTCAAGAGGGAGAAGGAAAGGATGTATCCTGCCCTAATGATAGTCATAGAAAATGAACTAGAGCTGAAAACTCTCCCAACAGAACCAGGAAGAGAAAGAACCAGATGTGACCACAGGTAGAAACATTCTATGATCTGGCACAGTGCTAAACCATCAATTTGGCACAGATGTACCCTGTTCTGTCAAACACTCCTTTTGGTGGCAAGTGAATTGTTCCCCTAGAATTCAAGTAGGGAAAGTAAAGGGGAAAAGGAGGAAACATTCCTCATGAGTAAAGTGATAAACCAATATGCTCTAAAACCACAAAGACTGAAATCTGCTTTTTGTATAAATCCATAGGATTTAATTCAAGGATGAATTCAGGGTGAACATTGCTGCCTAGCCTCAAATTAGAATAAAGATTTTTAAAAATAGAATGAACAACAGCCTCATTTCCTTTCATGAAGCTACACAGATTTACATGCAGCTATCATTATTCCCCTCTCTTGATTAGAAACTATTTTTTTTTTTTTTTGTCATTCCAAACTCATTTGGGTTTTGCAGTTCAGGAGATCAGCTAAAATGTGTGCAGTGATTTCTATGCAAAGATAAAAAAAAAAAAAAAGTAGGACTCTATAAACAGAGAAAGCATCAGGGAAAGTAAAACCCATCCAATAATTATGTAAAAAGAGAGGCGGAGGCATTAGTATAGGAGAAAGAGCTTTCCTTCTGGGCCAGGCTTCACCTTCTCAGGAGCCAGAGTCCCTTGTAATGTATACTTCCTTTTGTCTTTTCCTTTTTTCTCCAGTACAGTTACACTGAAAATTTAATGTCCATGACATAAACAGCTGGAATTAATGGCAGCTAGTGTCACTAACTTAAAAAAGGTGCTCTGGACTGAATCTTTCACAAAAAGCTTGATCTTTTGGTTTTGATCAAAATTATCAATCTTTTTATCAAGCCAGGAAAGTGTTGCAGCCTCGGCTGCCACGACCTCGGAACCAGGACAGCCGGGAGCTGTGTGGCAAATAGAAGGATGGGTCAATTGGGTTGCCCAAAACCAAAAGAGCTTTAATGAATAAAATAACAAGAGCAGAAGGCACACACGGTATATGGTCAACTCCAAACAGGTTGAAGATGGGGGAAAGATGGGGTCCCAAGATGGGGGAAACACAACCCTATATAAGGTAGGTCTGAGGGTGGGGGTCCAACCACATGTAACATGACCCTGTATGTCAAACAGGACCAACCAATCATTAGCTGTAACTCAAAACACAACCTTATATGGAATAATCCTATGGAATAATCCTATTAACATACCAACTCCCATCAGCCATTTCTCCTCCATCTCTCCTCATCACAACTACAAAAGCTTTTTCCCACAGCCTTAAGTCTACAATACCTCAGGTCAGCTGACTCCCACAGTAAAGTATATTGAACTCTCCCATGCTTTGTGTTAACAAACAAAACAAATATGAAATCACAAGCAAATAAGGAAAAAGAAAAAGGCTTTTCCTTTGTGAGAATTTAAGAAAAAAAATCACTGAGAGGCAAAGAGAAAAAGTAGTCCAGTGCAGTCCTTATGTTACCAGTCAGAGCATCTCTTGAACTAAATGACATGGAGTACCTTGTCCAGAAGGATTATTCTGTTGAGAACAGTGGTACCATGCATCGGGGAATAAAGCGCTCCTGTTCCACACTCAGGAAAGGGATAGGGACTATTTCCAAAAGTATGCACTATGAATGTTAAGTCCTTTCACGCTAACATCAATCAAAACTTCCAGCAGGATTAATTTTTTAGCCTTCTAAAATGGAAACTGTAATACTCAGAATATTCTGTGAAATCTGTAAGGAAAAAAAAAGAAAAAGAAATCAAGACTTTAGGGAGTGCTTTTGGAGAACCACAGTATAGAGGGCCCTAGGATTGCTAATTGGATTTCAAAATCTCCATTAATTTGATCTAACAGCATGAAATGTGACAAAATCTAGTACAGGTAGGTTAGAAGTAGTACCTTAATATTATGATATTAAAGCAGAAATCACCATCCTACAAGGAAGAACTTTATCTCTACAGCATCACAGAATTGCAACAGGAAAATAATTTTCAATGTTTTCAAATTACTTAAGATCTTGCTTGGGTGCATGAATACTAGGGGAAAAAAATTCCCACCAGCATGATTTCCTAGCCTACAAGACAATCCCTTAAGAGAAGTGAAGGAATCCACTATGATTTCCTAGTTTAGGAAGGATTGGACAAAGTGCTGGAAGATATCCTGTTGTGAATATGTAACATTCACCAGTGAGTTGCACAAGATGACCTAATATGCCTTTTGCATAGGCCTGTGATTTAGCCAGATGCTCTAATTAAAAATATTCATCTGAGGGTGACTGATTTTACTAAGCAGAGCTGCAAATTTTTGGGAAAATCTGTCTCATGAACATTCCCATTTTGAAAAAGAAAAGTAGACCCCAGTGAGTGGACCAAGTAAAAAAATCAAACTCATTGGAGATATTAGAAGCCAAGAAAAAAAAAATAATTCAGAACAATTAGTTGTTAGGAAATGCACTTTTCCCTTTTCTTGAAAATGCTTCAAGTTTCTTTCCAGTGTCCCAGTTGAGGGAAGGATTTGGGATCTGCTCTTGCCCCTTGGTGTCTGCTCGATGTTACACTTGAAAACTAGTTAAAAATTATTGTCCAGGGCAGATAAAAAGCTTTTCTCCATGAACTGTAGGAGAGGAGTAATACAATTATACAAAAATTTTATATAAATTGAGCATAGTGCCTACCTCAGCATCCATATGTCATGAAGTCCTGCTGCTGACGCATGGATCTCTTTCTTCTATATTGTATTTGGGGTCCATTAGTAAGAGTGGGCATCCACTCTGTGCCACAGGTATGCCAACTGTTCTGAGCTATACTACTGCACTGACATGAAGTTTCTAGCAAAAATGTATACCACTGCTCTAAAGAGCACAGCTTGGGTGTGATGTGCAGCCTCCTCCAAATGCACAATTTCACAGGCTGAAATTGTTTTTATGCTATTGTTAAATCTGAAACACAAAAGTTGGTTTGCTCAAAGCAGATGTTTGAGTTTTCAGTCAGGAACACACACTTCTGTCACCTGCTCAGCAAAGCCTGGGTTCATTTAATTTTCAAGCATTTTTGATCTCTTTTAACTCTATTTCTACGAGCAGAAAGCTCAGAGTATTTAGGTGAAGTCATGTGTCTGAATCAAAGGCTAGAAGTGCCTTTAAATTGATTTGTCTTTATAATTTCTTATTGTTCAATTATGTGGGCTCCTTACAGAGATTACTGCAGTTACATTTTCCACACAGCAAATATTATTATATATAGAGAAAGTGCAACAAACACAGCGTTGTGGCTTAACCTGAGCCGGCAACTCAGCTCCAGGCAGCTGTTCACTCACTCCTCCCTGGTGGGAGGGAGGGAATCAGAAGGGCAGAAGTGAGAAAATTTGTGTGTTGAAATAAAGACAGTTTAATAGGGAAAGCAGAGCAAGGAATTTATTCTCCACTTCCCATGGGCAGGCAGGTGTTCAGCCATCCCCAGGAGAGCAGGGCTCCGTCATACATAACAGTGACTTGGGAAGACAAATGCCAGCACTCTGAGCCTTCCCCGTTCCTCCTTCTTCCCACAGCTTTATATGTTGAGCACAATGTCATGTGGTCTGGACTATCCCTTGAGATGATTGGGGTCAGCTGTCATGACCTTGTCCCCTCCCAACTCCTTGTGCACTCCCAGCCGCTTCCTCAGTGGGTGAGGAGCAGAAAAGGCCTTGGCTCTGCTTTATGCTGCTCAGCAGTAAGGAAAACACCCCTGAATTATCAACACTGCTTCAAGCACATACCCAAAACACAGCCCATACAAGCTACTAGGAAGAGAATTCACCACCCCAGTCACATCCAGCACCGTAACCATGCTGTGCCAGGACACAGGGACAGGGCTGTCACCCTGGCTGTGCAGGCGCAGTGTGCTGTGCTGGCACCTCCTGCACACAGGCCAAGGTCAGGGGCTCTTCTGAACAAGCCAAGCCTGCTAACTGAGTCAAACTGCCAAGGAAACCGTGCAGTTTGGAGGGTGATGTTCAGCAAGACAAGTGTAGAATTCTTCAAGCTGAGAGAGATATCACTAGAAATAATTTGATGGAATTGATAAAGGGGAAATTTGAGTGTAATATTTTGACACTCTTGTCAGTGTCACCAGGACTGGTGAGACTTGTTCAACTGTGTAATAATCAACCAGGAAAACAGATGAATTTTTGTCACCAGAAAAAAATGGAAGAATAATTTGACACATCATTCAGATGTATGCTTTGTGAAAGAGTTCTGTACCAGCAGGTATATAGGACAAACCAGCTCTTTTCTAGGTCTGGGGGCCAACTTCTTATCAGCATCTCTTCTCTGAAATTAGGAGAGAAATCCTACCTTACATCTGACAACTTGACATTGAATTTCTGTGAGCCCTAATATCTACCTACAAAACACTCCACTGAAATCTCATAGGGATTTTGACTCTGCAATAATGTGACATGCAAATTTCCAAATTGGTAATAAAACACTCAAATACATCATAGGAATAAGTGATTATTTCTTACTAAAATATCTCTATGACAGTGCAAGAGACCTAATGCCTATGACAATTCCATGCCAGTAGTGGAAGGCAGAAAACAATCTGTTACTTTATGGATGAGGAGGCATGTTTAAAAACATGTTGAAATGTCCCTTTTTTTAAATGCAAAGCAGTACTCAGAAAAAAAATGCTGCTTCCCATTTCAAAGTATTTTGTCTGTGAGCTGCATTTTTTTCCCTTTAAGAGAGGAGACAGCTCTGCAAAAGGAGTTGATATTAGGATACTCATTACAGGGCAATTATAGTCTACAGCAAAGGCAGTTCTGGAACTTCCATAAAAATCTTCTGCCCCTTTTCCACTGGTCATAGATCACATTTTCCAGGCTCAGACATCAGAAGCCTCATAAGTGAGTAATCCTTAAAGAGTTTGCCTTCATCTTTTGCAACCTGCAGGGAAAGGTTTTCTCTGAGATCCGAAAGCTCACTGATGGTAAACGGTTCAGGTGAGACCATTTTCTCCAGCAGTTTTATCCTCACTGAAGTTAAACCCACTGCACTGAGTACTCAGTTGCTGTTTGAAGGAGAAAGGAAGAAAGAAAAGGAATAAAACCCAATCTTTCTCCAGCTCAATCCAAATGCCTTTTCTGTAGACTTTGGAAACTGATTGCAATTTTAGTCAAAGGAGCTTATCTAGTGGTTATTTTCTTACAAAGCAGCCTGGCCAAGGAATTGTGCACAAAATGCACCCCAGGAGGACTAAATCTGAGTGGGAGGCTCATTTCTCTCTGTCACTTGATTTGCTCCAGCATGGGAGGGAGGAGTATGCTATCACCAAGGGCAGGATCCATGATCTCAAACCCTTGCTTTGTTTTGACTGTAAGAATTGAGAAATGAGACTGGAACACACACCATTTCCCTGCTTAGGCACGTGCTTGACAGCTCAGTCAAATGTTTTACCCATGGCATTTCATCAAAGCTCACACATTCCCCACAACTGCAAGTACACACACACAACCACCCTGAGAAGTGGAAATATTTAGGAAATAACAGTAGTGTGCTGACAAATGTTCATTGTGAAGCGTGCTGTCATAGCCGCAAAGGCCTTCCTAAATCCACACAAATGGTTTCCATTAGCAAGATCCAACTGATGATGCTTACTCACAGGTGGCAAAATTGCCACTTAAAGGAAAAAATGAGATCATGGTTAGACTATGACAATATGTATTTGGATGAATTGTATTTGCATCACTATGTTTCCTCTTGATTATGGAAGAAAGGTGACTGACATCTGCCAGTCTTTGCACTGTAGTTTTCTAACAGCAAAATTGTGGAATAAAATCTGTTTCACTGGCCACTCATTCATCACCTCAACTAGAAATATTACTAGTGAGTGGCACTCACATGGCCACGGTGGATTAAAGATTTTCCTCAGAAATGGTGTCTGAATCTGGACTTTTCTCCAGCACTGAGCTCTCTGAAGCAGCTGTCAGTCAGGAGAGCTGATGTGGCACACCTGAATGGAAGGATGGAATGCCTCAGTCAGAACCACAGGAGGCATTTTCACCCTGCTGCCCATGGGAGAGGCAGGATGGGGAGTTGGAGCATGTGTCCTACCTGAAGGACCAAATGTATGAATTTCTAATGCTTCCTTTCCTAGATCCCTGCAGACAGATCTTAAAGGACAACTTGGTATAAATTTAAACATCTCTTCTATAAATTCAGACAAAACAAGAAGAAAATAAGGCAAGGCTGGTCCTCGCAGGATCCAGGACAGTTGTTTGGCTGGACAATGGCTGCGAGGCTGTGCAGTTGTTCCTTTGCAATGGATGTTCTGACAGGTATTTAAATGTATCCCCTCCCACAGCTAGGGGAGACAACCCCTTGATTTTTGTTTCATTGTAAACAGAACAAATAACATTTTTTGTCATTCATTAGCTCTCTAATATTTTCTTAATTTAATCTTTTCCACTTTCAATTATGAAAGCCTTTGAGATTTGAGTTGTTAGTCAGGCATGGGGGTGCTTCATTTAAGGGCTTTTTGCAATGGTTTAATTAGCAATCAGAGGCTTATCTGCTTTGCTCAGAGACACTGTTAGAAGAAATAGTGATCCTTTGATATTAAATTTGGAGAAGCAGATTTCTGCTGATGTTTGATGAACTGGGATGGTTCTGATTATTTTTCCTTTCCGTATTCTCAACACCACTATCATAAATATGTCCATTTTCTAGCTGTCATCCAGACAGGTATTCCTTCTCTAACCTTGGATAAGCAGAACTTGAAATTTTCATTACTTAAGCTGTAGAATTATTAAATTCTTGAGGTCAAGGATGACCATTTGGTCTGATAATACAATGCTGTAGGAGACATTCACAGTCAGTTCTGTATAAAAAATATGTTGCAAACTTACATGGCAGTGAGCAGAGATACTTTTTACTGTCTCACAGCATCAGGACACGCAGTTGGCTGCTTAGATGCTTGTGATCAATTCCACATGCCAATTAACTGCACAGGCATTTTCTGCCTAGATTTCCAAATAGATTATGAACCTGATGCACTTTAAAGCACCCTTCCCTTGGTTGGAAAAAAACAAACTTTAGTTGTGTAATGATCTTTTCACTTCAAATGCTTAATTTTAACAGATAAAGCCCTCCCTCTGTGGAAGAATAGGCATCAGAGTTCACAGTATATGCACAGACTGGATGCAGTTGCTTTGTTCTAATGCATTTGGTGTTATCAAGGGAGAGCTGGAAGTATAGATCTCAACTGAATACTGTAGATTTTTATACAGGTTACATTCTGAATTTTAAACAAGACTGTGTGTACTATGCAATTGTAATTCATTGAGCTACTTAATTAATGCTTAGAGATAGCTGAAAAATAAATGCTAGATTATTTCCTACAGTAAATTTGACATTCAGAATTATTTTCTGCAGTGAGCTTTTTAGCGCAAAGGTATAATATGAAAGGATGCTAAAAAATATTTTAAGACAATTCCAGAAAGATCTTAGTGAGATGTTTTGAATTACCTCATTGCAACATTTAGTTTCTATATTTTTATCAGAAATATGATTAAATTTTTTTCTCATAGAAAAAATTATTTGCTGCTGTGGAAACTGCCTAAAATATTTTAAACTATGATATTTCTGATTATTTAAAGTTTACATGGGCTACAGATACTGTGAAATATCATATATAGAGCAGATAAAAATGTATAATCCAAATGATATAGCTTTAAGGTCTTTTTTCCATGTACTACTAAAGCTGTTAAAAACTGCTTTACTTCACTGGAAGCGGAGCCTCTGGGATATCACAGGGTTCTGTGCCTAAGTGGCCCTGAGGGAATTGTCACTAGGATTTCAGATGGAGTTAAGATAGCTTAAGGCCATCACAGGTCACTTTCCCAGCTAGGCCAGGATGCTTTCAGTGTCTCGAGCATCACACGGTACCAACCCTTCCTTGCCTTGGCTGCTCTGGCTGGAGAAGGGATGAGAGGGGAAATGAGATGCTGCCCAGGCTCCTTCCTTACATCTTTGCATCTGGCTGGAGTGTCAGTTATTTCCCGAAGGACAGCTTGACAAAGAGGGGGGAAATGAAGTGGGACATACCTACAAGATGGTCAGACACTCAACTTCAGGACATCAGAATGCTCCTACTGAAATCTGAATTGCTCTGAGGATACCAGCTGAGCACCCATTTTCCTTTGGTCTGAACAAGGAAGCTTGATTGATGGATCTAGAAGACATAATCAGAGCAAGAGTAGAAGACAGTGGAAGTGATTAAAACCACAATGATCCACATTGTACCTCATATTTTAGATAGGGTGAGCAAAGTCATAAAGTTTAAGAACCTATAAAACAGAAAAAAGTTTAAGGCAGCACCGTATAATTCCACAGGAGAGACCCTCTCAGACTTGGGAAAAATACAAGTAACCTAAAGGGCACTGGTCATGATTATATTCGTTACTGCAACTGAGTATTTCAGCTTATAAGAGTGGCAATGATGATCAGTTACTGATTTATATACCTGAAACATGCTGTCAAGGATCAAAAAAAAGGTATATTCTTCCAATTGAATGAGGCCCCAGCATCACGTAGAAGTATTTTTTAAAATAAATTATGCTGACAGAATTGCAGAAGAGGTTAATATAAATAGCTCTTCTAATGAAGGCAAAGTGAATATCTGGGCATCTGAGCTAGATTATGGCTGGCTACTGTGTGTGCATGTGTGAATGAGTGTGACTAAAACGACCAGTTTCCCCTGCAGAATGCACCACTGGGGAGGGAATGATACAGGGAATGGCTTATGGCCTGTGTGTCTGATGGTAAAAATCAATGACTTGCCTTATTGAAAGGTGCCCTCAGGGGCAAAAAGCAGTGAATAGCTTATTAGTTTGTGTGTGCATGCTGGCAGATGATAAAGCAACATTGAAATCAGTCATAGACCATAATAAAGTACCCATCCCCATCTTAAAGCCAGTGTGTACTTCTGTCTCAGGGGATAATGCCTCCATTAACCCAAACTGTGCAGTAACTCATCTTTAACCACAGAACAAATATGCAGTAGAAGAGGAACCAGTAACGATTTCTTATGGTTACTGAAGCAAAAAATATAGCAGATAAATTACTGATGTGTAGGGTAAGATTCTTTTTTGGTGTAATATTCCATAATTCTATTTTACTACTACTTGGAATGGTGTGGAAGAGTCCCCCTGTGGATCTGGCCTTATACCAAAAGTATCTTACCCATTTCCAAAATAAAAGAGGAAAACATACAGTGATACAACAAAGAGTAGATGCAAGAAACAGAATGTTCTGACCTTTTTATCCTGTCAGTGAACTCTGCTTCAGAGTATATTCAAATCATCCTCTCAGGTGAATAACTCCACATACAACTATGTTGTCACTGAAGTATTTATCCACCTTGAGATGTTATCATCCTAGGCATGATGTGCATTTGTTGGCAAACATCCGATTAATGCCAATAATGCCTTCAGCAAACGTAAGAGTCATTTAAGGTGAAGCTTTCCCATAAGATCACTAGGGCAGACCTGGCCTAAGAAGTAGAGGTAATGATTCTCTGGGTTGCAAGGTGAAAGTACCAACTTCTGTAAGTATTTTCAAATTTTAATTGTTTCCTAAGAGATGCTGAGGGCATCTGGGCTTGCACCCACGGACATACAAAAACTAGTACAAAGTATGTGTTTTTTAAGGGATTTGACACTGCAAAAATGCAGTATTTTGCCTTGAAATATGTCATAGTGATGTCCGTGTGGGGCAGAATAATTCCCTTAGCTGGAGTAACTGAAGCGTGGCATTTATTAAATAGATGGATAGACATGTGTACACTCACAAAGAGATCTGCTTACATTATGATAGTTGTGGCACTCCCTGAAGGATGTGCCTCTGGAAACCACAGGCAGAAATCCTGTCATCATATTGTTATATAGAAAGGTGCTAATGGCTTCCATAATGGAGCTCTGAATGAAATGCTACAGGAAAAGAGTTCAGTAGAGAGTGGTGGCATCCAGGGAGTCAGCAGGACACTTGCACCACTTAACCACATGTTGCTGTCTTAGACATTTCTGAACTTCCCACTGCAGCAGCTGCTGAAGGAAGAGCAACTGGGCTATCTGTACAGCCCTGCTTATCCCAAAGGAGCCTTGCAGCAAGGAGCTTCTCAAGTGTAAAGTCAAGGGAAACAAGAGGGAAAGTCGGACTAAGCAGCTGAATTCCACTGAGATTTGTGCCTTGGAAAAAGTGGTGGAAGTATTGGTGAATAGGATGGAGATACCCAAGTTGAGAAATCTACAGCTAGAAGTTGTCCCCACTTCTTAAGGAAGCAGTCCTTATCAGGCACAAAACATATTCCTCTTATATTTGGAATAATTTTCTTTACATTTCATCACAGTGTAAAAGTGTGGCAGATATATATAGCTTTACTGACTAATTCAAAAGAAAAACAAGAAGCAGAAACAAAAATCCACACAAATTTGATACAAATATTTGTTTGTTTGTTTGACAGGTGCACATACACCATGCTGCAAAGTAATGGTCAAGAGACAGAACACTTGTGCTCTTCTCTTTGTCTTCTTCAGAAAAAACTCATGTGTAATATTAGGCTGTAAATATTTTTAGTTGCTAATTTCTTCATTCCACCATATAAAGCACTGTTTAGAGGGTGGTCAGCATATGGGAGCTTGGACAAGCCAGTCCTTGTGTGGCATTTCCCCACCAACTGTGTAGGGAAAAAGCACTTACAGCAGTAGCATGATGCGAGAACTGATTGTGAAGAAAGGTTGTGAGATGGCAAAATTTTTGGTAATATGGAGAACATATGTATCTAAGACAGATTATTATTGTCATGCTTTATGTGATACATAAAATGTGTTTGAAATTTGTCAACATTGCACTGGTCCATTAAGGATCAAGCTTTTCCTTATCACTGCATTTTGGGCTTTCAACACAATCATGACAGAAATAAAACTGAGATAATACGCATGCCAACAGAAATGCAGGAATGGGAATTGCACTTGTAAAAGGAAGTGAGTCTTTCTACAAAGAAGATTGTCTTTTATCTCCTCACAGGCCATATGCTGAAGAGGGCAAGCTATTCCCCAGATAAACGTGCAGGAAGGAAAAGCAGATAGAAAGGCAAAAATGAATCCATTATTACTGCTAATTTTTAAGAGGAAAGACAGCCTTCCTCTAGAGGTTACTGGGTTCTTCTAATTCTTCAGAAGATACAGAGTGGCTTTGGACTTCTTGCACCACACATAGAGAGATAAAATAAGAATGTCTGTGCTGCCAGTATAGACAATTTTGCAGAAGTTTTCTCCCATCCAAGAGTAACTTGCCATCAAGACCAGCCATGGTACACTTGATTATTATACTTCCTCCTCAGAAAGTACATGCTAATTACTACACCTGCTGGTTAACTCAGCCTCTCCTAGCTAATTTCTTTCAAAAAGAAAAGGACAAATGGCAGCCTTATCTGAGGACTGATCCAAAACCAGCTGAATTCAATGTCTGTATTCATGTTAGATTTTCATATTAGTATATTCATGTTAGTATTTCATGTTAGGGTGAGACAAGGCTTGTCCTTCTAGAAAAAAATCCTCCACTTTTCCCCATTTACTGGGCTTTGGTTTGCTCTCGGAGAGCACTGGATTCTATTTAAATGAAACTAGATGGGAAATGCACTCCAGGAGCATCCCTATGCATGCCAGCTCACACTAGGAGGTCAGTCCATGAAACTAGACTAGAACTCAAGTAACCCTCCACTCCTAAACACACTCTGTAGGCACCAGGTCCTTAACAGCCACTCTTTGAAGCTTTACATACACTTCTGTTGTGCTGCCCTCCTTGTGAATAAAGATACAGCTAAAGAAATTCCCTTCTAAACATCTGACCCATGCACAGCCTGACAAAATCGAAGAGAACCCTGCAGAAACAAAGGGGAAGATTGTGTAGCATTTTAAGTCATGACACAGATTACCAGCCGAGATGGGAAAGTATGTTTTGTTTTTCTGTAGTTTGACCTTTGTTCAGAAGCTCCAATTTTACACACAGAAAAGAAAATAAATGCAAAAATTACTGAATTACTGTGGACAGTAACTTTTTTTTTTTATGCTTTCTTAGGAGCTTTATAATAAGACTATCCTGATTCCCCAAGGAGGTAAATTCGATATTTCTCCAGTGAGAATCCAGACCCCTTCTGGATATTAATCCACTTCACAAAGTCATTACGAATAATTTAGCATAAAAGCAGCCTTTTTCCTCACAAGACAAAGCACAGAGACTGAAGCATTTTTAGAGCAGTGTGAAAAACATAAAAACATACTGTAGCTGCCTTGGCTCCATTTGGATGGAGTATAAACAAGGAATTTTGGCTGCAAATCTTGTCAGTCTCTTAGTCTTATTTAGGACAAATATTCAGGAAAAACAATGATAGTATAATTTGGCTTGCCCTTTTTTTTTTTTTTTCCTTTTTTTTCCTTGTTTTTTATTTTCATAGTGCTAAGTCAATGCATAATTACTGGAAAGAATTTCTGACTGAATTTTAGATGAGCATTTTGATAAAATATAATATTGGAAACAATCTTTATCAAACATTCATGTGTAGTGTGAGAGATAAAAACAGGAATCCATAATTCATATGGCAGAATGTATTACCAAGTGTGAATAAGAGGCTGAATTTAAATGAGGAGGTCTGAACAATATTTTCTGCGAGGCATCTGCTTTAATCATTTACATTATTCACTATGTTTTCCAGAACTGTAAATCTTAAATATATATTTGTGTTAGTGAGAATGTGTATGTAAATACACACATATATGCACGTATACACGAAGCATTACACACATCCACACATTAGCACATATTCATGCAGATACAGAAATGTGTTTGTATACAGAGACACAACAGCTTAGGGCCTGATTACAAATCATTCTACATGAATGAGAAGACTCCTATTGACAATGATGGATTTTGAGATCAAGACCTTAGTGCCTTGGTTTCTCACCTCACCCTGAGTTTATGCAGTTATATGAATTGGATTAAGGTTAAAGGAAAGATAAGTCTTTATTTACCTTAAAACAATTGAAACATTTACTTATTTGGCACACATTAGAGGAAAGAGAAAAATTTTAATCCTCCTCATATTGGTTGCTCCTACTTAGTTTGACTCTGGCTATGCATTTAGATGTTAACTCTTGTCAAGGTGGCAAAAGAAGTCACCTAATGATTGACGGGTGTTTCACTAAGCCCTAGACAGATTTTTGGTCCTTCATGATTTACCAGGCCATCTTCTCATTGTGCTCTTAAATCCCAGAGGGGCTTTTTTTGTTTGTTTGGTTGGTTTTTTTGGGGTTTTTTGTTTGTTTGGTTTTGGGTTTTTTGTTTGCTCCTTTGTTTTGTTTACAACATAATTATGCCTAGATTTCATATAAACTTATCTACTTGCTAGTAATACTTAATGCTTTCATACAGTATGCTTTATGTATGCAGCACTACTGGCTCATTTTTCACTTGTGCAAAGGTAAGTGAGGCTGATAATGATTTTGAGAGCTTGCTGCTCCCCACCCCTCTTCTGGAGGGACACCGAGATAGTCTGTCTTTTCCCAGTTGTGGTTACTGTGAACTGTTCAGCTGCCTTACTGAGAATTCCTTTTCAGAGGCTTCCTTAGGACAGTGTAGAACCAAGGAAGATTCATGATGGCAAATAACAAAAGACAAAGGCCAGCAGTAACCCAGACTCAGAGTCTGATGCTCACATATTCATTCTGACATTATATCCCACATAAGGAGCATCCGCTGTGCCAGCTTCTGTGTAACTATGTCATCTGCATAACTAATCCTTTTATTTCCATGTCCCAGTTTAGTGCCTAGTAAAGCAATGTCACAAAGCAGTAGCTGTCACTTTGTTTCAAGAGAAGGGTAGAGGACTAGAAATGGCTGAGTCCTACTACACCTCTTCTGACAGGGCACAGGGATTGCCTGTTTAAAGAAATCTGTCTCTGCTCCTTCCATTACTGTTAATTTGTTACAAAACAACCCACTTTTTTTTTTCCCCCCCTATTTTTTTTTTTTTTACATTGGAACTCTGTGTGCCTTTCACTTCTCACTCTTTTCTATTTAATAATGTGTTTCTTGATTCTAGCAGATCTGTTTGTCAGGTCAGGAACAGCTGGTATTGTTGCACAGGAGGTTGTCTTACCCTGGCATCTATGTGCTTATTTCAATAATTGTTACTTTCTTGGAGGGTAACAGTGAACAAATGATAGAAGAAAAATACTCAAACACTGCAAATCTCTCTTAATATAGCATTCACTGATTTATATAGGGCATATTAAAAAAATCACATTTTTTAATTATGTACAACAGACAAGTCGATGAAAAATCATGCATGAAATACAGGCACTCTGAAGACCAATGAAAAGGAATTTCACCTCTTTTTATGAAGCTGAGACCAAGTGATTAAAATGATTGTACCCTATCATTTTAATTCTCTTTCCTCTAAGCTTTATTTAATGGTGCCCTCTTCCTCTGCTTAACCAAAATGATGAATTAATCCAGCTTCTCCCCTGTGGGGCAGAAGAAAAGCAATATTCACACATCCCATTCTGCCTATACTTCATTCACAAGGCACATTACATTTACCCATTTTTCCCCTCCTTGATTGTTTTATATTGTTATCCTGAGGAATAGACACAGATCATAGAATTTGTGACTGTGAGACATTCTGATAAAGACAAGAAATCAGATGCAGTGCAAAACTGTGCAATGTAATTTGGAACAAAGCACTGCTGAGAGGATGGGGAAGAGAAATAGGCACATATTTCTAGATGATAAAAAGGGACTGGCTTGCCCAGAATGTGTACTCTTGAAGCAGTTACACAGCCTTGACAGCTCTGTGACCTTTAGCTGGTCATTTGGGAGTTCAGATACTGCCCTTTAAGTGAGCTGAGAACCTGGATTCTGGCTGTGCCCCAGCCAACTCCTTAGAGCACTTTTGAGGGTATCCTCAAAGCCAAATGCTCTAACCTTACCTAGTCTGTGGATTGCTCTTCAGGGTTCTTGTGCTTCCTGGCTGGAAATTCAGGAAGTGTAATCCAGGGCCTTTGAACAATGCTCCAGGACTTGGATGAATCATTATCCCAAAGTGTCCCTGGTGAAGGTCACCTGAATCTACCAGTTTGTGTCCCACAGGGCATTGTGGCTTCACCCTCAACAGCAGGCCTCACAAAAACTCCTGCCACTCCAAAGGGCATGCCATGTCTTCCCAATGGCTCTGTGACACAGGTACGACATGTATACTTTCCACACATCTGATCCTCACATCAGCATCTAGATCCACTGTCAGATTCTTGTCCAAGGGATAGCAAACAGTTTGGAGGTGGGAGGTGGTATAGGTACTTTTCTTCAACATTGTGCGTTATTCTGAAGAAGATATTTTGAAAGGCTTTTCTGAAGCATCACTTTAATTCACAGGTTAACTTGGTTTAGAGTCTTAGATGAAAATAAGGTTTGTATCAGAGTTATAAACAGAGTAAAATTGAAAATAAGGCTGTGACCAGTCACTCCTACATAGATTTGGATACACTCCTGCCTCATTCCAGGAATGAGCAAAAACTGTAGATACTTATCAGGGAAGTTGCTATAGAGTTTATACATGATCCCAAAAGAGGAAGGCAGGGATCCTGTATTTTTACCCTAATATTTGCAGGGAAGAAAAATCTGGCTTACAAATGTACCTGTGGGCCTTCTTCAGCCAAAGAATGGCCACCAGTCCAAAACAAGTTTTTGATGGCCTGGCCCATGCACAGTTTAGGCAGCCTCTGTTGTACATCTGTCATGGTGGGGCTGATCACAAACCTCACTCCAGTGAGAATTGCTATTCAGTGCTATGTATTTGGCCAATGGGTTCTCTGCTACATTTAATGATCATGACTCCAGTGGGTGGAAATGGGTCATCTTAGAAGATGCAAAATTTCTTGACCCTGAGTGACAGCTGGCTGCTCTAAGCTGGAAGTCTTGATTAAGACTCTTTTGGTGTATCTTCTCTGAGTAGTATTTCCCTAGTGGAAAACTCCTTCCATCTTCTTGGATAACCTTAGTGACAAATAAGGAGTAATGCAGGATGTCAGTGAATTTTCTGGGTTATTATGCTCACAAAAAGGGAAAGATTAGATGTGGGATTATGCATCGAACCAAATCTTTGTTACAGCAATGTGGGTAGGGTAAGAGACCTCTGTATTTGGGTCCAAACTGCAGGATCATCCATTATCCAGACTCTTGGCACAGGGCAAAATATTTTCACTTGATGAAGCCTTTGTCATGGTAATTGATTACTATATTGTCACATCTTTTCAGTTAATCACATCTTTTCAGCCACTGCCAAGGCCTGGGTTGACTGCAGCAGGGTCATGGAAGTTATCATTCAGGGAGAGAACAGAATGTGACAGTAGCACAGGGCACCCATATGTTCCTGAAAAACATCTGTTTGACTGCCCTTTTCAGGAGGCTGAAACAGTGCATAAAATGAATGCTGGAAGTGGGCAGGGACTTTTAGATGGCACAGAACATGTATTAGGTAGATAAGTGAGGTAAAGGCAAATACCAGAAGGGGCTTGCTCAGGGAGCTAAAAGAATAGCCTCTGAACTGTTTGAAGGTTTGTCTATCCATGTGATATATAGATGTGATTAATTTTGGATAAGTAGTTGTTCTAAAAGTTTGAAGTGTGAATTTGCAATGTGCAGTTTAGGCAATATCACTGATGGAGAACCATGGCTAGTGTCAGCAAAACCATTAGCACTAAATGATGACCCAAAAACTTGAGATAGCCAGCAGACTTCTTTCACTGACCTGTCACTTTTACCTTGGAGATGAGAGGTTGTTTGAGGTCAGTAAGAAAACCCTCCTTTTATGCTTCAAGGCTCAGTAGGCAACATGAAAATAAAGAAAATGAACAATGCCTTCATAGGTAGACCAACAAAACAAAGGAGATGCCCTTAAATGTATTTCCCAGCCTTAACAGTAACACCTTAAAAGGAAGCAATTTTAATGTTTAGAGCAATTGAAAAATGACCCAGAGCAACTAAATCCATAGCAGCAAAGATTAAAGAAAGTGCATACCACCTTTTTCTATGGTCAATTTCTCCTTAAGGATGATAACTCAAGCCTATGTATACATTCATGAAAGAGCAGATTTAGATGAAATATTGAGCTGCAACTTGAACGAGAGCAATGTTAAAAGGTAGTTTTCTAATAAGGATTCCATCCACATAAATAATGGCTTACTGCAGCCTAATAAACCTACCCCTCCTACATAATTATGTAGGAAGTGTAATATTGTGTTGCCCTGGTCCAACAGTCTCCACTCCGTCACACACTCACACACATAAATTCCATTTGTAATTAACAGGAAAATTCTCTGTATTAGTTTTCTTTGCACTTTGTAGAATAACAGAGAGATTAATTAAGAGGTCTGTATTTCTATTTCAAGGTTCAAGTATTTTCATTGAGCACATTGTGCTTTCAAAATCTGTAGTGTCAGCAGAATTCCTTACTTCAAAACACAGACATTTCTCTTCCTTAAGTTTTACATTTATATATGCATTAAAGGATTGTAGGTAGTTAGAGGCCCAGATCATACTGTCACCTGTTATGCATCTAGATTGTGCTGTAGGTTTGTACAACACACACATAGGAAAAAAAAGTTTTCAATGATGCTCATGACTTACTGCTATCTTTAAATATAGCCTTTCATTAGCAAACCAGCCAAATGAATAGAAAAACACTCTTTTCCCTCCAATTATTATCTTCTGTGATATGTTTTTTCTACTTTTTCTTCTTTTCCAGTGGGTGAACCATCCCACTGAGAGGACTATTTTTGTAGCTGCTAATCCTAAAAAATATTTTCTTTTGTGACTAATTTCTGTACAGGAGTAGTGCCTCTAGGTGTGATAGTTAGTTTGGACAACAAGGGCTGTAATATAAACCACTCAGTCTCGTTCAGCAGAAATCTTTGAGTTTTGCTCACTAAGTTTACATCTCTCCTTAAAGATGAACAGAGATTCAAATGACCACCCTGAAGAGGAGCCTTGGTGTCTGAAAATGAATATACAAAAATTACGAAACAGCAAAATTATACTCGCTTCCACTTGTGCCCAGAAAAACACTCCTCTGCTGTTGTGGCGTAACTCTAGCTCTTTGAAATGGGAAGGGATCTCTCTGGAATGAGAGAAATGTTATCTCATGACAGAACTGGATGGAGACCTGGGGCCTGACTTCTGCTTGTTTAGTTCCTAAGCAGCTGAGTATTTTCAGTAACTCCCATGGAGATCTACAGGCATCAAGAACACACACTCACTAATAAGGGCACTGTCAATCAGGCATTAAGGGGCAATACTTTTCTGTGGACTCTTGTAACTAAGAATTTAAACTCAAGGTCAGAGTTAAAATCAAGAAAGGAAGGGAACAATTTTCCTGCAAGGCAGGGGACAAGGAGTTGCACTTTGAAGCCACAGCAATTCTTTTATGAAGACTTTATTGTTGACACCATCAACACCCAGAGTTCTCATGAGTGAGAAAAACACTATCATTAAAACAAGAGGAGTGCCAGAGGCAACTGATCATTCTGGGATGTGCTTGCAAGGGCACCCTTTTTGTCCATCAGGGTTAGCTAAGGCTTACTTTATATGATCTTGCATTATGTTTAGTATATAGTTACCACAGAGAAAAATACTAAGCAGCAAGTAATAACTAACAGACTTAGATCCAACATTTACCTTCCAATGTGTCCCTGATAAGTTCTTGAGAAATAAGGTAGGTTTGTATTTTTAAATAGTGAAGTATAATAAATTCAATATAAACTTTGAAGACTGCTGTAGCTAATCTGCAGCATATAAAAAATCTGGGACCAGAGTCTGAGATGACTTCAGTATCTACTCAATTTCATTTCTTGACCATGAATAGCATTGCTTAAAGACTAAGAAAAGGAATAGGATTGACATGATTTAGCAAATATGCTTTAAAATGTTTTAAAGGCCTAAGGCAACTGAGTGTATAATAAAATATTCACTGACTGCCCCACATTAGGTGGTGTGAGTATACTGGAATACCCTGATTAACATGTCATAACACCACTGTTTTAGACAAAGCCTGGATGATAAAAATAATCCCACAGCCTAGCTCTTATTTAGAAAATGCAGTGGATGTTATTTCCCAATAATTTGGAATGCAGATAAAAATTTTTGAGCATTTTTAAAAGTTCTGTACACCAGAAATCTAAAAGACAAGCACTAAACCAAAGCAAATAAAAGAATTACAGAAATGAGATATTGTGGAAGGAAAGCCTTGCCTCTGTGCCAGCAGCAGCCACAGCACTGACAGGTTCCACTCTTGCTCAGCCCCTGGGCTGCATCACCGTTGTCAGTCTCAGGCAGATTGAGCATTCACGGCTGATACACTTCACTCAGAGAATCCAACCCAGAGAGGAGAATAGCAAAATAAGGTAACCAAGCTAGAAATATCAATTTTTTGTGGAAGGATGGATAGATTTTTGTGTGAAATAAGACCTTTTTTTTTCCCCCTGGAACACTTGCTGAAATAATTTTTTAAACAAAAAAAAAATTAGCATTTTGATCTGATATACATTGGAAAATCTTGATTCTTCTATCAAAAAGTATTCTGTTTGAAGCTTACTTGCATTGCCTGAGAAAGATCCCAATGAGATAATGTTCTGCAGGCCTTTTTCCAATTTCCAGTTGTCTTCTCAAAAATCAGAGAACCACTTGGCAGTGCTTGCCCTCATTACTGAGAAAGGGAGTTGAAAAGCTTTGTCATGAAAACATTATTTTTAAAAATTAGGAATAAATATTCCTATTGTTCATGTTGATTAACTTTAGGTAAATATATTGAGATAAGACTCCATGCCTACACCAAAGAACTGAAACAACTTATATAATTAACAACAGACAATTATTCATGATAATTTAATTAGCTCTTTGTTTCCCCTTGATTCACCACTGAACTGTGAGACACTTTGTCACGAATCTGCAGAGAATGAAAAAAATCAGAAATGTAGTGAAGCATATATTTCAGAAAGTAATGAAAATTTTACACTTTCTAAGTAGTCTTTAACAGCCTGTCATCCAAGGGAAAATCCCCACGGGTCTTCTAATCCCAAACAATATTTTTGGAAAATCCTGTCATCTCTTCCCACTACTGCCTTCTGTAATTGAGACTGAGAACAGGATTCAGTTAATCTTTGGGTCCACCTAAGTATTTATCACCCTTCAAGTCTGCCTTTCAAGGTGCCTATGTAAAGCTCACTGTTTTTTGAAGAGTAGACTGCTAAATCATGCTGTGCTGAAGATTTCTTTATGCAAACAAGATCCGTCTTCAAAGTTGAAAAAAAAAAAAACAAACCCAGAAACCAGAACTATTTATTCCAAGCAAGGGAAACTCCATATGCCTTTAATCAGTACATGGACAACAAAGAGACAGCGCAGATTTTCAGACATATGCTTTTACACAGATGTGTAAGCCAGGGACTGTGGGTGTGTAAGACATAGGCACATACATATCCCTGTGCATAAGTTTATCCCCGTGCCCCTCATAAATGACAGACCCGTGCAGAATTGTCCTTCCTCAGCAGCTTGTGTCCACAGGTTTGCATAGCCATTAGAACTTCTTTGTTTAAGTAAGGGTTATTCTGGGCTATCTCATAAAATAAATTAAAAAAAAAAAAAATTGTTTCATGTTCTTTTTTAGGATGACTGAGGGAAAAAAAGGATCTTTTAAAAAGTCATTGACAGTGACAATAGTTATGAGGTTAATCTCTATTAACATGACCTCAATCTGAGAAACCTTTTCATCACCAGCTCAGATAGTAGAAAACAAAAATCATTATTTATCAGGTAATTGCTCAGAAATCTAAGAGAGCATGAATGGAGTACCTTGATCCATTTCATTCACAGTATGCAAATGCTTCTCATGCTGCCAAAAGTCACTAAATTAGCTGTGATCAAGGGCTGATTAAGAATCATAAAGGATATTCACCTTTATTCCTCATCTAAAAAACCACTCTCTACAGAATAAGACAGAACTTAAAGGATGATGGTGGCTTTTATATATGTTCATAGAGTTCAACAAAACATGGGCCTACACCTAAGTCTGTTGCATCTGGCATCTTTCTCTCAGCTGCTTTTGTACTTCAGTAAAACTTCGTAAATTCATGTGTCTTAAACCATATCTGGTTGGAGCTCACGTTTAACCAAACCTTGTTCCTGAAACAGATTTAGTATAAGAGAAGGAAACTTTTTGTTTCCTGAAGCTGTGTCATCACTCAGACTTGCCAGGCCCACGCTCTCTGTACATCATTACCTGGTGGGGGTAATGAAACACATCAGCCATGAAACCTCCTGCAGTGATCTCCCTGCTCCTTCTCCCTTTCCCTCAGCCCTCAGGAACTCTCTGTTCCTTCAGGAACATGCCTAGTTTGCTCTCTGTCTCTAGAATCATTTAGTTACAGTACTAACCTGTAACAATATGAATCCTGTTCCACAGAATTCCACAAAATTATTTTTAAACCATGTGTTTTAATTGTTATATTCAGTACATTTTTTTCAGTGGAGATTGTGGAAAAAGAGAGCAGTGGCCTTAAAATATTTTCCTTTCTATTTATTTTAAAACTTCAGTGTTCCAGGGGGTAGGAAAACAGCATCATTTGTTGGTTTGAGGGTTGTTTGTTTTTGGTTTTGTTTTTTTTTTTTTTTTGTGGGAGGAATGGGAAAGGGAACAGATCACTCAGTTCTACTGTATCCTTGGGGACTGTGCCTAGTATATCTGCACAATGCTCAATTAACATATTTCATGTTTTAGGAGGCATAAAGTTGCACCTCATGAGATGCATGGCCCTAATAAGCCCAGTGAGATGTGGCCAGACTTGTTGCATTAGTGGGTTTTCAGAAAACAGTGCTAAATTCATTGCTTTTTTTTCCCTGTAAACCTGATTCAAACTCAGGACTCAAGCTGAGAGGCTGGTGAATTAACCTAATGTGCCCACTTGACTCTCTCCTAAGTATCATGATAGATTTCTTTTAATCTGCTACAGAAATAAATTGCTGGAGAAAAAAAAATAAAGATTTGTACTCTTTAAAGACTAATCACTTTCAGGCACTGTATGGCAAACAGCAAGATTCAGAATGAATCCTTTTACTGCATTACTCATGACAGCTTACAACCCAGACTATTAAACATTCATCAATAAAAATTTAACATCCCATCTTCCCTTTGATATCCTCAACTGCTCCCTACATAAGACAACAAGAAGGCTTTCCACAGCTCAGTGTGATGGCAGGACATCAAAGCAGCCTCCACAGCTAGCCTGCTTCGAACAGTGTCTTGTATTTAGAAAGTAGAGTTGTCACATGGGAGGGGAGAAAAAATGCAGGAGATTCTCTCTGGTTTGAATATATATAATCCCTCCCAAGGGATGCATTATGGCCATGTTGTGGCTGAGCAGCAAGTTGCAATTCACTTTTCTTCATATAAGGATATGACAGACCACACAAAAGCAAAAAGAAGAGCTGGATATTTTCCTTTGTTAAGAAATGAGCACTGCATGCCAGACTTTAACTGCAGGAAAAGAAAGAACAGGCTTTTGCTTAAAAAATTACCAGGTTTTATTATATCCTGGATTGACAAATTTGTTGTAGCTACTGTTTGCTAGAGAAGTGAAGACTGTAAACAAATAAATCTATTTGCTTTCTTACCACCTACAGAAGATTTGTGCTTGCCATTGAAAAGCCAAGCAGGGAATTTTTCAATGGGCAAATTCAGTTCAGTTGAGCAACTTCCATTTTTAGCTACTTAACAGAAAAGAGCTGGAAAATTAGCCTCTGAAATAATCCTCTCTCAGCAGCTGCTGGGCTTCAGTTGCACTTATTGTCCTGAACCTGAGTCAAATCCCAGAGTTCTGTGATGCAGGTAGGTTTTGGATCAGAAGCTAAACTGAACAGGCCTTAGGATCGACAAGCTTAGACTTGTTCCATCTGCCTTTCTCCTGCTTCTGCATCCAACACTGGTCATTTTTACTGCCTGCTGCCCACCTGCAATGGCCTGGGGTTTCAGCAAAGCTCCTGGCCAAAGCCTGCCTGTTCCAGGAAGAATGAGGGGCCAGAAGCTGGAGAATGAATCCCACAGCATGCATGTTTTCAGTTGTCATGTTCAGTGAGAGCTTTATTATAAGGAGGGATGTAACAGGGTAAAAGGAAGAAAGCAAAAGTAAGAAAGCAAGGCTCTCATGGTGGTAGCAATTCCAAGGTTTCTGAATCATTTAATTGGAAACTTCCAGTAACTCAGCATAGATTTTGATAGCATGTTACAGTATCAGTTAAGAAAATAAATTGAATTTATGTTAGCAAAGGCCATGGAAAGAAGAACAAGTATTGTCCATGATTATGTCTAATTAACCTGGTTTTGCTTAGTCAGTAGGGACCTGTTTAGCAGGTGGAGTGCTGCTAAGAAATCTTAGAAAGGACACGTTCCCTGTTGGCCTCTGTCATCCTGTGTTACTATCAGAGAACCAAAGTTGTTCAGATTGCACATGGATTGCAATCACACCTGCTACAAGTGTTTTCTGTGGCCTTCTACTTAGCTTTAGTTTGTCTCACCCAAAATCCTTTGGAGTATGCTCAATTACAGCTCTAAAATATTTGCAGAACAACAAGCCAAGTTTAAAAACATGCAATAGAGGTGATATGTGCTTTTTTCCCCCTGTTCTTACATTTAAAATCAGTTCCCAGTATTTTAAAATTTTCTCTAGCCATAGCAGCAACAACCAATATATTTTACTGAGACAAAAAAGTGTCTGCCATAAAGTCAACAAGTATGTTATACAACAGATAGTGGTCTAAAAATTAGTGGAAATGAATACATTTTCCTATTTTGTTTCCTCCCTTTAAGAAGCAGATTTTGTTGTTTAGTTTGGGTTTTCTTTTCAGTTTGGAAATAATTCTGTATTCAGCAACCTTGGATCTGTCTGTAATCTGCTTAAGGGCTTTCTATTGACTTTCAAGCTCTAGTAGTGAAATAAAATGGGGTGAGAGAATGAAATGATCTTGGTGAGACAAGAGATTTCATTTTATTTTGAGTCAAGAAGGACCAGGGAAGGAAAATCACACCTCTTTATGTTGCTTCAGAGGTGTCAAATCATGTCAATACTACCAGGGCAGGCACTGGGCTGAAATCCTACAACTGCTAGTGCAATCAGCAGTGCAACCACTGGCTATTTGGAAATAGCACAGTGCCTTTTGTGTCCCAGACCACACTGTAATTTTTCAATGACAGTTCATCCTATGCCAGGCTTGCCTTTACAATGAACAAATGTCACAGAATCAGTCATAAAATAATAAAATGGCTTGGATTGGAAGGGACCTTAAAGATCACATAGTTCCAATGTCCCTGCCATGAGCAGAGAGCCCTCCACTACATTAGGTTACTCAGAGCCCCATCCAACCTGGCCTTGGACATTTCAGGGAATGAGACAGCTCCAACTTCTCTGGACAAACTACTCCAGTGCCTCACCACCCTCACAGGGAAGAGTTTCTTCCTATTATCTAATCTTATCTAATCTAGAACTACTCTCACTTTAAATCCATGCCCCCTTGTTTTGTCACTACATGCTCTTGTAAATAGTCTCTCTCCATCTTTCTTGTAGGCTCCCTTTCGGTACTGGAAGGCCACAAATAGGTCATCCAGAAGCCTTCTCTTCTCCAGACTGAACAATCCAAATTCTCTCAGCTTTTTCTCATAGGAGAGGTGCTCCATCCCTCAAATCATCTTGGTGGCCTCCTCTAACAGTACTCGCTCTAACAGGACCACATCCTTCCTGTGCTGGGACCCCAGAGCTGGATACAGTGTTCCAGGTGGGTCCCACCAGAGTGGAGCAGAGGGGCAGAATCCCCTCCCTTGTCTTGCTGCCCACGGGGCTTTGGATGCAGCCCAGGACATGTCTGGCTTTCTGGGCTGTGAGTGCTCATTGCTGCCTCATGCCCAGCCTCTCATCCACCAGCACCCCAAGGCCTCCTCAGCAGGGCTGCTCTGGATCTGTTCATCCCCTGGATTGATACTGGGGGTTGCCCTGACCCTGCACTTCATCTTCTTAAACCACAGAAGTTTCCCAAGGGCTCAATTCTTGAGCTTGTCCAGGTCCCTCTGGATGATATCCTGTCTTTCAGGTGTGACAAAAGCACCTCAGCTTGGTGTCATCTGAAAATTTGCTGAGGGTGCATTTGATGCTCCTACTGTGTTATTAATGACGGTATAAAATAACCCTGGTCCCAATAAAGAACCCTGAAGGACACCACTGATACCTCAGCAAAGATTATTTAGACTGATTTTCTGAAAATATTGGACATTTCCTATATTTTCTAGAATTTCCTAGCATTTGTTGTGTTTTCATGAAAGTGATACCACTAAGCATACATTTCCTCCTGAGATCCATTTCATGAGAAATTTAAACAGGTAGGACATGATTCACCTGAATGTGGTTTTGCCAGGATAGTGAGAATAGCACCTTTCCTTTCTCAAAAGTTCCATATGAATTTTAGCCAGCATCCTTTGAAGCACTCTTTTTCTTTGTTCTCTTACCTAGTTTCCACTACATTCCTGAGCAAACACAGTGCAAGTACACACCATGATTTTTGGTTCTTCAAATATGCTAATACCCTCTGCTTGTGGGGGTGTGGTATGCAGGCTCAGGCCATGTGGATTGGATTAGTGAAACTTAATCGACCAAATATTGTGTGATAAACATTCCTATTAATAATGACTTTTATTCTTTACTACTAAAATTGGTGCAGAAGGCATTTCTAATTCTAAACAGGACATATTCTTAATATAAAAATCACATGATATGTAGAATGAGGCTTTGCTGCAGGGCAGAACTGCATCTGCTACCTCAAGTATGTAAGCTGTGACTATAATTTTTAAAGTAAAATTATCTCACTTTTATACCTGCGCATACAATTTTCATTCTCCTTAAGTAGATTCCAAACAGCAGTCTCTCCTAACTGCAAAGAAACCTGAGGAAATTCTCAGTGCTTTGGCCAAAATTCTTGTCATTCAAGTCCCACTCATATTCAGTGAATCTTGCCTCTACTCGTTTTCTAACAGATGATGAAAGGGGAGGATGCTCAGCATGTCAGAAAAGCAGGCACATTTTTTGTAATAGTGGGAATTCATTGTTTTCAAGTGACTGAGGTAGGTGTTTTGCACAGCAGTGAAAGAATTCTCTAGTTCAAACCCATGTCTATCTAGTTAGTTATAATTCTACATGGAAGAAATTTTATCTCTAAATTTGCAGAATGTTCTAAATTTCCCACGATCTTTGCAAATTTGCACCCAGATGTAAGAATCAGGGGAAGGATATTGTATCAGTACCATTAGTAATTTTAAGCTTAAGTGGTGTGAAGATATAATAGCAATATAACAACATCAGTGAAATGTAAGCTGTAACTGTATTAATGCACAATTCAGTCAAAACTGACTTTGACATTTGTGTAGTAGAAGCAGAATATAAAAATAACTCATGACAGTAGTATAATAAAAACATCAATGATACTAACAGCTGGTACATTTCACCACAATGAAAGAGTTCTACAGGCAGCAGTGGGAAAAACACATCTCAATACATTGGACCTCCTTTTCCTGCTGGTAAAAGAAATTTAGGGTCAAGCAGTCTCTCTAACATCAGCCATCTATCTACACCTGAATGTTTTGATGAAAAACTCCTATGCATAGAACAAATGCTCTTGTGAACTTCTCTACTCTTTCATACTACAAATCTGAACTAAAAAGAAAATGCAAAGTATAAAATTTTTCCACTCAACCATCTTATTCTAACAGCTGACAATAAAAACACATTAGCTGCTGTCAGTCACCATCACAATTTTATAGTGTTGATATCTGTATAGCAGGAATTTAATCAACATATTAACTCATTTCACATATGTAAACACACAGAAGCTGATTCAGTCATGATACCCCTTTCTATACTATAGATTTTCAAATAACTCAATTTTTACTCCTCCACCTTCCACTGAAATATATTATGAATGAGAGAATTAAAAAAACCTGAAATAGTGTCCTCAGTCTATAGACAATGAAGTAAAAGCACAAGCTGTGGGATGAAAGAAGTATCACACTGAGAAACCACTAATATATAATTTTCATTGCTGGCCCAGGGGGCAAAGGAGACCAGAGAGTTCAGGGCAGACACCTAAACCATTGCAGCTCAGTGAAGTCAATGCAGACCAATAGCTCTGAGGAAATGCAGTTCCCTCAAAGAATGACTCCCTCAGACAACTCTGAAGTTGAAACTCCTCACACACACCCCTCCCTAATATAACAGAGGTTTTCTTTAATTACAGCAGAGGTCCCACAAACCCATGCTTGCAGGAGCAGTTGGTTTGAAACTGGTCTGCCCTGGAGAAATCACTGGAGTGGTCCAACAACCCATAACTTATCCTGAATTACAACTGACCACCACTGTAATACCACCAGCACCAGTGCAGAGGCCTGAGCCAACTCTGCATTCCTTAAGAGTTTGAATATTTCTGTGTGTTTGTTTCAATCCGAGATGAACTGCTTGAGATTAAAAAGTCTCTGTTAAGGAGTTGCAGCACAGTTGCTTAACCCTGTACTTGGGCTCATCATTCATTCACAAGCTTCTCCTCTCAGGGTGAATTTGGCACAAAATGTGCTGGTCCAGGGATTTCTCACTGCTCCCCACTGTTCACATACAGACTTTTCTCACTGAAGCACTTGGCTGGTGTTGAACTGTAGATTGCCATGAGTGTCACTGCACTTACTGGGATGCAAACATACCAATGAGGGAGAAATTCTAAAAGCAGAAATGAAGAGCTAGCAGGCGTTTAACACAAAATATCTGACCAGCATATGTTTATATACAATGAGCTGTCATATGTTTGTATACAATGAGCTGTCAGCAACAAAAATAAAAGTGAGAAATGTTGAACTGTTCATTTTAGTGCATTTCAGTTGTTTTGAAGGAACTGCCAGTAAACCACTGTTTTGATATTTTACAAATATAACCAAGGCCCTGTAACAAAACCACAAAGCCTCCTGCTTTGAATTTTGTCCATTATTTGTTGAAGCATTATTCCCCACACAGCTGGAAGTGGGGAAGACAGGAAATACATAAATAATGACATTAAGGCACAAAATCACAGTCACAGTTCTGTATCTAGGGTTACACTGGTCTTAAAGATACAACATCAGAATACAGTCCACTGGCCAGAGCTTAAAATCAGAACTTGAAGCACAAGTTGGTCACACTTCATGTTAAAAATCCATTTGAAATGGCTTACACAGGGTTAATATGTGGTTAATAGATTCTTTAACACATATTGTAAGCTCTTGTAGCTTTTTGTGGTGATTATAGATGGTTGCAGATGTTCCATGTACATCAGTAGAAAGTGATGAAGATGGTTATGAGTCACATTTGACCCTCCTATAAACAACTTATAATTATTTATTAAAACACCCACTAAGCTTTTATGAGCTTTTCACACACTATATATGGATTTCTTGGTTTCAGTGCTGACTAGCTGTCATTTCTAACAACACTCAATTTCCACATTTATAAAACAAAGATGACAAAATTTGAAGTTATGGACCTTATAAAAATACTAACTAAAGGTTCTGTGGCATGACTTATACAAATCAACTTAAGCTACACAGTTCAGTCACTATCATGACTCCTTCTTATGATAATTCTACACATTTGCCACAGAAGAGTTCCATGGTACTTAGCTTTTGTGAAATAAATTCACAATCCTGGTTAAAGGCCATATTTGGTATAAAATATCCACACAACAGTTGGTACCAATCCAGAAAAATCACATCTTTATGTATATGGAACTGAGACATGCAAAGATAAAGGATCACATTTTCCTGGGAGATCTTTGCCTTCACCTGCAGACCATACTTTGTATATACTGAGGAAAATGCCTGGGTTCATTTTTAAGATAAGGAATGCAGAGTAAAATCCAGTGCTCCAGTTTCCCAGCGCTATGGGATATAGTTGTGCTTTTACAACAGGATCATCCTGTCACTACTTGTGAATATCAGACATATATTTAGATAAAGTCATCAAACATTCAGGGCTGAGGACACCTGGGATATATATAATCCCATCCTCTTTGTGTGGGATCTTTGTAGGTCTGCCAATCCCAACTCAAAATAATAAAAATATGAGTCAGGCCTGAAAACTCTTTTTTTTTTTTTTACTTCAGTCTATCAATGAATAATCTCATTTTCCAAGTTTCCAATCATATCTTCCAAGTATAGGAGTTAGAACCTTTCTTTGCAAGTTTTTAAATGAAAGCTAATTTACTTCTGAAACAAACAGCAGCCTCATGACTTCCTAGACAATGAAAGGAGGTGGAAATCCTGCATTTTTTACCATTTCTGATCATAAAATTTCCCTCCCAATTAAACCAGATATTCTGTCTAGCAGATAAATTTGAATTATGCCCAACTCCAAGGAAATCCAGGGACCACACACTGCAGATTTTCTTGAGTCAAAGAAAGTTAATGTAATTTCTACAGATTCCTGTATGCCATCAAGATCCATCCTAGCATTTTCATCAGTTTTATTTTTGGTTCTAAGAAGGTTCAAGAAGAATATAAGAAAGGAAAACAAGCTGAACTATTTTTAACTGAAATTAACTGATTTTGATTGAAAGACTGGGCAAAGTTCCAGTGGTGAAGTGTGTGTTTTATACAATCCGGACTGCCTTACCCTTTCCTTCACATAATGCTAATGAACAACAGAGTAAGTTGAAAATCTGAGCAGTGAGGTGTGCTATCCTTTGGGTTAGTCTATCCCAGTTTTAAGAAGGATTAAGGATTGGGAACTACAGCTCTGCTGAGGTGTGGAGCTGCATTAATGGTTTTATATGCAATCTAAATCATTATACCAGTTCCTGCCATTCTTAAGTATCAGACTGCATTTGATTCCCTTCTCAAACAATTAGACCAAGCATCTACAGTGCAGCAGAACAGAAAAGAGCAAAGGGGAGTCATCAGGTGTTAAGCAAGAAAATGCCTGTATACTCTGCCTACACTATGCAAACAGCCTGATTTTGGCAAGCCATCCAAAAAGGAAATTAATGCTGAGTACATTCTTGATATCCCTAGAAGCCAAACAATATTTTTATCTCTTGTCTTCAGAGAAAGCAGTTAACACAATTGTTTGGAATAATTTTGCATGGAGATGCTATATTAAAAATTTACAATATTCTGGAGGAACTCTCCAAAGATGACAGTGATTTTGTCTTTAGAACAGAAAGGCTGCACAGTTGACTCTTCCAGAACAGTTATTCTTCAGCAGCTAAACTGGTATGTTTCCTTATGTAAACATGGACACTAATGGATTATCTTTAGATGATTAATCCTATTTATGCTTCTTTTATCCAAGAGAACAGTTTCATTCTCAACTAAAATCAATCTGACTCCATGCTTCTGTCAAAAGGCGTGGTCCTTTCTCGTCCTTTAGTTGCATATGCCTACTGCTTTTCTCTTGTAAACATTTGTGGTTTTATGATTGCCCAGGGATCCAAAGAAAAGAAGAAAATTAATCCAAGACTGAAAAGGGATAGCTTTTATCATGATCAACACCTGATCATCTCTAAGATGCATGCTGGCAGAATAAAAGATATTGCAAGTGCAATAAAGATGGGGTTATCCCATTTGGTATTTGTGTGAATTTATATCTGTTGAAAGTAATAATGAAAGTTAACCCTGGCATAATTTCTCTTTCCTTCTTTCCTTAAGATATGTCTTTCTTTTAAAAATCTAACATAAAACATTATAAAAATTATAAAACACAAAAATTATAAACCAAACAATTTACATGGGAACACAGGATTCAAGTGACTTTTTTCTTTTCCCCATGGGTAAAAATTTTTGCTACCAAGATGAATTTTTATAAAATGCAAAGTTTGATTTATACGTTAGGTCCAAAATATAGGTCATTTAATGTTGTTGGCAAGACGAATTATGAAAGTTGGGTTACATAATGCCAATACTTTCATTTAGCAGGGGACACTGAGTGACTGACTGTTGTCAGGGATTCTTAGTCTGTCAGCTAAATACAACTTGAGGTGCCATGCCTGTAAACATATGTCAGGCAGGGAACATTCTTAGCATTTTACTTCAGGCTCCTGACTCAGGTGAGGAAGTAAGAAATTACTTTTTTGGATCCTATACATGCACTAGAGGGACAGTATCTTCTCTGGAAGTCAAAGCTTAATGAGTGTACTGTAAATGACCAGAGAAATCTCTCATTTTGACTTGTGACGCTACAGAGAAAGACTTGACTTAAAGGAAAAAAGAAAATAAAGCTTGACTTTATCATGTTAATAAAAGGAATGAATGATGTATCTTAGACCTTATTGGAGTGAGTTATATAGACCCAGGTTTCACACTTGATTTGTTTGAAGAGACTGGGTAGAAATGCAATAAGACAGAGAGAGTAAAACTCGTAAATCATAGGAATTAAGGCTAAGGAGGAGAAGCTTTGCTTTTCAATTACACAAGCTCTATAAAGGAAAATGGAATTTCCAGAAATCCAAGATCAAATCATGTTTGAACAAAGTAATCATTTTATCAAGGAGGATTCTTCCCTAGTCTTCAATCCATGTCCTTCTGTCAAAAGAAGACCACCAAGAGCACTGTACAAGCATTTTCTAGCTTCTTGGTATTGTTCTAGATCATCAGGAACCTTGAGGTTACAATCATGGAAGTTCCTTTTACTTTCGCTTTTTTTTTTTTTTTTTGTCTTGTGGCTTTTTTGATTAACTGAGAGACAGAAAAGGCTTTTATCCTTTGATTATAAAGTGTTAAAGTGTATTTTATGTACAAAAATCTCCATGATCCTGTAACATTTATACAAGAAAGATGTCAGACAAAGGTTTAAGTATTCTTGAAATAATATCATAAATATACTCCAATATTGAGTTCTGAACAAGTATTATGAGACCAGTACATTGATTTCTTCACAGTGTGATTTGCATTATTTTAGAAAATGTTAATTTTGCTGTTATGAACAGTAGCCTAGCACATGTGACAACATTTTCTAAGTGTTAATTTTTGAAATACTTTTAGTATAATACATAAAAGGGAGTCTGTGTTTCTTTCCATTAGCAATGTGTTTCAGGGACATCTTTCAGACTCCATCTAGTTACAAGCAGGTTGACTTGAAAGCCCTGAGCAAGCTGGACTCACACAGAATTCACATCCATTCTCATGTGCTGACTACATCTTCACAATTGGCCTTGTAGCTGATACAGCACAATAAACAGGAACTCAAATTCAGACTTGTTTTCCTGCTCTGCAGAAAACGCATTTAAACTTTCTTTTCTCTGGCATTACACTGGCCCCACACCAAGCACTATCACAAAAACATCAGATGTAAATATACATTTAATCCATGTGCAGCTAAAAAAGCAAAGTCATGGGTGCCAGCAGCATTTGTATTTTGCATACAACCAGTTGCCTCAGGCCACTAGAGGCTACTGTAGGCTAGTAATAATACTTATTTTCCAGACTATTCTGCCATATATTGTTTAAAACAGAGGACATGGAAACAGGGATTAACACACTTGATATAATGAAGCAACTTGAAAAAAAAAAAAAAAAGAAAATTAAGTGCATCTATAAAGAGCATGATTTTCCTGCACCAAAAGATTCCTGCCAAGAGTCTGAACAGTGGCATTAATTAAAAACAGAAATTGTTTTTACTGCATAAATAAATCAGTCTTTGAACTACCTTGTACTCAAGGTCTTAGAGAAAAATTTAGAATTTCTCTTTCCTAACCCTCAAAACCTCACAAATAATCCTGTTTTGTTCTCAAACAAGTTTCTAAACCAACACAGTAGAAACAACCCAAGCCAACAACCATAGACTTTGATGAATCATTTAAACCAAGGTAAATGATATTAGATTCAAATTAGAACCCTACTTTATATTCTCTCTCATTTTCATAAAGATATAGAGACTCAAGCCTATATGTCCTCTATTTGCTTTACAATTTCTTTGTTCTGTTTTCCTTCAGATGCAATAACATGCCTTTTTAGTTACAAAGAAAAGGTACATCTACATGAAGCAAACCTATCTGGACCAAGAGAAGTTATGCGCATTTGTAATACACAATGGCACCAGCACTCATTTCTGAGAGCGCAACAGTTTTTTATGGCAAAAAAAGTAGTGAGAAACACATCCAACACTTTGCATGGTTTACATACTTCCCCTAAGATTTAGGGCATTTGACAAGTGAATAAAAAGCATGACATAAAAGTAATCATTAACAGCATTATGTAGAACTTTTTATGAACATATTTAACATTAGCTCCTAAGGGAGAATTTCAAAATGAGAGATGATCTGCTGCAAAGGGAATTTAAAGGGCACAAGGCAAAAAAGGGATTAGGAACTCTAAAGCTAAGGAATTAATATAAAATCGTTGCTGAAAATTTACTTGTTGCTCAATTCTTAAAGAATTTGCACAGATTTACTAACTAAACTAGTTCTAGAACATTAACCATATTCTACATATTATAAATGCTGGTGATAGTGGTCTCTCCAAACCCCTATTTTCTCCCTACATTGTGTTTGTACAGTTTGTACAGCATGATAGAGACATACTCATGGGCTGGGCTTTCGGACACTAGCATCTTGCAAAGTGAATAATTCAGGAAAGATGATAGTGCAAGGGCACTAGTGCAGGGAAAATTGAGTCATCTTTTGCAAACTCTTAGGTCACTAGTTCAACTGACAGCAGTAACCAGATTTTATTGGCAATATTTTTAAAAACTACTTGCTCTCAGTTAGCTGCTGTTTCAGAGGTTTCCAATTCTACTTTTTTCTCTGAAGCAAGTGTATTTTCCCTCCAAGATGGTTTTATCTTATCTTGTTTTAACCCCTGTTTTCCAAATGGGCTGTGTAGATAGCTCTGCCAAAATAATCATGATAGTGTTCTTTAACGTATAGGAGTTATCAACATCATAATATGGATCAGAAGAGAAACTGGACCACAGCTTGTGCAGGGATTTATCACCAGCTGAGTCTGTTAGCAGTGATGACTTCAGAGACACATCTGCCTCCTGGCAAATTCCAGCTAGTGCAGGGCACTGCAAACCTCAGCCTTGCCTGGGGCCCATACCCTGCTCTGCTGCAGCAGACACTGCCTTGGCCTCTGCCCACTCTGGGCTGCAGCAGGGGACAGGTGCAGAGAGGTGAGTGCACTGTGCATCTGGCAGCTTCCACCTGGAGAAGGTCCAGAGACAGTGGCTGGCTGAGCTGTTCAGAATCCAAAATGGAAAATCAGAACAGATGTCAGAGGTGTGGGAGGTTCTAAACAAAGGCTATCTCTGAATCTAAGTCAAGTTTTGAATTACACATGCTCTGAATAGGACAATAATGAGTTGTCAGTCTCCAGGGCAAGAAAAGTAATCCTGGATTTTCAGATCCAGTGACTAGTTTTGAGTTATAAATGAATGTTAGGATGCTTCAGGAACATCTTAGGCCATAATGTCTGTTCCTATGAATAAAAAAACACCAAAGGAAAAGGAGCTGCATGACATTTTACCAGAAATAAGTCTGGCTTTAAAACATCATTAACATAAATTACTGACACAAGTCTCATGAGGGCTTTCTTAGCCTTGGCACTACCTCAGAGCAAAGAAATGAACATAATGTTAATATATGTCATTCTCAGGGAATAATACTGGTAGTTTGCAACTCTTTTGGGCTCCCACTCCTGAAGTTTTTGGTGAGCTATGCTGGGCTGACCAGATAATGTCTAACTGCCAGTGCAGTTTTATACTGTATAATACACTTTTAGAATTGTATTACCAAATAGTCTGTCATTATATTACACCAGTGTCTTCTGAAATAGGTAGAATTAGTAGCCTGATATTGTTTTAACCAAGTTAATGAAAAAGAAATACACTAACACAATGAGACAGAATGATAAGGGCACTAGCTCTGTAAGAAGAGTCAGGGACAGAACTTGAACTACTGAAATGTCTGTCCTGTGCCCAACACAAGGCATGCTGATGGAAGAAGAATTTTGAAAATTCCATTTTTCTTGTCCTGAATTAGTAAAACTATCCATGAAAGTTATTGTTATGAGGTAACACTCAGTCGCAGACTAGAGAAGAATGGATTTTTTCTGTCTCCATCTCTCCATCCAACCAAGTTTGAGGTTTGCATTTTTTTTCATTCCAAGTTATACAAAATTCTCTTCTGCTCTGTGAAGGGTTTAGCAGGTCACTCATTACAATTAACCAATTTAAAAGGGCATATACAATAGTCTGTGCTTTCTTGTGTGTTTCAGACAAAAAACTTGTCAGCAAAAGTTGTATTTTTAATGCAAATTTATTCTTGTACAAATCCATTGTAATAGAGATAAGACACTCCTCCACAAGAAAAAGAGGAGCTTGCCCAGTAGGGGAAAAGAAAAAGACATTGTCTCAAACAATAAAAATAAACAAAGTATCTGGAAGGATTAAACCATTCAGAGGAACTCTCCAATCAAATAAAAAGTTGTCCTTCTGGAAGTTGTTTTGTTAATTTTAAAACAAGATTATCTTGTCTCAAGCATACTTGTTGCTGCTTTTTTAAATACCAGCTTCAGAGCATTAAATATAATTTGCTTTCACTTACTGAACATAAACTGTTCATAGAAATTAACAAGAAGAGAAACATAATTTAACATTATAGTGTAGTCCAGCATGAAACTAGAGGGCTTCTGTTTTGTTCATATGACTTACAAAGAAAAGAATTCTATTCTGTGGCTCACTTTTCCTTTATGCAAAACTTACAGAATTTTCAATCCAAGAGAATGACAGAAGCATTTCATTCTACTCATTCACTTCATAGCTCCTCTGGCAAGGTACTCCAGCACAAACATCACTTTCCAGTGTAGCTGATAACACACACCAAACACCTCACTGTCCTCAGTGAGCCCTAAGCATGGGCTGAAGCACTTTGACAAAGATGGACAAGCTTAAGCACACGCCTAACCAATTATTCAAGTTTGGATAGACTCAAATGTAATCTGCTACAGCTCCCTGAAGGATGATTTGTAGTAAATTTGAGAGAGAACATTCATATTATAAATAGAAAACAGATCTAACTCAAAAATTTAGTGACAGTTTAGCCTTTGGGGTGTTGTGTCAACATAGGGTAATTATAACAGGCAAAACTGGAGAACTGCTGATGAAACTAATTTCTATTTCTTGTTGAACTTCAGTCTCAGAACATGATACCCTCGTTCTTGTTAGAATATATGCCTATGGTAAGAAAATTATCAGTGTTGGCACTGGAGTTTTCAATTGATGATCACATAAAGGATGGTAGTAGCAACTCTGATTTCGAGTGTCTTAATAACCAAATCTCATAGACTTATAATGATTCATTCTAGGGTCTCAATAGGGAGGAAAAAAGTTGAAGTAAGACACCTTAATCATAGATGAAATGTGAAACAGATTCAAAACCTGATGTGTTTCCTTTTGAGGTTATGTGAACAGTCTTCTAATCTGGAGAGACTCCTGGTACAGTGCCTGTAACTGTGTAAGCCATGGACATAATAACCATAACTGCACAGTCAGCCACTAAGAGCAGCTCATATTTTAAGAGGTGTCAAATGGGTTTGACATTCACAAAAAAGATGTTGCTCAAAACCACTAATAAGTTTTTTAGGTGTAGATGGATAATTATAACCCATTTATAGTCAGCCATACTAATATAATTAAAATTTATATTATATTTCTACATGCAAGATTATCCAAAAAGGTAGGTGAACTTATTTTTAGTGACAGATAAGAGCTAGGTATTTACATTTTGAAATGATGTAATTTTCATCCACATCTGTATAACTATAAGTGGTTATTCAAGAAATCTTACCCACCATTTACAAAGAAAAATTTCAAGGAATCTTATCCATCATTACAAATTTGATGACTCTTTAATCCCTGAGAGGAGCAAGAAATAAAGCTTTTAACTACATAATACAACAACAGGAAAATAAAGGATTTGTAAAACTCTTCCACATTCTAAAGACATGGGAGAAACAACCCTGCTGAGATGGTGACTGCCAATTCACTCTGATTTTTTGGTGTTATTCCCCTCTAGCATCTTGCAACAGTTTTTCAAGCTTCCCTGCCGCTAATTTTGGTCTTTCTGCTGTCAGTTAGTGACTTTCACCTTGCTGCTACGTTGGTAATGAAAACAATGGCAAAATCCACCTTTAGGGAAGATCTTCATATGGCATTAATGCCTATCACCTTTAAAAGTCAGTAGTTCTCACCATGCAAGTGCAATCTATGTATATCCCCACAGTTAATCTTTAGGATCTGAAAGGATAAAAGCAAACAGGGCTAAGAACCAACCTATCTGTTGTAACTTTCACTAACCAAATCCCATGTTTTCATTAATTCTAAAGAAAAAATATGAATAAAATGCATTGTGCCAGAATAGCATTAGAGAGAAGTTCAGTGGCATTAGTGCTTTCGGTTTTCATTAAAGTCAGAAGAATGAAGAAACTGAAACTTCTTCAATATAACCCCCAGTTAAGTCAAAATTCTTTGAGAGGCAAAGAATTTGAAATAATATACTGTTGTAGCAGAAAAAACACATATTAATGATTTAAACCAACCCCTTGTTAACAGTGATACTTATCTACATATTTGATGAACATAAAAGCATCATTAAAAACTTGTATGAACATGTTGCTCTATATCATTAAGTTTCAGAGACAGTTTTCAACCTAACAGAAAGAGTGAAACTTTAATCACAGTCAGCTGAGTTCAGCTCAATGCAGGAGGAACACTTCATAATTAATTCTCTTGGCCCAGACACAGATGCCTGGAAAATAGATTAAACAGATCTGCTAAAACATTATTTGACCTTATTAATGCTGAATTCCTTTATTGCATGTTCTCTAATCACCAATATTTCCCACAGACTAAATGAGATGATTAAAGTTCTTATATACCTTTAAAATTCCCATCTTAATTCTTTATCTTAATTTTACTTTCTCAGACCAAACCTCTCTCTCTCATTGCTGAGAAATCCATGCCCAAAATTTCTCCTACTCTAAAAACCTTGTTTACTTAGTCAGTTGTCAAGAATATATTTTATTACTTCCTGATTTCCTTCAAATAATATAATAAATAGTAACTGCCCACATTCCTTTTTGAAATGTCATTATTGTTCTTATAATTTTTTAAAAAAAATCTAATTTTTGAGGACTATTGTTCTTTTCAGTCAATTTGTACTTCTCATTTTCCATCATTCCTCAGTAATCACATTGCTTAGCCTGATTCACTTGATCCATAGCTTTTAACATATTTTAATTGTTTATAATTTATTTTTATGTCTTACTTATCATGGAATTTATCTTCTATATATTAATCTCAAACCTCTATTCTTCACTAGTTTTCTGCCTTAGTTCAAGTATTTGAGTGCTTTACAAAAGGTCTTTTCTGGAACTGATGGCCTTGTTACTCCAAAAAAAGCTTTAGCTATTTATTTTTTCCTTTGGAATGCAAATTTCTTGATAATTTTCAAGTTGCTTAGTAGTTGTTTAATAGGTGGATTTGGTCTTTGGGACAGTCTTCCAGAACTTGGGAAGTCTGTGGTTGGCATAGATGGCTTGGAAAAAACAGTGTGTCAGAAAAGTTACAAAAAGTTACATACAGGGGGGTGGGACGAAATCCAGCATGAACTAGAGCAGTTCAGTTGCTCATTTAAAGTACTTTGGGGTGTTGGGTGGAGCAGCTTGGATGTCAGAAATTACATGTATTACAGGTATATTTTCTACCATCCCTCCAGCTGTTCATAGTGCAGCTGATGCTCTTTTCCAAGGAATGTAAGAACAGATTTCTCTAAATTGAAGATGGTATCTCTGTTTCTATCTATTGTCTCTGGGTAATGCCTAATTTACAGGTATTATTATTATTATTTAAGATCATCAGTGAATACTTAATCTAAATATAGTTTTCAAAATCTTCACAGATTATGTATGAGATTCAGAACTGGGACATAGCCTCTGTTTCTTAACTGAAAGGCCCCCAGTGACTGCTTTCACTCAGAATTTGTTCTGTTTGTCACAAATAAAATTTATTGCTTTACTAAAGGTGATTTTGGATGCTGGCCTGATACAGCTGTTTATGAAACCTATCTTTTAGAAAGTCCATGGAGGACACAGGCTCGAAGGATTCTACAGCTGAAATCATGAAAGCAAATATACAAATCTTTTCCACTTCTACTTCTCTGCCACTTGCCAATAAACCCTCTTCCTGAATAATCCCAAGAAATTATTACAGAACACCTTTTTTCCTCTAACTATCCCCCTCTAATGTCTCTTATTCTAGGGTTTCTTTTTCAAAGCTTTTATTAAAAGGAAATCTGTGACGAACAGTATTTTCCAAAAAGAGTAGTTGTTGCATACCCAAAGCAGTTGTGTTGCGGCCAGTATTTATTTTTAACTCATTGTTTCATGTTTAATGTTTGTATTGTCAAATGGTTCATTCTATGTACCCCTGTTTTCCCCCAAGTTGACTTGCCCCTATTTTGTACCCTTCCCTGTCCTTACCCTACGTGGAATTTCCCCGCCTTTTATTCCAGTACCTTCCCTATCCATCATCCTAGCCCTACCCCTTGTTCCAGCACCTTCCCTGTCAGTCCTTCCCCCATCCAATCCCATGTGTGTACCACCCCATGGACGTTCTGGGGTGTCACCCTCCACTCGATGCCCCATTGAGACATGTCACCTCGCTTCTCCTCCCCCTTTACCCAGTTGGCCCAGGAACCCTGATGTAACACCCTCACTCCTCCCCTGAAATCCCCTCATTGGAAGATCATTTGTATCCGCCCCTCTGTGCTACCCTGTATTTAACCCTGTGCGCAGCAGTGCTCAGGGTCTCTCCTCGTGGTGTACTCTTAGGGCACGTTAGGTTCAATAATCCTATCGGAACCTCACCTGCGAATGGCCCCTCTTTTCTCCTTTACCTGAACCTTGCTGCGGCTTGGCATCCTGGTCACCGTAGAGCCTCCAGGTGTTCAGGTTCTGCCATTGGCACTAACCCCTGCCGTGCGTGGTGCCGCAGTGACACACAGCTAGCCTGGACTCCGGTGAGCCGCGTCACAGCTGCAGGCAGCAACATTCAAACACACTGTGGCTGTAATGTCCACTTGATTTCTACACCTTTCCTCAAGCACTCACTCTCTGCATGGCAAATAAGCAAGGCTCCTTGTGTTCTTATTTCATTTGTAATGATAATCAAGAAGCAAAGGGCAAGCACTAACTTACCACAAGTGATATGATTGCTGTGTAATTACTGAGTTTCTAATAAACAGACTTCAGATTTACTCTATTGAAATTAAAAAAACAATTACAATAAACAAACATTTAAAAATGTTAGTCACTGGTATAAAAGGAGTATATTCTCTCAGCCTCACACTTGGTAGATTCATTCCACAGTGAAATCAACTTAAGTCTTGTTTTCTTTATGTCTGTCATTTTGCAGTTTTGACAAGTATACATTGTTTAAGGAAAGAAATGTAAATATTGAGAGGTCTGGTTTAGCTATCAAGGCTGGAAAATGAGATTGACTAAAATAGGATGCAATCACAGACACTACCTTGCTTGTTGTCAGCATTCTAGGCCTTGGAAATGGCAATGGGTATTCTGATTAAATGTGTCACTTGTTCACTGTGAAAGAAATCATGCCTGTGAACACAAGGGCTACCCAGAGAGAGGCATGAGAATGTGGCAGTGCAGCAGAGACAGTAAACTGAGTCAGCAGGGCCCACACAAAGGGAGATTTTACAAGTGGGAGAATGAGTGAGTGAGCAGTTACACAACCTGGATTTGCCTACTGGCCCAAAGGAAGTGAAAGAGACTGGAAAATAGCTCACACACAGAAGGAAACCCAGTGTAGCCAGAAACAAAAAGAAAGCTTTTATTGCACAGTGTTGGAATGGAAAGATAATGCAAAATCTCAAAGTTACATGGGGACAACCTGCTGGAGATTTAATAATACTAAAGAGGAAAAGGAGGGGGTAACAATACAGTAGGATAGCCCAGGGATAGCCATGTGGGCTCCAGGAAACCACTTCTGGACTATAGGAACAGCCTGTTTGGCAGCAGCTCGCTACAGCCCTGGGGGATATACTTGTAATGTGTCAGTGTTTGACACTGCAGCCTGTCAGATACAAGGACACGTGTGCCTCCCTCTCTCTCCAGGCTTTTCTGGGACTCTAACATGGCTCATGGACCAGCTCATTGGGACGTTGACTCTGACTGCTGCATGCCTACAAGAGGCGTCACGAAGTGCCTCACCATCCTCTTTGGACATACCTATGCAGAAGAGGTACAGTCGTGCATCTGTCAGGCTCAAGTGGATGAAATAAATCCTTTCCCATAAATTTATTTTATTTTGTGTTGAAATGCCCCCTGCCCTATCACAAGCCAGTCAGAGGCACCAACACCAAAGAGGCACTGGGAGGACACCAAAGTATTCAGTGGCATCAACGCTGTAGCCAAATGCTTATCATTAACCATTCTCAGCTGCTCCCTCACTTCAACACTAAGGATTTTTTTGAATCCTACTTTCATAAAAATATGATGAAATTATGTTCATTTTTAATTCCTGTAGAGAAAGCAAAAGTCACACATATTTTATCATCTGTATGTCACTATTTTAATGTTATTCCACAATGTAGTAATGTCAAAAACTGCATTATTATGGCCGCTATAATGAAGGAAGATTTGGAAAATTGGTATTTCATACTGAAACAGTTATGCTTTTTCCAGACTCAAGGGGTTTGTTGTTTGATTTTCTCTAATTAGTTCAGCATTTCCTTAAATATCAGTTTAATTTAAATCATAAAGTAAAAGTTAACATTAAAATACTTATTGTCAAATTGTATTTGTCTGAAAATTTATATTTTCATGAAAAAATTGTATTTCATTATCTAAATTAAAACTTGGGAATAGTGCTATTTCTTGTAGAATTCCATGCTGATATTTTGGTTTGCTTTACACTTCCATTAATTGAAGAAAGTCACAGTAACCTAGTGGTACAGTCACTGACATACAGGAGTGACATCCACTTGAACGCACATTTTGTGCCACTCCCTGCAAAGCATGCTGGCTGTTTCTGCTCAGCTCATGCATGCGTTCATAATTTTAACTTTGCAGGTCCCTGGTTTGAATTCATGTCAAATGCCAGGGGTTAGATCTGCACTTGTAGCAAAGGAGGTGGAAAGTGACACCTGGTTCATGCCTCTAACCGGGATTTTGGAATGCGAGTGAACAGCTGGTAAACCTACTGGCTTTTCTTAATATGGCATCATCAAGGTTTTCTGAAAGTGTGGTATGATGTGTGGGTCAGGCTTTTTTCTTTGCTATTTCTATCACCAAATTGCTTTTGTACAGATTTCCATATTCTAGATTATGTTAATTATGCATTACATAGTTTCTGTGAGCAATTCCTGGTAGCTCAGTCACTGTTCACTTTGACTTGACATATGGGTCACAAGCATCCTTGATTAAGTAACCATGTCAGTAAGCATCAGCCACTCAGAATAAATATGATTCTGAATTAGGAATTCACCCTCCATCTTCTGTTATAATTCTTTCAAAACTGTAGAAACAATAAAGGCACTTGTTCCAGAAAATGCATATTGGGAAATCCTTGAAAGTGGAAGTTTCTAATAGTGAAGCAATCAAGAAAAACAATGAAGTACCTACAACACTGTGTTCATACCACCCCCATGCTTATAAGCATTTGTCTAGAGTTCAGAATTCTGACTTTTGTTGCATACAAATAATGTCACATTCTGAGTGGGTTTTTCTATATGAAACAAGATTTAGGAACAAAATGCTGGAATATTGAGAATATGTGACATGTGACAAACACTAAATAGTGTGCCACAAATTTTTACATGACATGCTGAATTTCAAAAAATTTGGAATGATTACTGACAGCTTTTAAGATTTTTGAGGGTTTCTTTTTTACTTGTAAAGAATTTATAATGGCTCATTCATTTTGGCTATCTTATCACAGTCTTTATTTGATTTTTATTACAAATAATAAGGTCACATAGCTACATGATAAAAGAGTGATATAAATAAATATCTGTGTCAGGCAAGACAAAAAGAGAGAGGTATTTCAGAGCAGTATTCAAGAAGAGAATGATGGTGCTGCCTACATGAATGATACTGGGCTTGGTGAGGCACAAAGGTAACAGCAACCCTGCCCTTGCTGCATGGAATGATGACTGGAATTGACCCTGATCCAAGATTAGCAGTCAGGCGTGTCATTGGAAACTTTTACATAACCATATGACAGATGTCACAGAGCATACACGGGATGAATGCATCCTAAGAGTCAGGATAAGCTGCACTTAAAACTGATGTGCAGTCCTTATGCTTCCTGGGATTAAATGAGACAAGTTGCAGGGTGTGCTCAGTCATTGCAGCATATATTTGGACAGATTCTCTGATCATCTCCTTTCAAGCAATTTAGCACCAGTGCTCTTATTGTATGTACTTTCTACTGGGGGAAAACCGGTTGAAAGGTACCCAGATTTTAAGATTTTTTTTTTTAATTGATTTACTTTGACTGTTTTGCCACAGAACAGCAATGTATCAGGGAATCAGTCACCTGCAATAAAATATTGCCATCTCCAGGAAGCAGTTATTCTGCACCTGCAAGGCTTCCCACCTTGCATTCTAAAAAACTCCCAAAATACCTGATAAGTTTGGCACCATAAAAAAGTAATTATATAGATAAGATCCCAGAATTATGTTCTATATTGTAAGAAATGCTTTAAAATCCCTTACAAATTAGGATTGGTTTATAATTTTTGCAAAACTACAGTATTTTCTAAATGCACTCCATATATAAAATTTTTGGATGAGATTAGGATTAATGTAGACTCAATTTCTAGGTAGAATTTGAAGCTCTCTTGTTTTTACCCCCTGTAAATATTAAACTGATCAAGAACTTCAACATTAAATGGCCAGTCTTTTGATTGGCCAGTGATTTAATCTTCATTACCATTCAGATTTCTTGTTGGAGAAAACTTCTGTAATTCACGGTAGGAACAAATAAGAACAGACAGTGAAAATATGGCAGCAAAGAACTGGCTGCTTGTAGAAGTAGTGCTTAAAAACCACAGAAGGTGTGCATATGAAGTTTAAGACTTAGTCCAGTACTTCTATTTTGTGTCATATCAATCAGAGTTTTAAATTTAATGTTGTGCTTCACAAGTGAACCGTGTGCATTTTAACTTTGCAAGAAAATTGAGACTTGATTTACTTACGCCATTTAAACAGCCCACAAAATAAAGAGTTTACTAGTATTTCCATATTTGTATTCCATGAAGACTCTTTACAACATCTAGTAATAGATATCTAATACTAAGAACAAATGGAGAACTGTAAGGAGTTCAGTCCTTGTACAAAACAAGAATTTGCTATTTTAAATGCATGAATTTATGCCAGTGCAAAACTGATTTCTCAAGGACAGCATCACCTACTTAGCAAATAAAATTGTAGTTGCATAATAAGACCATAAACAAAGTTTTGTAATATACCCTCAGCATAACAATTATAATTTCTTCTCTGGAAACAAAATATTTAAATTGCTTCTGCTCTTCCTTTTGATAAAGGAGATGTGACATGTTATATGCAATGCAAGAAAGAGCTAAGCTTCCACCAGCACAGTCCCAGCTCAATCAGCCCTGCTGACCAAATCAGGGGGCAGAAAACTTGAAGTGATAACAACTGATAACAACTGCAACTTAAATGACCTAGGAAGGAAGGAGAGGGAATCCCTCATGAAGTCTCTCAGGAAAGGTTTGTGTGAATGAAACAAGCACTTTAGAAACCTTTCCATCCACACAACCACATCACAAGTTAGGAAGCAGATGTCTCTGCAGGAGCCTCCACTGAATGAAAAAGCAAACATCCATAGTCTGTTTTATATTTCTAAATCACTTGTTTGTTTGGTAGTTGTGACTGACCCCTTAGACTAATTTAAAGTCCTTGGATGAGAACTTCAATTATGAGAATGAAATGTAAACAGAACTTGAGATACCTACTAAACTATTTAAGTATAATGTAACATTACAGAGCATAAATGCATCAACTATCTTTCACTGACAAATCAATTTTCAACTAAGAAAACAAATTGCTTTAAAGGTGTAAACAGTATCTTTCATTTGAGATTATATAAACCCTGATTTCCAAGCCTTGGAAGCTTGAAGTCCTGGAAGTTGACACACTGATAACTGGTTTTTAAGACTCCCAAAGATTCAGACCCATGCAAATCCTTGGGAAAAAAAAAAAAATAAAATTTCTGTAACCTTCATGCAGGGGGCTTATGGATTTCACTGTGTGACAATCTAAATTTTATGGAAAGAGAGATGCAGATTTAGGCTAATTAAATGCTCCCATTCAGGCTATATTGCACTGAGATCTCAATGGTTACAATGAAAGCCATACAACACACAGACAGGTAGGGTTATAGCAAACAAACATGTTTTTCTTAGTCTAAAAGGTAGAGTTTAATATGGACTGGAATACCAGAGGTTTTCAAATTCTGGCCAGACCTCCTGCTTGCAGTTCTCTGGGTTACTGCAGACAGAACCAGAACGTATTTCTCCACTTACACTCCTCTTACAGTCAGTGGTTATGGTTCATGATCAGCAATACCTATTGGAGATAACAGGTCTAAAATAATCAGCAAGAACACCTAAATTTTTATCACTCTTTCAACAACTATAACTATAAAAAGAGCTAGTCCTAAGTTTGTTCAGAGCTGAAACTAAATTATATTATTTGTACCTTTTCTGTCCCCGTGTGCTACATCAGGAAGTTTCAAATTAGACTTTTAGCCCTCTCATCTCATTCATACAGATGCTGAGCAGCCTGTAGCTCTCTCATTACCACTACCCCATGCTTATGTGTTCTCTGTCACACAGCAGGAGACAGACTGAATTGTTGCATAGATCCCCAACAGCAGCCTTATTTTGGGCAATTCTGTATTTGGCAAATGATGTTTATTAGGCTTGTGGGTTATAACAATATCTAAAGCCTCAAATGCCCTTGAGAAACATGGAAGAGAGACTATCTTCTTGTGAAACTGATATTACATGAAAATAAGCATGAGTGGGTAATTAGAAATCCAAAGGAGTTCTGCTATCTGCTTCAGAGGAACTGGATTTCAACAAGAGCCTATAAATGTAAATTTCATAAACTGTAATATTCCCAGACTGTGTGATCTCCCTCTGTGCAGATGCTCATGGTGGAGGCGAAACAACATTGAATTACTCAGGGCTCTTCCTTCTTTACCAAACCAAACATATGCACATCCCTCCCTGTGAGCCTTCCCCGACAAGGGAGGGAAGAAATCAGTGTTGTGGATTTGGCCTTATACATAAAATTCCTCAGTGCTTTGGCGATTAAAGATACATCAAGCTCTGATCTCCTGGACCGTCGTGAGCCCCCTGACTTGATGTCATTACTGTTACAGGAGCTCCATGACATCCTTTGTGCCTTCACAGACATTTATCTTGTACTACACAGAACCATGCAAGGCCACGCAAACAACTGAAAGAGCTTCTTTTGGACTTTGCCTTTGAAATCAATATTATTCAGTGAGAATGTGAGGCTATCAAGATCTCCTCATTTCACTATAAATTTTTTTATATTTATTTTGAAATATTTTTCACTTTGCCTCCCAAAGGAGACAAGGGCCTCATAAGAAAGGTCTCTATGGTCTTGAGGGAGAAAAGAAAATTTTAAAGTATTGATCTGAATGCCAGAATCCAGAGGGGTAGATTTGCCTCCTTATCTGTGAAGATAAAAATTAGATGAGATGAACTTGCCTTTGTATCTCTTATATATTTTAAGGCACTGACCCTTCAGCCTTCTTCTGGATTACTATTCCCAACAGAGTGTTGTGAAACTATTCAGGTGAAATACTTGGAAGTGTAGAATTGGCAATTTTATATTGTCAGTTATGAAACTTTTATTTAGGTCCTACCTTTTATTAACCTCTAGGGTTCTCCTATTGTCCCCAATGACATTACAATGCATCAAAATTAAGCCAGAGCTTTTTACTGGGACTTGGTTGTGCTAGTGTTTAAATTCTAAGTCATCTTACTGCTTATTAAACCTCCAAAGACTACAGGAAAATTTCTGCTTCACTGCTAGAAAGGGAGAAATCCAGCACAGTTTGTACCAAAGAGATCACTTGAAGAATGTACGTAAGGTTACTGCATTAATGAATAAAGCAAAGCATTATCATTTTTAATAGGAATTAAACAGCTAGAGGGAGAAGTAGGGCAATGCTGTGATCAGTGCAAAGCAAAACAATCTAACCATTTTAATTAACTGTATTTTAATAGCTTTAGTTATAATTGAATAATTTAAATACCAAGGGAAATAGTTAAATCTCCTAAAAGCCTTCTTTTTATTTACATTTTAAATACAGTTCATGGAGAAGGGATGGCACTGTGAAGGCTTAAAATAAATGGGTGGGGAAAACCTTACTAATTTCTGCAGCTGCTGGACCAACAGGAAATATTTATGGGATCTTAGTCATTTCTCTCTGCAGGAGCTCCAGTCCAAACCTTAATATATTTTCTGCTTTTCTCTCTGCTTCCTCAAAATATTACACAGTCCCTGGTGCTGCTACCCTTGACTATATTAATGTAAAATGCGTAGAAAGATAAATGTGAAGCAAGGATTATCTAGTCCAATTTTTTTAAGTAGACATCGGTGAAGAGGATCACTGCAGAAAATAAAACTATTGATCAATGAGAAGTTCCACTTAGATTTAGACAGAATAAAGATATTTAGACAGAATAATCTGACACACACATTTGTCTTCTATAAAAATCCCAATACCAGTCATAAAGAGAGCCCTTCCCTACTGTACTTTTTATGTTGCCTGTAATGACCATCATTGACTTCCGTGCTGGTTTTCAGAGCCAATCTGTTATGAGGCTCGTGCTTCCTCTCACACAGACTTTACCCCATCATGGTTTCACTGACTCTGTTCCATCACAGCAGTTCAAGTGCCAGGGGCAGGATTTCAGCCCTGTCTGTCACTCCACCAATCTCTGAGATGTACCTGAGCCCTGCCTGCCACAGTAGCCAAAATGCCATAGCTGCCTTTGCAGGGTAAACACACAGTGTATCTCTCTCTGATACAATCTTTTGGCACTCAGCAATTTTTGCAGTTTAGAGACTTTCCCAGTTAGAGGAAATATTTCTGTGTTTGAATAACACAAAACAGAGTTTCCTTCCAGTAGTATCTCTACACAACTTTTTAAAATGGTGCAATCTTTTCAGGTCCAAAGTATCCTATGGTGAAGCCTCTCTGCCACACATTGCCTTCTGCTGTTTTGACCCTGCCATTACGTGAGGGCAATTAGTTCTTCACCTAGAAGCTACAATAAAGGATAATTTTCCAATCACTTCTGCTTGCTGGCTGGGATTTAATAGACCTCTGTCGTATTCCCCCTCACTGTTTTTTTTTTTCCAAACTGAAGAACCCTAGTCTATTTAATCTTCTCTTTATAAAGCTCTTCCAAGCCTTTGATGGGTCCTTTCACACACCTCCACCACTCTAAATCTCCTAAAACCTTTTCAAAAACAGAGAAACTTCAAATGAAGACAGTATTCTGTTCACACATTTTAACCTTCAGCAGAAGAATACTTCTGGTTTTCTTCCTCTGTTTCTCTTTTCCAAGATTTCAAGTAAAATGTGGAAATTATTATGGATATACAGCATTTCATGAAGGATAGAGGCAAAAGTGTCAGTAACTCTAATACCTGGAAATAATTTAAATAAATGCATAAATTAAAATATCTGTATACTCTTCATGAAAATATGTAAAACCAAACACAACTAAGGGACAGCTCTTACTATTTTTTTACCAGGTGTTAATAATGACAGTATTTACTGAATGAAATTTCATCAGAATAATGTGGTTTTTAATGGAATTATTTGAAAAGTATTCAAAAATCCTGATCCAAAAGCCAGCCTATAAATTTTGATAGGCTCAGATTTCTAATTCTGGCTCAAACGTTTCTGGAAATATAAAGGCAATGCTATTGGATATCATTTTTATTGTTTTTCTGGGAGCCTGAAGTGCATTAGGTACCTCACAGGCTAAGAAAGAGACTTGAGTCAGTCTCAAAATGCTTCCAACCTAAACATACAAATTTGATTAAGAGTTTGGAGGGTGGATCCAATGTAAAAACAAGATGATCAGTCTGGTGTGGCTGATATTTTTCATTAGGGGATATTTGGCAATACTGAAATTTCAAAAATTCAGTTTTCTAGACATTATCACATATTTGATTCTTAAGGACCTTAACCCCTCATAACCAAAGTTAATATTTTACTCAATTTTAGCTTTTGTTGTCTCATTACTGGAAAGGTCATGACACACCTGCTTGTTGTAGTATACTGTACATTTGAGTAAAACCAGGGAACAGGATTCTTTTGTTGCCATGAATGGCAAGCTGAAGAATTCTACAAGTAGAAATTCTGAGCAGATTCCAGAGGATGTTTGATGGTCCCAGTGTACAGAGCAATGTGAAGTTAGTGAATTTGCATCATACAACTTTCTACTGTGGAAATACAAAATCAGAAAAACTGCAACAGGCGTCCAAAGTTTCAGTCCTGGCTTGAATTTCTCACTGGAAAATGCACTGCTTTTTATAAAATATATGAAAGTTTAAAAACCCAACTGAGCTTTTGGACAACTGGTTGCAAGACTGTCTTTTGACTCAAAATCATGTAAAATTTCTGTACTATTCAGCATAGGATATAATGAAAATTCTGAGCTTCTTACCATTAGTTTCCTGAAATTCACAGTAAAAAAAAGAATAAGGAAGACAAAACAAACTTCTATTAAACCATAAAAAAATGTCATTTCTACATTTTTATTATAGTCTAAGAGAACATCTATTGCTATTATTGATTCATGTTTAACAAGAAATATTTTATGCAATGATTCTGGAGTCTACTTGGCAACAATGCACTCACACTGCTTATTTTTGAATCCTGAATTCATTCAGAATATATTTTTCTTGGTATTTTACTTCCAAGTCAGGATTTGTTCCTCAAAGTTAGAAAGAGAAGGCTGAGAGTAGAGAATTATGATAATACCATATATGACAGAAAAAGCCTTTCCATCTCTGATCAAGTCCTTTCCATAGCTGGAAAGCACTAGGAAGAGAATGGTGTTCAGCTGGATGGGGAATATTCACATTTATAAAGGATGTTGTTGTTACTGCAGTAAGAAGAGGAGAACATGAAAAATAGCAGCAGAAAGAAATTCCAGGTTATTGAATTAAGAAAGAAGAGTGGAGGAAGTTGTGAATTCCCAAAAATTGTCTTACGTTTGTAATAATAATAACAACAACAACAATAATAAAAATAATAATAGCCAATGAGTAAATTGAGGCAAGAAAAAGGATAACACCACATTATTTTATAGTGTCTGCCTATGCATATTAACATAATTTTGACTGAAAACCTGTGCAAATCCCAGACATATATACAGACTGAAGAAAATGCCCTCTCCACATTTGGGGCTTTAGGAAAATACATGTTGAGGAATATGGAAAATGAAAAGTTAGCAGGAATTCTAGGGGCCAATGTTTTTAAAAGATATAACCCATATCTCAATCAGAGCATGACATTCTACCAATTATATTCAGTATGTAAAGACAAAGTCAAAAGTTTTAATATAGATACCATAGATCCCTGACCCACTATCTTCTAGATCAAAATTATTCAATCTCCTTCCCTTCCCTCAAGTTTCTTTGGCTATCAACCAACACACTTATTAGGGATCTGATCTAATCCCCAATGACACATCTGGTGTGGGTGGCACTCATTAGACTATGCTCTCCAATAAATGATCTGCTGAGATTCTGACAAAATAAATGCTTATTTTCATTATCAGTCACTTACTCCCTGCCACTTCAAATGCACATCCTCCCAGGTATGGCTTCAATCCAAGATGACATCTGAATTACAGTCAAGCGTGATGCCAGATTTTAGCTGATAACATGAAAGTGCACATGGAAAAGTGGAAGACAGACACAGCTATTCACAATATAGAAACAGCCTCAGAGGTGAGGGCACCAAAGGAGGACAGTGCTGTTAATTACTTGTCTGGAGAGTTTGCAAGAAAAGACCAGGAGAGAGAAGGAATGCCGAATAAATAGCAGCAGTTTGAAGAGCCTAGCTATGAACATTTTAAGAGAGTCCCATCTATCAGTGGAAACAAAGAACAGAGAGCAGTAAGAGCTAGCTGGCTTCATTACTGGATTGTCCAGCAATCTGTTAGCAATATGTACAGCTGATTTCATGCAAAGCCTACATCTGTCTTTCTGAAGCTTGTCAGTAACCAGAAAAGTGATGCAAAGAAGGGATTATCAGGGTGTGTGTTTGTAGATCTGTGGTTACCATTAGTAGGGAAACCTGGATATGCTAAAAATAACTATATGATTCTTTTTGACATGAAACTAAAAGTAATGAAAGAATGTTTACAGTATGACTCCTTCTCATAAGGCAGCAAAATGATGATCTAAGCTGTGTGACGGATGTCAAGAAAACTTATGTGTGGTTTAGGAAGATGCTTTTAATGACATGCTTGCAGCAGTTGGAAACAAACTGTCAGACTAACAGGAATTCATTTTACTGCAGACCAGCCCAAGGAGATGGAAGTTCTGCCTTGGCAAATACTGAGGGGAGAAAGGTTTGCCTTACTGTAAGCAAACAAATAACTTTCCTAATATGAGAACAAAATTTTCAAAGTTAAAGTTTTTATTTTTATTGCCTTCAGTGTTCAGTAGTACATGTTAAACTATCAGTCAAATGCTTTCAACCATGGTATTTTACTCTTCAGTGATAGCCATGCCCTGCCACTATGCTTCAAATTCCTCGGTGAGTGGATAGGCAATACTAGACCCTACAGTTTAGAAACCAAGGCATAGAGAGACTAAAGGACTTGCCAATTGAGCCCAGTCACCTGAGTCTCATTCCATGTCCTGATTACAAGATCTCTCTTTCCCTTTGTAGTGAAACAGGAGAGTTACCTGGTGTGCTGTTGTGTTTGAGGTAAGAAGCCCCACAGGGTTTTCTTATAATAAAGGCTGAAAATGTGGCAGGGGAGAAAGCACAGCAGAGGAAAAGGGAGATTGTACTCATTTCCTTCATGACCCAGGACGCTGTGCTAAGAGGAACTACTAAGGCACTTAAGGGAGTAAAATTAAGTAGAACTACGTGAATCTCTAGAGAATATTCAAAAAACAGCAGTAGTTGGACCATATGGCTCTCTGATGTAGTGTGAGAGCTGAGATCTTTCTTCAGATTTTAACTTTTCTATTTTTAATAAGTTAAACTTTATATCATGGTTAACAGACTAGAATTCCAATCCTTAATTAATTCTGCAAATTCATATTTTTCTCCCTGTTCCAGATGCTGTTGGTGTTTTACTTGGTCTCCTTCCCTATTTGATCACTTAATGTTACAGCACAATCTTAAACAGATAGCAGCACTTCAGAGACAGGTGACTTCCCTGGAGAGGTCAGCAGTAACACACAATCCTTGGAGATGAAAACAAGTATTTAAATCTGTTGTTGTCTTTAAAAGAAAACCACTGCATGATTTCTGTAAACCCTTTTGCATCAGTTTTATTCTTAAGTCTCTTCTCACCTAGTATTTCAGGATCTTTACTTTCAATCAGAAGGCAAAGTTTCCCTTCCTTTCTCACAAAATATTTTTTTATTTCTTAGCAGATAGTGGACCACCCAGTACAGATCAACTCCCCCTAATGATGATCTCTGCACAGACTCTCCCATAAAGACAGTTAAACAGATCTTGAGAGCTAAAGGTTGTTCAAAGCAAACAACCAATGAAAATCAGCAGTGAAAGAAGTAGGACCTGAAATACCTCAATTTAACAAGAAGTTACAAATATAGATGTTAGAAATAAGTAGTCGGTAGATCAGTATTGCAGACTTGAAATAGTCTGGAATGCAGTTTTCTCCTCATATCCTCTTCTTTTCTCTCTTTTTAATTTTTTTTGAAAGAGGACACATAATTGCAATGCATATTTTACAAAGAATATCTTCTTAGTTGTATTTTTTTTTTAAAGGACTACTTTAGCTTGGAGGAAGTAAATAAAATCTCTACGCTTAAATCTGCAATTTAATGGCATCTCTGTACCACAAATGGATCTGTTCATAGCTATAATCTATTATTATGTACCACTGAAAGCTCATTATTTTAATGTGTAGAACATGAATTAAAATGTGACAGAAAGTGACTACAAAGTAACAAGTCAAGTCAAACTGGACTAAATGTTAGTGTAAACAGCATAAAAATAAATCCTTTGAAAATTAAAACCTACTTTCTTACTTAGCTTTGGGGTTTATTTTAGCTCGTTGTAATTTCTATGCAGAGTACATTTCTTTTGGGGAAAAATCCATTTTCTAATAAGTTTACATAATATATATTTGCAATCAGAAAATAATAATACAGGATGACTTTCACTATTTAAGAAATGGATTACTTCAGCTGGCTATCATTTCAGACATAAAATTTTCTTGACCAGAGACAAAATATCTCATTTATAGATTCTGGTAAGTGGAGGGTGAGTCCTGTGGTCATAGTTCAAGATGCAAGTTATAGAGTTCAAGGTGGTATTCCAAGCTGTGTCATACCATTCACAGGTGAAAATCAACAAGTCAAACTCACATATTTAAGGATTAATATTAATTACCATTATAAGGTGGAATTTTGTGGGCTGGAGCATGAAAAGTAGATATTGCATATTTTAAATAGGTCTCACAGTATCTGGGAATTATTTGATGCCACATTTTAATGAAAAAGGTAAATATGTCTGGGATATACTAGTTTTAGTCTCTCCAGAAGAACTGGGGAAGTATATCTTTCACTGTGCAAAGTATAAAGCATAGGTAGAAATTACTTTTCCTTACTGCATCATCCATGTTCAAGAAAGATTAATTCATATGCAAAAAGTATGGAGAAAGGTTTGAGCATAACTAGGAAGTGACATGAAAATAGTCTTCCCAGGAAATTTAAGAGAGCTGAGATGATTTATTTATTTGAAAATTAATATCCTTATGATTATGGTTCATCAAAGACATGAACTTGATCAAGAGCTGAGCTTTCAATGCTGTGGTTCACAGCTGGTGTAAGAACAAACAGCAGTAAACTAGACAGAAAACTTTGAACAGAAAGTTGTTTCTGCCACTAGAGAAATGAAGCTTTCTAATGCAGCAAAAAAAAAATGGTTTAAAGATGGAGCTTGATGAGGGTTTATACTGCTGCTGTTTTAGTGGCAGAGTGGATTTGATGACCTAGAAGTTCTGTTCCTGTGACTGTTATAATTTCTCTGTAAAATCACCTCAAGTCCTGAAATCAGGTTAATGTTCTCCTGTTTCCTCTGAGTAAAACAGTCACCAACATTTGAAAAGTGTTCAGATCCTTCAGTGTTGACTACTATAATCACATCCTACCTCATTAAATCAAAAGAGGTTTGCTGTAACTCAGCAATACAGAAAAATGGTTACACTATTTTTTAGACACTTTATTTTATTCAGATTTTCTAACTCTGAATGATCTACCAATACACAGATATTCACTAAACTCATTATAGCAGTATATCACTATTTAAAAGGGTTAAGGAAAATGTGTAACATAATATGGACTTTGTCAGTACTTCATCACTTTGGGCAGATATACATGAGATATAACTTCTAGAATACTCATTATTACACAAAATCCTCACCATCACTATTACTAGTTGAAATTTTACTCTCAAATAGGTTTGTAAGGATTCTGTCTAATATAAAATTGGCTGAAGTCAACAAGAAGACTCCAAACCCCCATAAAATTCAGAACAATACTGAATTGAAAACAAACTGCAAGGATGCAGTTTTATTAATGCTATTTTTCATTTTTTGTTTCTTTTTTACCACAAGTCGAGAGCTATTAATGTAAGTTCCATTACACTAGCTGATATACTGAGGCAAGAAACAGTGATACACGGTTTTGAGAGTGATTATTATTTGATGGAATTGTTTTACATTGTTTATGTTAAGCTTTCAGTTGAAGCTTGCAGATTTAATTTATGGAAAATGCCTAGAGTGTTTGACAGATGCTATAAAATCAAAATGAAATAATTAACTTGTAATGAGAATAATAGGTCTAAGGACAAAGACATGAAAAGAACAACAAAGTGATTCAAGGTGGGGGAGCAGGGAAAGCAGTGGGCTCCATCTAGTTTTCAAATGACTGAAGAGTGGCCTCATTGCAAAGGCTTTCTAAAAGCAAACAAAAGGCATTACAGAGTGAGGTAGAATATGGAGGTTCAAATATTTAGTTGGCTAAATGTCAAAAAACCTGACCACCGGTGAAGATTTACCTCTGGAACAAACTATTATAGCCAAAAAGACTCACTTGATAGGTTCAAATGAAGACAGGAAGTTTTTCTTGAAGAGGTACAAGTTAAAATAAACAAATTACTTAACTGACTACACTGAAATGTGTAAAGCACAATGGTCTGTGAAATACAAAAGGTGAGAGTCTAAAGTAATACTAGAAGGGAGCACTGTAATCACTTCTTGTGTAAAACAGGTATTGTGGCAATCAGACTACTGACAGATTAAGGTGCTAATAAATTAGTCCATGACCTGCCCAATTTATGTGCCTCTGGAAATGTAGGAGTGCCCTTCTAACAGAATCTGGGCATTAAGCTGCGTAACTCTCCAGTGTTTCTCCCTCACCCCACATCACAAACAGACCCGTGCCTGTTTGATAGCCCCAGTGAACTCAAACAGGACATGAACTGCTGATGCAGTCAGCATGGCATATATTTTAGTTTCTTTGCAATAACCTCAAGGCAGAGCTTGAAGACAATGTAGTGGAATTTGTTAAATAATATAAAATGACAGGGAGGCTACCATCACACAGCAATTGTACCCTACGGTTCTTAAGAGGCACGAGGCAGAACCAAATGCCTCCCTGACCCCTGCGGACATGATTATTTTGTAATAACCATGCCCACAACCCTGCAGCTGCTGTTTGCCTTATAAAATATATTTCATCATCCTGTGGTGAAGAACGAAATTGTCATTCTTTACTAATTAAAAACACAAAAGGTGGCAGTTAAGCTGGTAATTAACAACTCCAGTAGACCTAACATTTTAAAAGGCTAGTCCAGTAAAGTCTACTGGCCCTTCTACCTCAGATAGTTCTGAGACATCAGTGTCTGTTTATGTTGTAGTAACGCATGAGATGAATCTTAGCCTGGCCTTCTAAAGCTAGGCCCTGTGGCTTTCTGGTTCTTTCTGGCTCTGTGGTTCTTTTCAATAAAAGGCCCCTTTACACCTTAGAAAGAAATTTTTAAAAAAATAAAGATTAAAGACCTGTTTCCTTAGAACATGGAAGGATTGTGTCCTTAGAACATGGAAGGATAAATCTGAATAGTGCAAGAATAAAAAAATAGAGTCATTGTAAGCAAGAGGGACAAAATGCTCTCAAGTGCTTCATGGGTCTCATAAGTAGATTCTGTCCTCCCAAAACATTACCATTCCCTTACTGTTTTACAAAGTTCAGTATGGGGATGTTGATATAAACAAGGACCAGCTAGCAAGCTGCAGGCAACTACAAGCATTCTTAGGCGATTGATAGCTTGCACCTGGGCTGTGCAAGGAGGAGCCACTTCCTTTACATCGGTGGTTTAGTAACTTCTGTTGTTTGCATGGCTCCTATTGACCCTTTTGTCTGCTTATTTAATTTGTTTGTAAATAGTATTCTGTTAGATGCTGGTTTCCTCCTGAGCCTGCTGTATAGTCAAGGTGGGCTTCTGGTGTCAAGCATTTATCAGCAAAAGGAAGTGAGATTATAACTCTGGGATTATGATGTCTGTGCTGCACAGGATAAAGTAGAAAAGGGACTGAATCCAAGAAAAAATTTCCATAATCTTCTAGAAAATATCATAATAGCAATGCAAGTATATATATATCAAGCAGTAAGAAGGGGAGCAAGAGAGGTGTTCTTTTTTGCCACGAAGTAGAATTCTTGTCTCAACACAAGAATTTGAGATGCAATTATTACTGTGGTGAAAAAAGACCTGACATAACAAGAGTTGTGTAAACAGAGTTGCTTGAGGGTGTCCTTACTATTGCTAGCATATGGTGGCCCCCTATTTCATATAAAATAATTAAGCTCACAGAGTTGATACAAATCTGCTGCCCTCAATAAATTCTTACTTTTGTAAGACTGAGTTATGTGATTGTCCCTTTGGGAAGATCCAGACTCAGCCATCTGAAGCTATTTGTTCAGGTAGCATGTACAAACACCCCAGCCAAACAATGCCAGAGCACAACAGGAGCTAATAGGACTACTTTCTAATGCTGTTCTTCAAAATACCCTTCATCAAATCATGATAAAGCTTCTCTGCTACTACAGTTCGTTACAGACTATACAACCTCTCTTTGTAGTCCAAGAGCTGCTTTTAATTCATCAGATTTAATCTTTCAAATGAATACCAAGCTTTCCTTCTCCCTCAGCCCTTCTTGTAGTTTCTTAGATAACTTACAATCTAATGGAGCATTGCATACAGAGCAACTTTCTCCCTAATCAAGTTTTTGAAAATCAGACCAGACACCTTTTAGACATAAAGAACAGCAACTTCACTTGATGGAAAGAGCATTCAATTTTACAACAACTTAGCTCAATGACTTACAAAAAATCACGGCCACCAAAGGGAAACTTGTGGCTAACTTCCCCAGCTTTTAAGAGGACTTTACACCCGAAGAGAAGCAAGACTTGAGAAAGAGGCTCTTTGCTTAATAGTGCTAACAGGCTAACTCAAACATACACCTTATTTGCCCATCAATAGCAGTTCAAAAGGAAAATATGAAAGCACTTTCTGCAAAATTCAAAACTAATAAAAGGAGAAAAAGGCAATAAAATGAATGTATTTTTCTTTTTAACTCTTGTTTTCCTTTGCTGTCCCTCACAAAATATCTAACCTCTAGCAGGAGCCAAACCGACCCCTTTGAGCACCTCCCTTTTGCAGAGTGCTGAGGAACTACTTAATTCTTGACAGCTGGGTCAGCCCAGAGACTGGAAATCCCTGTGCTTAGGGGATGCAGCTGTGGGCTTCCTCCCAGTCAGGGGGAGTGTTAACTCTTTCCAGGACCTGCTCCAGCAAAATTCAAGCACAGTATCTGCTTGTAAAGAAAGACTGAGCTGTGCATGTTATGAAATTCTGGAGTTCTCTGTAAATACCCTGTTAGGGAAGTATTTTTTCAATCTATGTCACTGTAAGTCTTCCTCAAAGAAAGTGTCTCACATTTTTTCTCCTCCTTAGTTTACATTTACTGAGAGATTGGTTTATACTATTTTGCACTCAGATGATGTTTATCTGAAATCCAGCCATGCTGATTAATAAATTAGTCAAATATGTAATACTAAAGTCTCTGTACTACTCACATTTGGAGAAGAAGCTATTTAAATCCATAAAACTCAGAAGAGTTAATGACAAAGTGATATCGAATCAAATTACCAACCTAGGGGCTAAATTTGCCTAGATCCATTGCTCCATTAAACTTTCTAACTGTGTGGGGTTACATGTCAATTAAGCAGTCTAGCCTATTTAATGTTACGAAAACCAGAATTGGATTGTGAAGCCAGCAGCTGAGCTGAGGTGTCTGAAGGGTTTGAGCTGTCTCATTTACTCATTTGGTCATGGAACAAGTGCAGCAGGAGGAATGCCTCTCCTTCCTCATACCTGTGTGCCTAGGCTGGCTGCAAACACCCCAAGAGCATTTTCCCTCCATGCCCTGCATACTGTAAATACTTCCTGCAGTGCCAGTCCATGGGAATCTCTGTGTTCATTCTCAGAGGCTCTCCAGGCCATTAAGAGCTGGATAACAAGTCAGAGGCACAGATATGGTGGCCACAACCTACTACACTCATTAGCCATGCTGCAGGAATCATACTGGGCCACTGGGCCTCTCCTCTCACGGGCACAGTTAGAGAACCTGCTCTCAGCTATGACTAAGAAGCTGTAGATTGAGATATTGCCATTTATGCACCCAGACAAAACTCCTGTGCCAGGATGCAGTGATGTACAAGACTGCTGGATGAAGGTTTAGGTATGCAATGGGTGTTTTGTAGATATACTCATTTCAGGTGTCATTAAAACACAGTGTATGCCAACTCAGCACCTATTAATCAAATTATTGATATTTTAACTGTCTCTATAGCCAACAATGACTGCAAGCTGCTCTGCCTGAGTATCACTTCAATACCATGTATGCTGTATATGAAGTTCATGAAAAAGGCTTAAAAGGCCATAAAATCCTGTTTCTCTGGAGTACTAGCACCCATTTATATGGCCCTTTTCATAAAGGTATCAACTTCTGACAAGGTTTATTAGACATCTAATCAGTTTCATTCCATCTACAAGGCTATTCCTAGACCTCTCCCTTAGGTAGTAAAAGGCTCAGGAATTTTCCAACATATATTAATTCACAGCGAGCTTAATTTAGCTCTTTTGTCTCCATGAAGTTTATTCCTCTGAAGTAATTATACAATGTAATCTTATTACCCTTAATGGGAACAAATGGACTAAACCCAAGCCTTTCTAAAAAATTATTCAAATCTATATTTTTATTCATTCTGTTGATTCCTGGCTTTGAATAAAATACACATACAAGAAGAGTTCCCACAATTTTTAAGGTTAACATGATCCAGCCTCATGGGCTGCCAACTGTAGCTACTTGTCTGTGTCAAAGTCATGTGAAATTTGAAGTTACCAAGACATTCTTGCTAAAAATAATCACACATATATCGACCTTTTCTGGAAAATTTCATCTTTCACTGGAAAAGCAGCAGTGAGACACTGTTCAGGAAATGGCCAATTAATCAAGTATTTGAGATAGAAAAAAAAGTAAATCAGCTCTCAGCCACAATGAAAATCTGTGTTATTTAGAAACATGCAGGGGTATTTCACTGACAGCAGAAACCCTGTTGTGCGATACCTGCTTTAGAGCTAGGGAATCTGCCACTAGTTCATTAGTGGATTTTTCTGTTGATAAATACTGGTAAATTAGTTCAGAGCAAATCAGAATAGCCAAACTCTCTTACTGTTCTAAAAGATATCAAGAGTTAGCCTTTTCCCAAAGGCCCTCCAGTTAGGCTGGTGGTAGGCTCATGGAGAGAAATGCTCTTCTAATTGTGGTACTCACCATGAGACAAAGCGGAGTGTGTTGTCACTTTTATTCAGAAGTATATTACCCAATAATCATCCATTTGCATGATGATGGAGAAATGGGAGATCTGTGGAAAGCAATTCAACAGCTTACACTGGATAACTGTTGTCTGATATTGTGCATCTAACCTTAAGTTGCAGATTTATGTTTCAAGTGGATTGTGTTTTACCTCTGAATCTCTTCCTCTTGGGAGGGGGTAAAAATGGAATTGGATTTATATCCCTGTGTTTTCTGAACCAGACACTGCCTAATAATACAGGAGTCTAGGTACAGAATGACATTAAAGGCTGTGAGTATTTGATGTTAATCAATGGATGGCTGTCTCAGTGGGAGTTTGCTCATTTCTGCCTTAAGAGAGCTAAATTGCTACATCTAGCTATGCTGGGCAGTATTGAAACAAGCAGTCAATACTTTTTCCCCCAGAATCAATATATAAAAAAGTAACTCAATGGAAGTGACCTGAGAAATGTGCTAGAAGGAAGAAAACAAGAAGCAGTCTACCTTGTGCACTATACCCCATGCTGGTTAACCAGACAAAAACGTACACACACCTGTAAGAGGATACAATATTTCACAGAGACATTGCCTGGCCCAGAACTGGCTGTGTAAACTCCTCAACAGTAAGACTGAAGGTTAAAAGCAGAGAAGACAAATATTTCCCCTTCCATTGACACCTGATACAGAAAAGCACTTAATCATTTACTTAAGTCTATGCCAATTCAGCCAAGCTGTTGTGTTTTAGTGCTGGAAAGTCAATAGGATATAAGCACATGTTTAACTGCATAGCTGAAAGGGGCAGTTAGCAGCTCAGGATGTGGAAGGTGAGACATGAAGCACTGTTTTCTGCACTGGCCTTCTCCCAATGCCAAATTCAGCTTCCATGAATGGCAGCTGAATCCTTTTCTGTCTCCAAACTGAGAGAACGGTAAAGATGTTACAAGTTATACCCCCTGAGAAGTGCTGAGTGCTGGGAATCTTACACAGGTCTCTAAAGGACTAGGGTCTCTAGGTGAAAATAAAGGGAACAGCTGAAAGATATCCCTAAAAAGATATCAATAAGTACATTTCGGAACCAAGGTGGAAGAGTTGGCTAAGAAGACCTGGCTAAGTCTTCTTACTGCTGCTGATCCTCACCATTAATCCAATAATTGGGGAGCACAGGAAAGGATTCCACACTCTTTTGATGGGAGAATAAATGATAGCCTTCCTAACTTAGTCTGGTGCATTCCTATGCAGCAGCTGAAGTACAAATAAATTCAACAGACTGAGTAACCTAAGTCAGGGACAATGTGCAGTGAGTGACATGGTAACACTGAAAGCAGTAAGGGATTGTGTCTATGTGCTTGTGCCAGTGTGTTTATGTGTAGGAGGAGAGCTGCACCTGTGCCTCAGTCCCAACATCTGCTTTATTAATGGGTAATATGTGCTCTTTACAGAAACAATTTTGTTACGTGATTTGCAAAACATGAGTCCCAGGAGTGCTTTAGTGGAAGAGTAGAGATAGTCTGCTCTGATTTCCTGATCAAAAAGTAAACATGAGTGACAAAAAAATTAAGTATTATATTTCAGAAGTAATACTTTCTTCTTATACAAGCTCAACAGTAATTCCATTCATTTTTCATGGTCTCAAAAGAGGCAATTTAATTTGCTGTATCATAGACCCTACAAATTAGGAAGGAAATGTAGTGTTGTCATGATATGCTTTTAAAATCACATCCACTATCTGCTGGTAAAAGCTCTCTTCATATAAATGGAGAGGCAAGACCAAAGTGTACTGTGATAGGCAGCATCCTAGAAATGAAGAGCACCTCAGTCCTTCTGTCAGCCTGGATTGTTGTGATATGTCAGAGAACCTTACTGACAACTAGAATTTGGGGTCAGATTTGCACCTAAACTGATTTTACCTTTTTTTTTTTTTTTCCTGTAGTTTTTTTCTAATATAATAGACAAAATAATAGCTTGCTGGAATATTTTTTTCCCCTTTAAGCTTAATAATCAGGAAAAGTGTGGGTGCATGGAGCAAATGCATTTGAGTTATTGCTGTTTCTCTGAAAGTGGTGAATCTCTATTGAGCAGTATATTCAAGCAACTCTTCACCTGAACCAACAATCCAAAAATAAGCTTAGGACTCCCAGGAGCAGAAATACGTCTCCTCAAACCTTCAAGGACTATTTTGGGTGCTAATATTTTCAGGCATTGTGTCCTGGGAGAAAAGCAGTCTCTGGGCATAAACCATTACACTTCTGACAAGAAGCAGCAACAAAAAGAGCCTCAAAAGTTGCTCATGGCAGCTGAAAAGAGATGAGTGTTATTGGATATGGCAGAAAGTGATGGGGAGCTGGTTGCTAACCAGGTGTATATAGGCTGGAAATAGAAGATTAAAAACACTGTAAGCTTTAAGTGGTGGATCAAAGGAATAGCTAATATTTTTTCAACATTTTCTTGAATAGAGGGGGCACAGTTTTTCCACTGTGACAAAAGTAAATCCAAATCTATTTTTATCTCTGTCTCCAGATCATTAATTGTATTGACAGTCTAGTTTGATGGTACTGCTACTGAAAAAAATCTAGCTTAGCTGTTCTTTATGCTCCTTCTGTAGCAGCTGCTTGTCACTCATCTGGGATAGAGGTTGAAAGCAACCTGAGTAAACCGTTCTCTGGTTGAAATAAGCAACCTAACAGTTTAGGATAAATTTTTAAAGAAGATCATCTTTATACATACTGTTTTTCCCCTGGTCATTGTTACGTTAGTCTTGTACTGCTTTTTCAATTCAGCATCTGTATTTAAAAGTTAGCTTAACTTTAGAATCATACTTAGATAATTTAAAAAGTGAAATTTTCTCTTATTTTCATATCCAAGCTTATATATAACTACTTCATTCAGAGAAAAAGATTTAATACCTTCTAATGAACACAGTTTGGTTTTCTTTACCTTGGGGAGAAGCTCTAAGGAATAAACAAATTTTAAAAGCTGCATGAATTAATCCAGCCATTACTCAAAAGCTATGGTGACATCAGGTTTATGGTGATTTGTGTAGATTTTTTGGAAAATTATGGAAAATGAGTGTGTAAGAAGATATACAGCCCAGCTTTACATTTTGTTTGTAAATAGTATTCTGTTAGATGCTGGTTTCCTCCTGAGCCTGCTGTACAGTCAAAGTGGGCTTCAGGTGTGAAGCATTTACCAGCAAAAGTAAGTATTGTACTGATTTGACCCATAGCTCTCTCAATTGAGAGTTGTGCTGAAAAACAAAGCTACCTCAGTTCACTTTCATTCCCACAGTAGGAAAATGAGAACCCAGAATTTAACACAAGCTGACATTTCCACTGCTGATGTCCTGTAATGTGTTAACTAGATCACACTTGATCCTTGTTCCAGTATCTAGAAATGTGGTCAGTAATACCCCTTTCATACTCCTAGAAACCTCTAAAAGAATCAATTTTTTTAAAAAATCCACAGCTAACTGAGAAATAAGTCTTTCTCATATGCCTCAGGGCATATAATTGATAATACTTACCCCAAATGGCACTTATTGCAGAAAAATATAACCAGCTGCACAGCAATGAAAAATCATGATAGGACTTTCTTTTACATACCAGTGCAGCCAGAAACATAACCTGGCAGGTCCCATTGGCCATTAAAAACTGTTCTGACTGCAGTGAGGTCATGTTAGGTCAGCATAGATGCATACATTACTGACATTTGTATTGCAAGTAGATATTAACTTGAAATCAGATGGCAATAACCCACTGGAGATTAAAAATGAGCCTGTGCTTTGTACAGCTGGAAAGGAGAATTCAGGGAGATGGTGCTCAGAGCTGCAGCTTTGAGGTACCAATGGCAAAAGTCAGAAACCAAAAAATAATAAAAGCAACACTAACCTGGAGACACAAAAATTCTACCATCCTGCTTCTAGAAGGACATTGGAAAGACAAGTAAAACAACTCATTAAACTTAATGGGCATTTTCCTTTGTCTACACATCTCACAAACACTACCAATAATTTCCTCAGTCTCAAAAAGATGTCCTGGCACCACTGGGAAGGCTTCAACTAATTTGAGTGCAAATATACTCAGCTGAAAAAATTTTCATACAAAATGATTATACAGTCATAATATCATTAAAAGAGATTAAGTACTATTGTTAATAGAGTTAAATTAATCACAGTTAATTGATTAAAGTATATGAACAATTTTTTTCAGCATGGCACCTTCATTCGCAAAAAGCAACTTGATCTAGGTATGTAGGAGTGGGGAATGGGGAAATGAAAGCAGAGAAATGTATTGAAAGAAGATGGTAAAGCCTGGGAAGTAAATGCTACTAAAATATGTGGGATTTAATGTTTCAAAAACAAAGTACCATGTAAATCCAAGAGGATGTTCCCAGCCTACAGGTGAGAATGATATAATTTTGGGAGCAGCAAGAATAAACACAGGATATTCTTCAAGCTATGTTTCACATGTTGCAGTGCACCTGTTATCAGACTGAATCCATCTACTCCTTGAGCATTTAATAACAACTGGAAACTTTCCAAAACCCAAAAGCAATATGAGTATAATAATATATTGATTTTAGTGTTTTATAGTGCCCCAATTGGTTTAATTTTCTTGAAAAAGGAAACGCAGATTGAATATACTAATTCAGCCAAAAATAGAAGCAACCATTTAATGAATTAAAGTTCATGTCACTCAATTAAATTATGAGTTTAGAAACCAGCAGACCATTTTTATAGTTTTACAAAGCTATCAGAAATACTTGCTGTAGGCTGAATTTTTTGCAATTTTTGGGTTAGGTTAGGTTGTGAGGGTTTTTTGTTTGTTTTTGGTTTTTTAGAAAAGAAATCCATCATGGTGTTTTGAATTTAAAAAACAAAACAAAACAAAAAAACAACAACAACAAAAAAAACCCAACAAAAACAAAAAACAAACCCCAAACTTTCAAAATGACAGCTTCTGAAAAGAAAAAGTTGTGAAACTGGCTTAGCACACCAGCTCTGTAAAATCCACAGAAAGTTTAATTTATTCATATCTCCAAGAGATAGATCTCATCTTTCACTCAGGCCATGACCCTTCCCACATTTCAATTATAGTGTTTATCTATCCCCTTTTGGATAGAAAACTTGTCTGTAGAAAACAGTAGTGGAAAAGGAGCTATACTTATGTAATACCTGCCAGTTACATCTAAATTACTTGGCCTCAATGTCCTCATTGATTCAAAGCCTTTGGCATGAGCAGGAAGTTTGTGCTGTGTGTACAGCATAGTGCAAGCTGCTTACATCAGAGGTTTGGTCCAGAACAGCAGTACAGTGTTCAAGTCAATAGCATGTTATTTCTGTTCTCAGAGTATCTTGGTGTTCATAAATTAGAACCCAGTTGGAGAAAGCTAATCTCAACGATGAGTGTCATAGGATCACATCAAATGTGCACCAACACCTTTCGGAATATATGGGTTTGAACCATCTCATCCTTCCTACAGTTTCAGACTTCATGGAGAGCTGGGGTGTGCACTCCAGGGGACCAAACTAAATTTAGTCTAGAGGAAAACACCACAGTGAGTTAGGGTAGACATAAAGGCTTTAGTACCAACTGTTTAGATCTGCTGCCGAACCCCTATTGTGCTTAATTACCTGCTAACATAGTTACAGCCTAAAACACTGTTGCTTTAATTTAGGGCCATTACTTCTCATTCTAGATAGTGAAACAAATTCTCAGAGTAACAAATCCCCTCTCTCTTTTAAAATAACATTTACATACCAGAACACAGTCTTGACTCAGTCTTCTACAGACATCAGAGCCTAAACCTTTCCTTTTTCAAGACTTTTCTCCTGATTTTCAGCTGGAGCTGCTCTAAGTACTCCACCCATTCCCAGAGGTGTGGTGCCAGCCTTTATTGGCACAGTGTGAAAGGCAAGGCTTATTTCACATCTTTTACGGAAGATGCTTCTCTTATACTTTCCAATACAAGATTTGCATTTTTCCAGCAAAGGAAATAGACATAATGCTGATTCTTAGTCACTTAAGCTCTGTTAGAAGGCATCTTATTGTACGAAATTACCCCACAAGAAGCTGTTTTCTGGTGCATGTCTGTGAAGCTGATTATCGCTGTCTAAGCACACAGCCTCATGCAGTGTGGCCTGCATAATTCGCCAGCAGAACTCTGTGAAATCTGCATTTTCTATTTTATGAGACATTTTTCTCAGAGTTACTATAGTCATTTATTAGTGCTTCATTTCATAGGAAATGTTGTCATATACAGACTTTAGAAATAGACAAGTACTTGTGTTGAAAAACTCGATAAATTTCATTCTTGTTTTTACTCAATAAAATTATGTGTCTTAGTCTAAACATAAATGATTGAAACACTCATTTCAAAGTGAAATGTGTTTTTTAAAAAGCTTAAATGAAATACTTGTAGTGGTATGTTTACCAGCTTTTAAAGAAAAAGCATCAAAATTAATGTGCTTCAGCAAAATGTTGAAATGAGTTCACATTTTTGTATACAAAAATTTACTACGTCAGAAAATTTTTGACCAGCTACTCTCTGTGTGATATCATGGATACTTTTGTTCTGGATATTGATTTAAGAAAACATTATGCATTAAGAAAAACCTCAAAGATTGGTAACCAAGAGGGACTGTCTGTGTAAAATGTGGAAAATAGTATTTCCCACTGAGATAAGTCTGCATTTCACATAAACAGATTAGAGAGTTTAGAGACAGTACAAGCTGGCCAGTTGTTAAATAATGTGACAATAGGCTAGAAATTATCAGTGTTTGAAAAATGGAAAAAGTTGTTCACTGCAGACTGCATTGAAGAAACTTTTTTTGGACAAAGTTAAAAAATCTCAGAACACACAAATATCTCAAGGTGTTATTAAATAATGTGGAGAAAATTATATTAAAAATACATGGAATTTTGATGAAAATTTGAACTTTTTTTTCCCCCTAAAACCCTTGCTTTGCATTTAATTTTCTTAAAACACATTGAAGAAAGATAGTTTCATTCTGATTACTTATAGTTTAAAAATCTCAACAAATGCCATTACAGGGCCTGGATGTTACTCCAAGGCCTGCAAGTGCTGTCCATGTGAAGTAGAGAGGTGGTAGCAACTAAATGATCACTGGATGCTATTCTACTCCAATAGCAGCGAGTTTCAAGGGAAGCATTTCTGTCTTGGTGTTAAGGTAATTCTGATCTGGGCTTTTAAGATGAACCTCTGTTAATCATTCTTTAGGGTTCTGTGTAGCAATAGAATATCAAAAAAATTGTAAGCAGAATTCATTCATCTCATCCTCAAAACATGGCACAAATATCACTGATTTAAAAACTTTAGACAACTACATAAGCAACCTTCCATTTCATACATGAAGAAAAATAAAACAGGATGACGGATGACTTCCTTTTTTTTTTTTTTTGTGAGAACTACTCTGATAATTTAACCTACTGCTTTTGAAAATAATTATTAGAGTTATATATGTTAATTAATGTGTATATATGATTGGCAGAGAGTTAGTTAGCATCATCCATAGTTGTTGGGCATTGCACTTTAGCAGGTGGTAATGATGCACATGCTCTGAAGCTGAAGCAGTAATCCAGAACACCATAGAATGAAACATAACTGAATTATTTTACATGTATTTCTCTTTTCATTCTCAGTGACTGAAAACCTAGAACCACCTTCTCCCTTTCTGAACTCTCTGCCCACTTTCCTTTCCATGCTTTACTCTTTTTCAAACACTACACTGAACCCTAGATCATGGATTTCATCTGAAACTTGCCTGCCCTAACCTGTGCACTGCTTGCTGGCTATGTATCTTCTGTATGTTGTTATCAGCTTATTTTACCAGTGAGAGTTGTGTCTCTCTGCCTCTCTCAATGCAGTGCCTAGCACCATCAGGTCCCACTCTCTATCAGCAATTGGGAAAAATCTTTTAATCAAGCTGTAGCTCCAGTACTATTTTTTGAGGGCAAAGCTGCTGCTGTGCATTAAGCAATGAAACACAGCAAGGTGCTACCCCTTTGGTGTTAGTTTTTTCTGTTCTTTAGCTAGCTTACTATGTATGTGCTATGGGTCTGCTTCTCAGTTGCTTTGACAGAATGAAGGCTCTATAAGTAAAAGTAGAAAATTCCCTCAAAATCCACCTTCTGCAGTGAGCTCTTATCCTGCATATATATCCTGCAGCCTCTGCATAGCATCAAAAAGGCTAAGGGGTTTTACCAAAGGCCTTTTTCCAGAGCCCAAATATGGGCAAAACTGGGGACTCAAGGAATTTCAACACATGGACTCTACATTGTTTCAGGGAATCTGATGAAGGTATACAAAGAAAATATGCATTTCATCAAGCTTCAATCATCAGCACAAAGGTCATTCCTCCATTGGGAAATTCCTACAAACTGGAAGTTAGCAGAAAACTTTGAAATATTGGTGCTTTTTCACATATTTGTTCAGAGACAACAGAAAATAAATTCACATACAGAAAACACAAGATCCTACTTATGCCAAGATGAAGGCATTTTCAAGTCCTGTCTATTCTCCTCCCACTCTGTTAGCTGTACTAATTGAGATGCAGGTAACAGGGTATAAATAAAAAATCTGGATTGTGCTAGTGTGTTCCACTAAATTAAAAAAGCCATCTGCAAAAATAGGTGATTATAAATATCTGCTTAGAAATATCGATTTGAAATGCTATTGCAGATTTGTATTTTTTCACTAAGAGTTGAATGTGGCAATTTATGGAATTCATGTGATTTTCCTCTTCCAGATTCCTCCCACTAAGTAGAGGAGGTCGTCCACCTTTATTGATAGCATTTGATCTACAGCAATTCACTGTCCTTCAGCAGCATAAAAAGCCTCTAATCAGCTGGTAGTGTGGACCCCAGCTGGAGAATGCTGTGTACAGTAGTGATCATGGCACCTGTTCAGAGTGAAAACGTACTGCTCTATTTGCTTACAGCTGTAGGCAGCAAAGCACCTCTCCTGGCATGTTAGTCAGTTTGGATTTGATCTTTGGAAAACTGGGGTTCTGAGAATTTGCAGCTCTTGGAAGGTGGCAGTGTTTACAAGATGATTAAACCCACCAAAGATCTGCATGCAGCCGTCCTGTTCCCCCATCCCCACACTATTCTTTTGAATAATTCATGAAAATAAAAAATAAACACCTCTGTATAACACCCTGTTTGTCTGACAAAGAAAAGAGCAGAAGACGTAAAGCATGCGAAGGTTTTTTTGGGTATGATTTTAGCACAACAGTTGTTGGCAGTCTCACACAAACATCTCTTCCCAGGCAGAAATTAGTCACCAGGAAATACACAGACATGATTGTTTAGCAGTAAGGACAGGACCCAAGACATACCCTCTATAAATGTAGTGTATGACAATACTGTTGCCTGAAGATGTCTTCATAAATGCATTTAGCAGATCTATCAGATGTGATACTTGACGCAGTAATTCCTCAAGGCATTGTACAGAAGAATTAATCAACTGTATGCAGAAAGAAAGATACAGACAGCAGCTATAAAAAGAAGGCACACACATGTAATTCTTACATTTTGTGGCTTTTAGCAACTCAAATGAATGCGGCCAGATAACAAGAGTTCCCTCAATAAATGCACCCAGGAAACGAGTGAAGGTAAGTGAAGCTGTACAGGAGACACTGCAGCAGCCAGCAGAGAACAGCCAGTGGTCAGAAATGAAGATTTGCATTTATATAGCAAAAAAGCATTGATAAAGAAAAAAGAAAGCTAAACCAAAAAACAATCCCAAACCTGCCAGCTGTGATTAGATGGCAGCCATGCAGGTGAGGAAGCAAGGAAGAAAGGGCAAAGACCCAGACAGTAATTTTCATTCAGGCTTGCAGAGCTGGGGCCACAACCTTCTGGTGTCAGTCATGTGAAAGCTGGTGAGGAAGTGATGAAACAAAGGAGAAAACCAGCCATCCCTACAATGTACTAGGCCTACTCCATATAAATACTGAAATCTGCCTGTGAAAGTAGTGTGCAAATTCTGCTAAGTTCTACTAAGACATCTTGGCCAAGAATAAACCAGAGTAATTTTCCATGTGAAGAGGAAATATCTATAAAAAATGTTTCCTTTTCTTCAAAGAAGAAGAGAAAGAAACAAATGTGACAGGGCAACCTGTGCTTTCAACACCTTCCTTATCCATGTCAGCTCTACACTGACTCTTTTTCCTGAATGGTGCACCAAAATCTCTCAGAACAGATCTTTGGGTAGCATCTCTGGCTCATAAGGTCATCTGTGTTCCTAACTGTAAAGCTTTTTTCCTCGAGAAGCTTTCAATACATCAGTTTTGGTTTTTTTTAAGCTTCTTTCTATAATTTATTGATTCATTCGAAGTATGTACAAAAAAATAATGAAACAACATGCAGGATTATAAATATTTTTACTTTACCAAATGCCTGATCTTTCAAGTGTTATTAACCTCTTTCCATTATAGCTACTCCCACCTTTGGCTAGGAGAAACATCTGTGTATTGTGAGAGACTACAAAGCCATGCTAGCATTCACAGATATTTCCAGTGCAGTGCTGGGAAAACACTCAGCCCCCTTTCTCCCTTTCCATCACCAGGGCAGGGCTGGGAACTGTAAAATTTTTCTAGAACATTGCAACCAGGCTAGCTGTACTCCACCCAAATAATAGCTTTCCCATCATTTCCCTTGAAACTTCAGGTTTTTCTAAATTATCCTTGCGATTACTCTGAGGGAGATTTTCCCAATACACTGTTGCTTTTAACTGTTTACCGGGGGAAAATGTTTGAAATACATGAGAGACAGAGAGAATAGTTTTTTTGTTCTTTAGTCTCTTCATGCTCCCAATTTCTATGATGCCCATGAATCAGTCAGAGGAAGCTGTCATGGAGTGTACTAGTAGTGATATTAATGAAAATGTCTTTGACTTAAATGCAACATAGACAAATGCCTAGCAGGGAAGTTCTTGTTTTCTTTTTATTTTCTTTTTTCTCCTTTTCTAATAATGATCCATAAATTCATGTTTGTCTTTAGAACAGAGCTAACCCCTAAGAAAGAATGACACACCACATATTTTAAATAACTACTGTAATAATCAATTTCATGGGTTCTCCAAGGTTGAGAGCAAATTAACCAATCAACCTCCACTTTAATCAACTCTTAGGTGATTAGGGCAAGTGATTTGCGAGGCAGCATGAACAACACATATCAGCTTGCTGAGTTTTTGCTGACTCGAGAAGCCTTCTGTGTTTGCATAATAGATCTAATAAAGATTGAGGACTACAGCTGTGGAAGGCTGCCTGATATGAAATATTCTGTAAAGGAGTCTATGATGATTATCTTTCTACTGCTGCCATACAAATAAGTCAAGTTGTATATATGTTTTGTTTGCACATATGCCCAATTACTGCCTTCTACCTCACAGTGCAGCTTTTCAAAACAGTAATAAAAAACACAAGCTGCCTCTATTTAAATACTTAAAATGACTAATCAAAAAATTCTGTTCAATGTTAATTTGCTTCTTCCTCAGATAAATATCTCCTGACCATCTTAAATGTCCTCCTGAGAAAAAAAGGATGTGAACTGTCAGGATCAAGTCCTTACCTAGTGATGTAGAGACATGAGCAAGATGAAAGATACCTGGTGATTCTGTAACCAGTAATTGGTTTTACCATGTGCAACATATTTTCCTGACAATTTAAGTGCCAGTGTATGCCATATTCTCTCCAAATGCAAGATGGGATGTGGGGAACAACTGTGTCTTCAAATCCTACAATGTAAAAATATGAAGTCTAGGATGCAGTCTAAGTTATCCAGAAGCCTACTATGCTTCTCAGACACCTGCAGACTCAGGTGTTTCCCCAAGAAAGATGCAACTGTTCAGGGTTCCTGAGGATTTATTCAAATAAGATTAATATTACTAACAACAACAATATTCTGGGCACTTTGTCTGGTGAGAACATGTGCAGATAAATCGAATAATTATACAACTGAATCTAGACAATTAAAATAATACTGAAACTACTTGTATAAATGCAGTGCCTCAGGTACATATACTCAGTTCCTCCTGCCTGCAGGGACAGTTACGTGCTGCAGTTGTGTAAGAAACACAATTGGCCCTTTTGCTAAAGCCATCTTTTTTCTCCTGGCTTCCTACACCTCCTGCTCTACTGAGTCTCGGCAGGATTTTTTGGTCTCTTCTTGCCCTAGATATATTCTAGTCATAATCTTGTATAAATCAACAACTAAGTGCTGGACAGACCACGTCTCTGGTCCACTTGAGAATATGGGAATCTCACAGGCTGTTGTCATTCTGGGACTGGGTGAGAAAAACAGCCTGACAATGTGAGATCATCATGGGGCAGTACTTGTCTGAATTTTCAGACAGCCTCAGGAGAGTCAATCGCTGTAGCTTCTGAAGCTAGACAAGAAACTTTCAGGCCCCAAAGCTGACTAAATCCTTAAGAAGCAATTGCATTGGACACTCAGAGGCAGATTTAACAGATGCTCCTTCCCATAGGAGACCTTCCAGAAGTTACTGCTGCTTTATGTCCAGCCAAACTTCGCATGTGTTGCAGCAGTTAATATTTTGACAAAACTGACTTCAGCATCTTGTCAGTAGCTTGCAGCCTCTATGGAAGACATAATATACAGCCTAGGTTAGCAACCAGTGAAATTAATGAAGGCTTAAAATAGCAGAAAGTTAATGAAGGGCTGATATACAATTTTTCAGCCAAGAAAGGGTTTTTACTGTGTATCTGAGCACCCAAAACATGCTTTAAGAAATAAATTAAGGTTCAGAAAGATATAATACTTAAAGAAGCAACACTGCAAGATAAACTGTGCAATGTTACCAGGGCAGTAATGTTTTTCATCAGGAACTGATAATCTAAATTTAAAAAATAAAAATGCAAGCAACTATAAAACTATCAACTGAAAAACATGTGCCTTTTCACATGAGAAACCAAAGAAAGACATTCCTTTAAAAGTCACTTTTTTTAAAACATTTATTTATTCCCAGATTTACATGTATTTATGTTCAGAAGGACTTGTTCTCAGCCTTAATCAGATCAACATGCTTGTAAATGTGTATATTTTTCATAAACTTGGGTGGGCTCCTAATCTGTGTAGCCCAAATAAAAAGAACTGTGTGGCAATTAGCTCTAACCCACCCCTCTATATAAGCACTATTACATACTGGCAGCAAATTATCGGGACAAGTCATTAGAGTTATAATAACAAGATCTGGAATATATTGAATGTCTGGTTACATAAACACACAATCCAGCATACCCTAGGAAATTAAAGGAAATATTATCCAAAGAAAAATAATCACTCTTTATTTCTATTATAATACCTTCATTTTTTCAAATGTTTTCTCATTTTGTCACATAAGACATTTTAAATCAAGCTGTGAAATGAGAAATAATAAGTGGCAAACCTTTCAGTAGACTTTATTCTGAGGAACTCTAAAAACAATCCACTTGCAATGTTTCGCTCTTTGAATTTCATGGGCAAGACGTAAATTTCAACTCGCGTTTTGAAAGAGAGAAAAGAGACAGGTACCGCAGCAGGCCTGAAAGCAGCTGGTGCAATGAAATAGGAGATTCATAGAAGTCTTCAGACTGCTCGTGTGGACAGGCTGTTGTATTTCCATACTACCTTCACAGCGGTCTACTGCTTTTCATGATAACCAAACCAAACCTACTTCCCACCTCTCCTGCAAATCCTTGCACACAGAGGTAGGAGAGCCTTTGGTGGGAAGATCTGTTGCTAGGCCATTGTTTTGGCTTCTAAAAGCGCTGGCTTCCATCCCCAGCTTCCCTCTCAAGGAGCAAGCCCACAGTCAGCCTGGACCGTGGTAGTCACCACCAGTGTAAAATCAAGAGTGGACTGACATGTCTTTAGACTGTAGGAAGAACATCAAAGGAATAATGCTCAAGGCACTTGGGAGTGACCCAGAAGAAAGGAAGAGCCTACATATCAGCATGAGAAATTACTCATCAGCACAGCAATCCCCCCACAGGGCTCTCAGGGTTAATCAATTTATACTTTATGTAAATCACAGATGAACTTGTCTCCTGTTTGCTGGCACTGTGGTCCTTAGCAGTCTGTCTGCTGCTGGATTATTTTAACATTCTTTTGAGTCTTGTGACCCCATAAAGTCACAGCAGTGTTGCTCAGTTTCAAACCACACCTAAGCTCAGGAGCACTGCAGAAGCATAAGGAAATGCACCTTTCAGCATCCATTTACCAATAACTTCTCAGCCTGTAGTTGTATTTTATACAAAGAACTGATCATTTGTTATAGCTCTCCTAAAGGTGACATCTATGAAAATACCATATTTCATAAATCCAGTCTGTGCAGGTACAGAGAAGCCAGTGCCTTTTAAAATACATCTGGAAACAAAAAAAATTAAGGCCATAGTTTTGCCACTTACTGTGTTTTGAATTAAAGCAATGTATCCACTTGTATCAAGCCATTTGCTTCATTTCTACTTATAAGCAATATTTCCTAGTTATTGAATCTTTCATTATTTTGAACTGTACTAAAAACAGGAAATACTGGTGTCAGTGAAGAGTGTTTATAACAGAGTTAACTCTGTAGCTAGACAGAGAGAGCATAATTTGTTCTGCATACAAACTTGCCACTGACTCCCAGTTATCTTCAGAACCTCCATTAATAAGGCAAGGCCATAAGCCATGGCTCAACACCTAATTGAAAGCTGGCCTTTGATCTCAGTAGAAGAATTTTATTCTTTCACTTGGTTGGCCAGGTCTTGGCTTCTGTCCTGAAGAGGTGTAATTCACCAGAGAAGTTTGCTGTTCCTGTATGTTCCTGGTACCTGCTTACATATGAAAAGGTAAGCATGTGCCTTGTCTCTGCAAGCCTTGAAACATTTTATCTGCCATAAGAAAGCAACATTCAGTGCTTATAAAGTAATTGTTTGGGGATTTTTAATGCAAAATGCTTTTAATTGCAAAAGACTTTTTGGGGGGGTTTTTTGGTTTTTTTTTTTTTTTTTTGTTTTTTTTGTTTTTTTGTTTGTTTTTTTTTTTAATCAGTACCATACATAAAGGAAACTAGCCAGAAGTCTTTTTTCTGGGACTTAAGAAATAAAGGTCGAACATTTCCCTTAATTTTGGTCTTTGACACATAGACTTTAAAACATGGCCAAGAAACTACACATCTGGCACCTTTGTTCTTACTGTATTAATCTGTTCCCATCCAGTATGAGGCCTGAGTTAATGAATCACTGGTGCTGGATATGATCCTCAGGGAAGTTTTGAATTTACTGTGCTGTGTTTTATATTGATGGAATGGTGCTGGAGAACTAAAACAGACACCTGCCCTGGCTCAAAGGCATGTCTTTCACATGATTCAACTAATAAAGTTATATGAATAGGAATTTATTACTGAATTTTATGAACACTAAAGTCACCGTTTATATAGTCCAAGGCTAGTCTGATCCTTAAGACGCTACAGTATATTATGTTGCAGCGTTCTGCCAGATAAACTGAGCTGGCTGTGAATTAGCCTGAGTACCAGAAAGAATATGACCATATTAGCATACTGGCCCAGTAATACATAACACCCTGATCTACCTTTTCCTAAGATAGAATATCAGCTAAAATTATTTTAATGGAAATTTACTCTAATCAAATTGCTACCGTTTTTGTTTGCTCAGTTGCACTCAGCATTCAGTGATTGGTCTGATCAGGTACCAAGACTGGAGATGCCCTTCCAAAACCGTTATTTCTCACCCAAGCCAGGCAATTTTCTCTGAACTACCCAGAAGAAGGGACTAAATAGGTTAGTTGATCTACTTCTCTTGTGAGTAGCCTCGGATAGGCCTGAGGGAGAGCAGAGAGCTCAGGAATGCTGATGAGATTCTACGTTTATTTTCCTGATGGAGAGGTTGTTTCTCTAGTCTCTTCCTTTCATACAGTTTCTGCCTTTTCCATCCTCTTGTACTACTTGCACTGAGCCTAGGTACCCTAGAGACCATGATCTCATTTCTGTTCTCCCCCTGAGGCCTGGGCCCTGAGGTTCTGTGCTCCAGGGCTCCAAATTGGGCTCTTGCCCTGGCTGAACAAGCACGGCTGGCTGTGTGAAGTAAGGGAGTGTGCCCTCCTTCTCCCTTGGCAGCTAACCTGCTGCTGCTAACTGCACAGAGGGATAACCCTGCTGCCTGGATTCAAACAGCAAGAGAGTCCAAAGGAGACAATCTGCAATCCTCACAGGGAACAGGAAGGGTTCAATCATGGAACTCAGCTTTTACTTCCTATTCTCACGGACAACCCCTTTCGTGTCCTTTACAACAGAATGCAGAGAGGTACTCAATGCAAGCAGATTTGTAGATGATACCAATTCAAATATATTTCATTTGCATTCCCCCATATATTTAGTCGCTTTGTGGAACCAAAGTTGCAAAATGCTACAATTTTAGAGGGAAAGCACAAAAGTCAGGAAGGTATATAAAATGGCTCAGCACAAGTGGAAACAACATACTAAACTCCTTAAAAACTGCTGCTTTTACAGCTCCAAATCAGCGTCCCTTGAAATTATTGCTTCCTGCATCAGTCCTTCCTTGCTGAAGATTTTCAAGGCAATTACCAATTCTTGCCACTCCTCAAGATCTCCCAAATCATTATTGTAGTTACTAACTTAGGAGAGACGATTAGCAACTTATTTTCACTAATCTATGTTTGTCTTAACAACTCAACACCATTTCTAGTATTTATTGCTGTCTTTAATTGGAAAATTAATGAGAAGTGCTCAAATTGCCTTACTGAAATTAACTAAAAAAATGAAAATATCTACAATGCAAGAACCATAGACTGGTGCTGTACAAATATGGCTAAGAAACAAGTCAGGCTGCTCGGGCTCACCCAGCCTCCAGTAAGAGACAAGACTGAAAGCATCAACATGTCAGCTCCAGAGGAAAAAGGCACAGAGAGGATCTGACAAGGGCTGGAAGCTGAAGTATAAGAAATAAACCCCAATTTAGAAAAAAAAAAAGTAGATGCAATTTTAAAATCTTGAGTACTTCTCTATTATATTTATTAGAAGAAAACAATTTACATGCTCTCATATTTACTGAATATTTTCACAGGGTTTTTTGGGGGGTTTTTTTGTTTTTTTTTTTTTTGTTCTGTACACATGCATGATGCATGACTGGCATTGTGTCACACAACACAGTAACAAAAATGCCCCAATAAACAACATAAATTTATCACGCAAATTAAAATATTTATTCTTAATAATAAACTATAAAATAAAATAATAAATATTATATATATAATTATATATTTTATATATATAAATATTATATATATAAAATAAGACATTATTTTTTCAAAGTCTAACCGTCCTTCTTTTTCTCATTGCACTTTGCTTTTTTATGAGGATAAAAGGGTACACAAGAATGTATACATCTTGTATCAGGATAAAAGGGTATACAAGGCATGTGAACCATGCCTTCACTATAGATGT